>JALAZF010001100.1:0-207289 GCA_022829125.1 Lathyrus tuberosus
TCTCTCTCAACAACAACAACGGGAGGAGGAGGGAAAAGAGAGAGATCTCTCTCAACAACAACAACGGAGGAGGAGGAAAAGAGAGAGATAAGAAGACTTCCCACGTCCCAAACACTCCAAATTCCAAGACAGAATACGCCCAATGGGTGTGATAGGCCAACTCCTCTAACTCTTCTCGACGAGCTTTATCAGAAAGATTTGAGAAATAGGAGTAATCTTCATTTGATATTGAAGACCGAAAATTCTTGTTTGTTCTCGGGCTAGGATGATCTAGCAACACAGGATACAAATCTTCCCGAACTAAAGCGTGCTCTCTAATAGATCTATTCTAGGGACTTTTGGTAAGTGACATCTCAACCTGAAGTTCTTTAGGGATGGAAGTTGAAACTTCATCGCCCTCCGACTGAGATGGGGGTAAATCATCATCTATTCTTATTCGGTCATGCGAAACTCAAACTTCTGCTTGAATAAGGGAGAAGTAATCCCAAAAATTGGCCAAAAGGGTGTACCAGAAGTAAAAGCTCCCCTAGTAGTCGAGGTATTTGGAATACACTCTAGAAGAGAGGTAGCTCGAAGATCCATTATAAGCTTCCATATTACTTTTTTACTCTTCATCACATCTTCACATGGAATAAAAAAAGACGTCAAAGGAAGGGTAATTCAAGCAAGCGATCAAGACAAATGAGATTTCTATAACCACTTTACCAAAGATAACTTTCCTTTCTTTCTCTGATCTACCATTCACCATCCAGTGGGTCGAGATGAACCTTTTCAAGGGTTTCCTTGGAACCACATCGAAACGAACAATACCACCAACATGGCTAAGCTCCTTGTAGAAGGCCACCAATTGCTTCTTCAAATATAACTCTTCTTGGAACTGGTCATCCTCGTGTAAACATAAGATCCATCCCCCGTCAAGAAATGACTATGGCTCCAAAACTTAATGAATAAATATGTGCACACAGGGGGATGCCAATGTTCTATTTTGCATATTTTTGTGTGAGCCTCTTTGGTAAGAGGGGTGACCAGAAGAAAAAAAAAGTGATCTTTGAAATGATTCACGTTGTTAGAATAGGTCTCAAATATTTTGGAGTTCTGCCTCAAAAAAATCAAGCTTAAATTAGGCGCGTGATTGATACTATTTTGAGTCTCGAAGTCGACTTAACCCATTTGTATTCACACCAATGTTGGAAAACCTTGAGAAACATTTAACTCAACTAATGTCGTTACGAAGGGTAGATCATCAAGTGGTTCATAACACTGATCTCAAAGTCATTAAATGGAAGACAAAAACTTGTGAGGGAAAATAAAAACTCGTGGAAGAGGATTACGCACCTGTCATATTATTTGCATACCCTTTTATCTCCATATGGTGGAAACACTCCTTAGTCAGACGAAGGAACCCTGTCAATCAAAACACAGTCTAAGCCACCCTTGCGGAAGAAATTGGAGATGGTCCTCAATATTTCTCAATCAACCCAACTACCTAAAATATCTTTATGCGCATTCCTATTAATAGTTGGTACAATATCCATAATAAGAGGGTCTACGAAGAGGATCCTGATACAAAAAAATAATTTGTACAAACAAGTTAAAACACAAACGCTCCTAGAAAAAATTACCAATATGAGAAGAAATGTCTTGTGAAAGAAATTGAGGTACCAAAGATCCAATGTTCAGGAAACCCTAGGAAAGGAGATAAAAGCAATAGAAAAAAAGTCAATTTTATCTTAAATAAGATGAATTGATCCATCATGCATGCTAAGTGTTGTCATACCCTAAATTTACCCCCCCCCCCCCCCCCCCCCCCCCCCCCCCCCGCCTCAAAAAAAAGTTTTTTTTTCCATCTGCATCTCATTTGCATTACCACATGATGACGATTTCATTTGGTCATTAGCATGCATCGATCAAAGTCTAAAAGAAAAGTCAACAAGTTGACTCAATCATCAGATCACTTGCATTTTAAATCATGCATTCAATTTCCAAATATGTGTGCCATCATTTGCATTGACATTTCATTATATACTCTTTGATTTAAGACTTGTGGATTTTCATTTTTGAGGTTTTAGTTGAAACTTTGAATCATTTAAAGCCACATAAGTTTTGTCCATGCGCACTCTTTATGAGACATTGGTAATCATTCTTTTTAAATAGCATATCATTTGTTGTGAGACTTATTGCTAAAAGCAATTATGCTTCCAAACTCACATTCAAGTAATAATTTGAAAGACTTCAAAGTTGAAGTCAAAGCAAAACATTCTCATTTTTCTCATTTCAAATATTTTTAAAATGTTACAAAAATTACATTGCATCCATGAAAATCACAACAAAAAATAAATAAATAAATAAATACTTGACATTGGTATTTCGAATTACATTGGTATATTTAGAGTCTTTTTCTCTACATTTTGAATCAAACCTAAATACCTACAAAAACTAAAACCTAATGCTACCAACTTCTAAAAACCAAATTCAATCCTACACAAAGCATAGACCTTGCTCCATTGAAGTTGTTAACCATTTCCATGTGTATCTCTCTCTTGAGGTCTTTTTTCTAGTCATTTCATAATTTGAGACCTAACACCAAAAGAGAAAATTCAATCAACAAAACAAGTCAATGTCATATACATATTACACAAGTTTTTGAACCACAACCAATGTCATGTCAAAAACAAAACCTATGCAGTATATTCATTACATAACCAAGGAAAATGCAAAAGAAGTCATTACAATATATTTTCTTTAAGACCAAACTACACAACATGGCACAATGAAAAAGAATAAAGTTGCAGCATGGCAAGTATATTTTGGCTTAGAATCAGACAAAAATAAGTGTCAAATTTTGCTCATAGCAACAAGTTACTACAGTAAAGAAAAGAAGAAGCAAATGCATTTGTTTGAAAAAAACCTTTTCAATACATCAGTAAAATTCAAAAGAGAGTTCATTCAAAAATTGAACATGGGCTACACGACTCATAATTCCTCTACCACACAGAGTTGTTAATCGCGGATTGCGGAGCGGAGCGGACAACCAAAAAAATAGGATACCCGGGATAGCGGATAACATAATAAGTTTTTGTACTAATAATTATATAACCAATTCAACAAATAACACAGCACTCAAAAGATTGATAAAATCTAATGTCAAAGAACAATGCTTAATAAAACTTCAAAATATTATATAACATTCAAAATATAGTAGAAGTTTCAAAACATCACATCTTAAAATTCAAACTTAGAATTATTCTATGAAAATTCAAGCAAACATAAAAATCAAAGATGTATTCTTCATAGATCATTAAAATATTCCTCCAATACTTCATCTTCATCATCATCATCATCTTTTTCAACATCTTCTACCCCACTTATTTATTCCTAGATGTACTTGCAGCTTCACGTAGCTTTGACATCCTAGTGTAGATTACAGGCTCATTAACCCCACTTGTTTCGGCAACTTGAGCCCAAGTTAAATCATCATTTTCATGAACCAAGTCTTCTTCTAAAGGTTCATCATCTTCTCCTATCTCTCCCATCTCTTCCAGCAACCATTGAGTGTGATAATTAATTTCACCAAATTCCATAGGATCAATCTTGTCCCGAATTTCAAATCTTTCAATCAAAGCTTGGTTTTACTTGATGAAAACCAAGTCTTGCAACCTTTGATGTTCCAACTTATTTTCGCTTCTTGGAATGAGTCTAAAATACAATAATTTGAAGTATTAATTTAATAATACTTGAATGTAAGATACTTTAATATCTTATTCCTAGTAAAAAAAATAATACTTACATGCTCAAAGATTCTCCAGTTACGCTCACATTCGGAAGAACTGCAACCCAAACTCAACACTTTAACAGCTAACAATTGCAAATCTAGAGTTTCGGCTCCATAAGACTTCCACCACTCAGGTGCAAGTAAAAAAGCAATAATTGTCAACTTGGAGCTAATTTCCAAATTCTAATAATTGTACAAAAAATTAACTTCCATCTTACCTGGAGCTAATGTCGTCCTTTGTCTAATCACCGCTTTTAAACCAAAGATACCTATAGCACCCTTGTATTGTGCCAATTGCATTAAAATCCTGTCTTCCACATCATCACTTTCAATAAGTGTCTCAATGCATTTACAAAGGCCTCTCACCTGTTAGACGATGGCTATGGATCTAGAAGTGGGGTTGAATAGATCCCTTGAGTTTTACACGCAAATGGACTACAAAATTCTGTTTTAAAAAATTCTGTTTAACGGAAAGCTGCTGCTGGATAAATCGTCTACAACGAACCTTCTACCAAAAGGATCGGATATGCACGAATATATTTTGGATGAGTATGAAGGAGAAAAATTCAGTTCTGAGTATTTCACTTACAAACGCAGACAACAAATTAATCACTTGCTTGATGTTTATTCCAATCCAATGAGGTTAATTGATAAACAATTAAAAGCACTGTGTTCGAATTTTGCTTGAAAACAAATTATCAAACACGTAGTGTGCGTAAACACACTATGTGCAGAATTTCTATGGAGAAAAATGTGCAGCTGCTCCAGAACACAATTCAACAAATTGTATTGATTTAATCAAAAGCAGTTTATCAGCGTACAATTATTCCACGACATAAATATGATAGTTTGCAATGTTACGAAATCGAACACTACTGAAATGTAAAAGAGTTAAGGGAAAGAGAGAGAACACCAGAGATTTGATTAGGCAGTTCCCCAATCGTCCTCGCTTTGGGTACGTCTGCCCCCAACTCCGCAACGGAATTGAGATATATATACATATGTTGCTGTTGCAAATTGTTTGTTACAAGAGAAAACTATGAACATACAAACCCCGAACGTCTTCGATCGTCGATGCAGAATTTTCTCTTCCTTGATTCAAGATGAATCAAGTGCTCCGAATTTGGTTGATTTAATTACCATCCCACGCTACTAAACCGAAAGAAAACTTCGTTCTTCAGTTACCTTCACTCGGTCAATTGAAATCTTCCAAGAATTTGAACCCAAACCTTCTTCTACGATCCTCTGATTACAGCTACTAAACCGAAACAGTTGCGCCAATTTCCGGTTACCTTCGCCCAGCCGAATCCCTGTAGAAAGAACAGTTTGTGCCAAAACCCCCAAAATCTCCTCGATTCTTGGAGGACAAACCCAACTTATTTGATTCAAGAAACACCTGCCAAACTCTCAACCCAGAAGATGAAGATCACACTTCCTAAATTCTGAACGTTATCACTTCTAACAATGGGTGACACAAACAAAGATGATTATGTGTGATTGTTTGTTTACACAATGAAGAAGATGAAGATGAAGAGAGAACTGACATATATTTTTCACGTTTCTTGTTCTTTTTGTGTGAAAAATGAAGACCCAAAACTATTTATATCAAAAATATGACCAAAAAAAAGATAATAGAAAATAATAGACACGAATTTAAGTGGAAAGGGCGAAAAACAAGTTCATGCGTCGACCTATGGGTTTTATGCGTCGACGCATAAAGTGCCAGTTTTGAGCCATTTATCACGAGTAAGCGCATGACCATTTTGAGGTCATCGCATGAATGCTGAGGTCGACGCATAATGCTGATTTTTTAAGAAAATTCAATTTTTTGAATTGTTTTTCACCAGAACAGAGTCAGACCTACATGCGAGATACTATTAGATCACTTGTGGACATGTATTAAGATCTTAGGTATCTAAACACCTGACCAATATGGACATGACCGACACGTGAAGTGATACCGCTCAAATTACAATCTAATGCATTTGTTGACATCATTAAAACAAGAAGGCTAGAAGAGTATCCCTCACATCACCAATTTAGGATCATTCTCAATTTTTGGTTTTGCAAAAAAATATTTAGGATTGAGATATTAACCTGCAGAATGTAACGGATGATGAAGTTGACACTCCCATCTTTTATCAATGATGTCAAATACGGCTTTATACTTGCTTGAATTTGAATTGAAAGCTTTCTCAATTGATTCATTCGTTGCCCCCATTGCGGCATATATGTAACCCATTGCGGGTTTCCTTTCATTATCAACCATTCTTAGCACATCTACAAGAGGCGCCATGACCTTAAGAGCACAAAACACATCATTCCAAAATGATGGAATAAGTATAATATTAAATGTCCTTTTTCCTTTAGCCTCATTGGCACACTTGGAACTAACCCATTCATCACAAGTGAACATCTCTCTAAGCTTACTTTATAGTTCATGCAACCTTTGTAGAGTAAGGAAAGATGTAGCAAACTTTGTCACTCCATTTTTAACCAATTCAATACTGTCGGTAGTCTTTCTCATTAGATTCAAAGAAAATGTGTGGTTATAAATGTAGCCCACAACCTTAATTCCATTTTTTACAACCTTATCAACCATTGGAGTTTTTCCTATGTCTTCTAACATAAGGTCTAAACAGTGGGCAGCACATTGAGTCCAAAACATGTTTGGCCTTTTGGAAGTTAAGATTTTATCCGCTGCTACATAATTACTTCCACTGTCGGTAATCAATTGAACAACATTTGGTTCACCCATCTCCTCAACAAAAGTGTCCAATAACTCAGCTAGCTTATCCCCCGTCTTGGCATAATTAGAAGCATTGACACTTTTCACAAACATCGTTCCCGTCAGACAATTGACCAAGAAATTAATCAATGTTCTACCTTTTCTATCCGACCAACCATCTGACATAATTGAACATCCATATTTGTTCTTTTGCACCTCGTGATTCTTCAACAAACCTTTTGTATAGTCCAACTCCTTTTGAAGGAGTGGAACCCTAAGTTCATAATAACTTGGCAGTTTCAAATGAGGATCATAGATTCCAACGGCTTCCAATATTTGCTTAAATGCTTTCCATTTGCTTAAATGCTTTCCAATATATTGAACTGTTCTTGCCCTCGCTTTTTTATCACAAGCATCATTGATGCTAGTGTCCTTAGTTTTCTTAAAGATTAAATCCAATGGTCCTTTGGTCCTCTTGAAAGCTATTGAAGATGTCACACTCTCAGCAAGCCTCTTTCCGCTTCGAATTCGACCTATTTCCTCAATATCATTAGTATCATCTGCATCTAATTGCATCATAACCTCATATATTCCTCTTTTAATCCTCTCCTTCTCAACCATATCGGCATGTAATATTGCTTTAACTTCCGTCAGATTTTTTAAACAAGAAACTACATCACCTTTTATTCCTAATTGATGCTTTTTTGCTCTACTAATTCCCCCACTACTAGTTAGATTGTAAAAATCACATGTCACCCTCTTCTTGTTATTTAGATCCTTCCAATGGTTATATTGTCATGCTATATCAATATTAGCACCGCTTGGTTTGAATGTTTGACCACAAGAAGCAACCGAGGTAGAATTTGGTGTAGAGGAAGATTTTGCCATATTGTCTAAGAATTAAACATAAACAAAGCTTATGGATGAATAAACAATAGATTAACATTAAAATCAATAAACAATAGATTAAAAGTTTAAAACATTAAACAAAACAATCAAAACAACACTCATAGAAGTAGAAGTAGAACTCAAAATATTAAAACAATCAAAATGGTTCTTTGAAGTAGAAGTAGACCATCAAAACAATCAACCATAACACTAAAGTAGAAGTAAGTAGAACTCAAAACAATCAAAACAGAAAAACATGAAAAACATTAAACAAATCATTAAACAAAATATCAAAACATAAAAACAATCAAACATTAAATAAAACACTCTTAAGTAAAAGTAGAACTCAAAATATTACACAATCAAAATGGTTCATTGAAGTAGAAGTAGACCATCAAAACAATCAACAACAGCAGTAGAATAAAAGTTAGTAGAACTCAAAACAATCAAAACAATCAAAACAGAAAAATATTAAACAAATCATTAAACAAAATATCAAAACATTATAACAATAAAACATTAAACAGAACTAGGAAGAGTGGAAGTAGAACTCAATGAGAACTCATTAAAATAGAACTAATAGAAGATTAGAAGTAGAAGTAGAAACATGAATTTACAATACAAATAAGGAAGAGTAGAGATGGAGCGATTAGGGCAAAAAGAAATAAGATGGAGTGGAGACGCAGCAATAGAAGTAGAGATGCAGAGAAGTATTAGGGCAGAGAGAAAGAAGAGCTACTGAAGAAGTCTGAACGTGTAAAATAAAATTTAACGTTTTAAAATCTGAGGGCAAAAATGTAATTTGCCTTTAAAAAATTTTTTAAAAAAAAGGCAAAATCGGGTAACCAGTTCGGTCCAGGGAGCAAAGCACTGCCCGCGACCCGCTATTGCGCCGGAATCGGCCGCTTTTTGTAACCTAGGATTCCCTCTCGTCATCGCGCACGGAGGAGGGCCGCCTCGACCGGACCGCCTGGGATCGCGTCGGGAGCGACCGCGATTAACAACTCTGACTATCACTCAATCCCACAAAATCAGGGATGAGTGTGAATCCCCTCTAATAGCTATGAAATTCATTCCTATCCAAATCATATTTTCACACACTTCGAGATAAAAAAAAATCTTCATCCTCACTCTCACACACGTATCACCAGTTCTATATATTGCACTCAAATTTTCATAGAAAAAACAACGACAGAAACCCAAGTCAGAAATCACACATAGCAAAAAATCCCTAAACCTATAATCCTTAAGAGCTCATTTTCTAAGTTATTAAGAGCTTTACATCAAAAGCTCTTAATTAAATGAGCCAAAAACAACAACACCCAAGCAAGCAACGATACAACAATCAAAAAGGGAGAAGGAGTAGAAGAGCTTAGAGAACAAAAGAAAGAGCTTAGAGAACGTTCGGATTGGTAAAATTTTATGTTTCCTTGATTGAATGTTGTTTTTTGATGTGTTTAAACCCTTTTCCCTTTGTTGATTTTGCTATGTTGCTGATGATTGTTGTTATTTTTTAGTTTGGGAGAGTTAAGGGTTGTGCTCTGGTGGTTCGATTCAAGGGTTTTGAGTTATTTTTTAGGGCTTTTGAGTCCAGATTTTGACTCATGGGGTCGATAACCTAAGGGTGAGGGTTTGTTTGAGTGGTGGTGGTGCTCCGGCGGTTACAGAATGAACACCGCAGTGGTGTTCACCTGCGTCGTTGTGGATCTTCCAGGGAGTCGTCGTGTGTGTTCATGTGAAACACTGACGTTGATCTTTGCAGCCACTTTGGCTGAGTTTTTTATCTATTTATTCAGAGAGAAAAGAGAGAGGTGTTGAGAGATGAGAGAAAAAAGAAGAGAGAGAAATCTTTTTCTATGATCTCTTTTGTTAAACGCCCTCTCTCCACCACCCCTTTGCTGACAAGTGGTAAGTCCTGATCCTTTAGATCAATTGACTCAGCCCAATTAATGTGTGATCACATGTGGACACCCTTCAATGCACCCACCTCCATGACTATGGGATCATCTTTGACTTTCCTTGAGTATTTGTATCCAACACTCCAGTTTTTTTCATCAGATCAGAAGGCTTATGTTGAGTCAATGAGTTGACTCCAAACCAAGCCTCCTCCTTATGGCTTTTTGGGCTCTTCTGTTTGGCCCATTTCTTGCCTTGCACCCGCGTTTTTCTTTAGTACCCCCTATTGATTCATCTTCTTAGCCCATTGTCATTAGTTTTTTTTTCTTTTTCTTTTGTCTTGTTTTATTTATATTAGTATTTTATTTTCTATTCAATAATTATTTGTAAATATTAATCACTATATTTTTAATATGATAATTTTATCATTTATTTATTTGATTTTATTTCTTTTTATATGTATGTGGATATATCTATTTGTTCTTGTATAACAAAATGTAAATATTTATTTATGTATTTAAATGCATGTAAATATTTATTTATTTCTTTTTAGATCATTTAGATTATGATTGATTAAAAAAAATCAAAAAGATATTTTCAAAACCCTAATTCATTTGATAACACAAGCTTCTCACTATTATATACACTTTAGTTTTATTTATTAATTAAAATTAGTATGTAATTTTTTTTAATTTAATTTTAATTTACTTCTAAATCAAAAACTCAAAAGAATAACTTCTTACCATTTTCAAATAAATTCAAATCATCTTCAAAACCAAATAAAACAAATCATTTCATATTTTATTTCGCGACGCAAATTGAAATGCTTGATCAACATCAAGCTTCTTTTCTCAAATAAAATCAAAACAAAATACCTAATCATTTTCAAATATTTTTTCACAAATAAGATGAAAAGGGAAAGGTTTGGTGTATACCACTCTTTTCCCCGAGTGTTTGGATACGAGGTATACATCTCGATGATTTGAGCATTCGTATCTATTTAAAACTTCTTAACTTGATTGATATCAAAATCTTTTTTTTAATAAATCGGACGAAAAAGGAACTGTTTGGTGTATATCACTTTTTTCTTCAAATACTTGGATATGAGTTGTATAACTTTGTCATTCAAGTATTCATCTTCCAACCAAAAACGTCTAATCATATCTAACTCTTTCACAAATAAGATGAAAATGAAATAGTTTAGTGTATATCACTATTTTCCCCGAATACTTGGATACGAGGTGTATATCTCGCCCATCTGAGCATTCATCATCCACTCAAAAAATAATCTAACACATTCAAATATTTTGCCTTTTTGGTTTTAAAACTCAAACCCTTTTCATAAACGAAAGATGTTTCGTCTCGGGAGGATGCAAAATAATGTTTCGTCCTTATATGTGTGTGTAAGTTAGCGACATTTTCCTGCGAATATTGATATGTCTATCGATTCTGTTGTGATGAAAACTTCCCCTTGTTGGGACTAAATCCACAAATGCAACAGAATAAACCAACAATACAATCTCTCCTAAATACCAAATGCAACGACAATCAACAAAACATATAAAACAACACAACAAGATTTTAGCGTGGAAAAACCTCCGTTAACTAGGAGTAAAAAACCACGGGACCCGTAGGCCACTTAAACCCTCCACTATTATCAATCAATTGGTACAATCAAGGTTTTCTCTAACACTAGTTAGAGGCATATATAAACATCATCAAGATTTGCAATCAATCTTGGAATACAACAATAATCAAGAGAGACAAAAACAACCCAAAAACACCAAGAAATTCAGACCTCAAAGATGGACTTGACATCCCGACTTAGAAAGCTCCTAATTCAATTAAAATCTCTCATAATGTGTTCCTATGAGTCATGAACATTGTGTTAAAATTTCAGGACGATCCGACCGTTGGATTTTGTGCAATCTCCGATTTAGTGGAACTGCTCTGTGCTGAAATAGGGTTGCGGGATTTCACTATTCTCTCTACTTTTCTTGTTGTTTTTCACACACAATGGATAAAATTAACCTAATTCTCTTTATTGGGTAATAACAAAGGCATAGAAACAAATGGGCCACTAACCCAAATCAATTTGGGTCTCTCCAAATAGGAGGGATATCCCAACAAACTCCCCCGACCGACTAGTTGGGGGGCAACACCAATTCGGCTTCCATACGACAAAACTCAAACTTTCCTCTAGGCAACACCTTCGTCAACATATCAGAACCATTGTCATCGGTGTAAATCTTCTCAAGCTCAATCAACTTGGAATCTAATGCATCACGAATCCAATGATAACGAACATCAATATGTTTCGACCTCGAGTGAAAGGAGGAATTCTTCGATAAGTGAATGACACTTTGATTATCAAAAAAAAGACATACTTTTCTTGCTTCGTACCAAGTTCCATTTAAAATTTCCTCAACCATAACAACTCTTTTGACGCTTCCACGATGGTTATAAACTCGGCTTCGGTAGTAGAAAGTGCAACACACTTTTGCAACTTTGATTGCCAAACCACAGATCCCCCGGAAAAAATCACCATATACCCCGAAGTGGATTTTCGATCATCTAAGCTTCCGGCTAGATCCTAATTCGTATACCCAACCAACATAGGCTTATTGCATCCCAAAGTTAGTCTCAAATTCGAAGTAACACGCAAATATCTCATTACCTACTTCACGACCTCCCAATGATCTTTTCCCGGATTTGAGAGATAACGATTCACCATTCCCACGACATGAGCAATATCGGGTCTTGTACAAACCATAACATACATCAAACTACCAACGGCCGACGAGTACGGAATGTTCTTCATACTCAACTTTTCTTCATTCTTAGATGGACATAGTTTATGACTAAGCTTGAAATGAGAAGCAAGTGGAATGCTCGCCACTTTAGCCTTTTCCATACTAAAACGCCGAAGGACTTTCTCCACATACTTTTCTTGTGACAAGTACAACTTCTTCTCATTTCGATCTCGAACAATTTCAATACCAAGAATTTTCCGAGCCTCTCCTAATCCTTCATAGCAAAAGATTCACTCAAAGTGTTCTTCAACTCTTTAATTCTTGAAATATTCTTTCTAACAATTAGCATATCATCCACATAAAGCAAGAGAATAATGAAATCACCTTCAGAGAAATTCCAAAAAAACACACAATGATCGGCCTTAGTCATCTTGTACCCATGTTCAATCATCACCAAGTTGAACTTTTGATACCATTGGCGAGGTGCTTGTTTCAAACCTGTTGGTGCGGAATACCGGCAAGAAACAAAAGATTTGGAAGTATTTTTTCGGGAATTTATCGTGTCCACAGAGATCGGTGCTACTGAATTGCCGTTCGACAATATCTAAGTTTTTAAGCTTGGGTTAAAATGGTCTGGAATTGTAAAACAGAAAAGTAAATATAAACATAAAAAGAATACATTCTTTGGAGAAAAGAAACTTATCAAGCATACATATTATCCACTCGTCACAAACATAAATTTATCGATCATTTTCACTCTACTACAATACTCGTCAAAATCATCCAGTATCGCTCACAACAGTGTCCATCTCTGGCACACTGAGCTGAGAGAGCAACCGTATCACTCTCGTCGTCGCTCTCGCGCACGACGCCTCGAAACACGGAAGGCATTAAGTTCCGACGCCATAAAGATTATTATCTAAATCTATCTCTAGCATCTAGACAATAGATATCCATCCCTAATCAAGATTCATGATGTTTATCTCTAACACAACACAAATCCAAACATAAATGCAAAAAGATCAAGGAAGACATCGATAATGATTTGTAAAGCAGATTTTATACAATATTATGATCAACAAAGATACATATGTTCATAGTAACTATACAACACCCAACAAATAGAAATTACAAAGAGAATAGAAGAAGAAAAACCAAACATTTCTTGGTTTGTCAACACCAATCGATGAGAGATTCGACTCCGTATCATCCAATTGCAAGCTCCATTGTTGTTTTCTAGGCTAATCCTATGAAGAAATGAAGTATGATGGAGTGGGAGCAAAAAATACCCAAACCATACCCTAAAAAATATGTTTTTACCCCTATTTATTGCTGTCATCATCGCAGACCACGCTTAGCCCGGTTTGGGCGCTAAGGGCGCCCTTATTAATGTTTAAACCGCCTTAAAAGCCCGCTAAGCGCGGTCGGGCGCGCTTAGCCCGGTCTGTTCGGGAATGAAAATTTTCTGCACTTGTTTTCTTCATAACTTTTGAACCGTAACTCCGTTTTTCGCCCGGTTCGAAGCGTTGGAAAGCTTATTCAATGCTCTATCTAACAATGCTCTAATATCAATGCTTTAATACCTACAAAAATAAATGGAAAACAATTAAACGGTACACAAATACACTAAAACTTGATTATACACTAAATATACACATTTACATACAAATTGGGGTTTTATTCAATACAATTAGAATGATAAGTGCCACAAAAATACTACTAAAAACATGACTTTTTGGCACTCAGCACTCTCCCCAACTTACATCATTGTTTGTCCTCAAACAAAGCCAACATCTAAAGGAACAAAAGCGAAATCCAAGAAATCACGCAACAACAAGTTTTGAAAACGGAAAACAAATGCAATGGTTCAATCGAAAATGGTACACACAAGTAAATACTTACCACTAAACTACAACGATAACATAATCACAAAACAAATGCTAAATACAAAAGTCATGCCAAACATTCTAAAACAACACAAGTTTAAACGTGAATCACTCCTAGCAAAAACAATCATCGGTAGATGAAAAACACAAAATGAGGGATTTTCACTCACACAACAATCTTGCAAACAAAAGACTAAATTATGCAATCATCCAAAAATCATGCTGAAAACACAGAAGCAAGAATCAAAAGGACTTTCAGGGTTGTAATGTGGTCGGGTGAACAAACAAGGGGTAATTCCTAAAGCTAATCGAAACAAAAACTTGCCTAAACCTAAGGGAGTGATCAACTCACAAAAGTTCAAACACAAAATTTCAATCAAACTTCTTCCAAAATCCCAAGTGTTACACCAAACACATAGAACTTATTAGCACAACATTATTCTACTCTTTTTGTTTTTCTTTTTCAAAGCTTTTTCAATTTTTTTTTCTTTCTTTTTCTTTTCTTTTCTTTTCTTTTCTTTTTCTTTTCTTTTCTTTTCTTTTCTTTTTCATATTTTTTTATTTTTTCTTTTCTTTTACAACCTCATACAACCAATAACATAAGTGAGAAAACATTGCTCTCCCCAACTTGAATTCAACCACATCATCATGTAAATACTCCCTACTTTCTAAGGCAAGGTAAAAATTCATACAACAACACAAAGTTGAGGGTTCAAGAAAAAAACAACAATCAAGATCCACACAAAAAATGAATTTGACACTCATAGACAAGAATCAAACTCAAACAACATGGATAATGACCAAAGGCTCAAAGGGTATAAATGATCACACACTCACAAGGTGAATTGACTATTTGGCTAAGGTAGTTGTGCTCAAAATGAAACAAGTGCCTTAATCCTTTTCATGCTTTCAAATAATCAACACAAACAAAAGATTAAGCATAATAAAATCCAGTTAAAACAAGAATATTGGTACTCCGAGCATATATGAACAATGGAAGGCTTCCTCACAAAAAGGGTGGGAACTAAAGTGATTCATATACGAACAAGTATATAAAAGAATGAATGGCATAGAAGTTGTAAAAAGCCTAAGTATCATGAATATGCTAAAGTCTAGAAAGCGATAAACACATACCTTGAACGTGTACAAAACTTTAAACACTATCATTACCACGCATTCGCAAGTTAAAACGATCAAACTTGGAACAAACACCGAATGCGGCTTCAAGCTATCGAACCAAAATTTGAGTCCAAACAACAACAAAAGAATTAGAAAAATTACTAATAATTACTAATATATAAGGCCTTGGTGAAAGTGGGAAGAAGGGGGAGCCAAGTGAACAATTAAAAGAATTCACTGGCTCATCTCAGCAGAGCGCGCTAAGCTACCACACCCGCGCTAAGCGCGCTACACCAGAAGCAGAAAAACAGGACAGCAAAAAATGCATTTCAAGCTACCTCCACTATCACCTACACAACTCAATTACAAAACATACAATATTTACACATACAAACTTCCTCAAGTTAAACACGACAAGCTTGAGGAAAACAAAACTTAACACCTTAACACGAACTACCATAAACATACTAAAAGAATGGGAGAAAATTGGATAAACAAGTTGAAAAGTGAAGATGTGAGAATTTCAAGAGCTGGTCTAATTTCAACTTGTTTAACCAACATTTACCACACTTCCTAAATTAATATAATAAAAAACAATAAAACAACAAAAAATGATAAAACAAGCTTGTTTTATATCGTAAGCTCGACGCCTATTATTTATACACACTTCTCCAAGTTGCCTCTTTACACGGTTAGTGCTTACCGACGACGAAACCTAACCAAACACTTAGCAAACATGAAGAGAAACAAACATATATACTAAATTTACAAGTATGGAAAACATGTAAAATTCACAAATATGGTAAACATATACAAGTATCAATATAAATAAGTGAAAATAGACAATATATACAATCTCTACAAAACTCAAAAACAAAGAAACTATCGCAATGCGATTCAATAAAAACACCAATCCCCGGAAACGGCGTCATTTTGTTGGTGCGGAATAGCAGCAAACAACAAAAGATTTGGAAGTATTTTTCCGGGAATTTATCGTGTCCACAGAGATCGGTGCTACGGAATTGCCGTTCGACAATATCTAAGTTTTTAAGCTTGGGTTAAAATGGTTTGGAATTGTAAAACAAAAAAGTAAATATAAACATAAAAAGAATACATTCTTCAGAGAAAAGAAACTTATCAAGCATACATATAATCCACTCGTCACAAACATAAATTTATCGATCATTTTCACTCTACTACAATACTCGTCAAAATCATCCAGTATCGCTCACAACAGTGTCCATCTCTAGCACACTGAGCTGAGAGAGCAACTGTATCACTCTCGTCGTCGCTCTCGCGCACGACGCCTTGAAACACGGAAGGCATTAAGTTCTGACACCATAAAGATTATTATCTAAATCTATCTCTAGCATCTAGACAATAGATATACATCCCTAATCAAGATTCGTGATGTTTATCTCTAACACAACACAAATCCAAACATAAATGCAAAAAGATCAAGGAAGACATCGATAATGATTTGTAAAGCAGATTTTATACAATATTATGATCAACAAAGATATATATGTTCATAGTAACTATACAACACCCAACAAATAGAAATTACAAAGAGAAGAGAAGAAGAAAAACCAAACATTTCTTGGTTTGTCAACACCAATCGACGAGAGATTCAACTCTGTATCATCCAATTGCAAGCTCCATTGTTGTTTTCTAAGCTAATCCTATGAAGAAATGAAGTATGATGGAGTGAGAGCAAAAAATACCCAAACCATACCCTAAAAAATGTGTTTTTACCCCTATTTATTGCTGTCATCATCGCAGACCGCGCTTAGCCCGGTTTGGGCGCTAAGCGCGCCCTTATTAATGTTTAAACCGCCTTAAAAGCCCGCTAAGAGCGGTCGGGCACCCTTAGCTCGGTCTGTTCGGGAATGAAAAATTTATGCACTTGTTTTCTTCATAACTTTTGAACCGTAACTCCGTTTTTCGCCCGGTTCGAAGCGTTGGAAAGCTTATTCAATGCTCTACCTAACAATGCTCCAATATCAATGCCTTAATACCTACAAAAATAAATGGAAAACAATTAAACGGTACACAAATACACTAAAACTTGATTATACACTAAATACACACATTTACATACAAAGTGGGGTTTTATTCAATACAATTAGAATGATAAGTGCCACAAAATTACTACTAAAAACATGACTTTTTGGCACTCATCAAAACCATAAAGACTTTTTACCAATTTGCAAACATATTCTTGTTTGCCTTTCTCTCGGAATCCATATGGTTGCTCCATGTAAATTTCTTCATGTAGATCACCATGAAGGAAAGCCGTCTTCACATCCATTTTCTATACTTCCAAATCAAGACTAGCGGCTAGCCCAAGAACCACTTGAATAGATTGCATCTTCACAACCGGAGCAAAAATCTCGCCAAAGTCAACACCTTCCCGTTGTTTAAAACCTTTTACCACCAAGAGAGCTTTGTATCTTCTTTGAGAAGTACACTCATCTTGCTTAATCCGATAAACCCATCTATTCTTCAATGCTCTCTTACACTTTGGCAACTTCACTAACTCAATGGTATTATTCTCACGAAGTGATTGCATTTCATCCTCCATGGCATCCATCCACTCCTTTTTGTTCTCATCCTCCAAAACTTCTTTAAAGCTTTCGGGTTCTCCATCATCGGTAAGAAAAACATACTCGTTTGAGGGTTATCGAACGGAAGGCCTTTTATCCCGAATAGACCGCCTCAACTCATTAGAAGCAACTGGTTGCTCAACACTTTCAACCTTATTTTCAACAACATCTTCCGTAGCACCTACATCAACAATGTCATTAGGATTTAAAACATTATCGATATTTAAATCCATACCTTGATTTTCAGTTGGAACATCTTCGAAAGTGATAGGGATAGGAGCAATAGTAGTTGAGTCCATATATACCATTTCTTCGTCTTCAAAAATTGGATCTTTATTCTTAACTTTGTCTATGTCCTCAATGGTATAATCCTCCATGAATACGACATCACGACTACGAATAAGTTTCTGTTGAATCGGATCAAAGAATCGATACCCAAACTCATAAAGTGTCCATACCCAACAAACATACATTATTCGACTTCTTATCCAATTTCGATCTCTCATCCTTCGGAATATGCACATAAGCCATGCATCCAAACACCCGAAGATGGTTGTAGGTAACATCTTTACCACTCGAAACATGATTTGGAACATCAAACTTCAATGGAACATATGGAGTGAGGTTTAAAAGATGTACAACCGTGCCCAATGCTTATCCTGAAAAATATTTCGGCAACTTTGATTGAGAAAGTAAACATCTCACCTTTTCCACCAAAGATTTATTCATTCTTTCTGCTAACCCATTCAATTGTGGTGTCTTTGGAGGAGACTTTTTATGATGTATACCTTGATCTTGACAATACTTGTCGAAAGGTCCAATATACTCTCCCTCATTATCGGTTCGGATATACTTGAGCTTTTTATCGGTTTCTCTTTCAACTAATGGTTGAAACGACTTGAAAGTATCTAACACTTGATCATTCATTTTCAATGTATAAGCCCATGTTTTTCGAGAACAATCATCAATGAAATTCACAAAGTAATATGCACCACCAAATGACCGTGTCTTCATCGGACCACACACATCGGAATGTACTGAATCCAACACTTCCTATTTCCTCTTTGGTTTGGATGACATAAAGGAAACTCGCCTTTGCTTACCCGCTAAACAATGTGAACACTTTCTCAACTTTGCATCGGAAACACCATTCAACATATTCTACTTTGCCAAATTGCTCAAAACTTTTTTATTCATATGACCCAAACGTTTGTGCCATAATTCTGATGAGCTATCATTGTCACAAGTGTTGATGTGGCACTTCGAAACCCCAAGTTGGACGACATACAAGATCGAATTCCTTTTTCCTTTAGTAACCACCATTGAGCCTTTCTTTAACTTCCACTCATTGCCCGAAAAAGAATTATCATATCCTTCGTTATCCAACTTTCCAACGGATAAAAGATTGAATCGAAGTTCTGGAATGTGTTTCACACCTTTGAAAACTAGAGTTGTCCGATCGCTAGTTTCGACACAAATATCTCTCATTCCGATGACATTAGTGATGAGTCCTAGCCCTTGAGGTTGGCATTAATTTTGGTAAAACTAACTTAGCAGAAAGATGTTGGACAAGATGTCCTGACATGATGAACTAATTGCAGGTTAAGATGTTAGACAAGATGTTCTATCAGGTGGATTTGACATCTTTGTCTGTTACAGTTTTGGGATAACTGTATTTTGGTAACAGGTGTGATTGGAATATGACTTGATTCTAGGTGGCATCTGAGATTTTGGAATCAGAGATTCTTATTCTAAATGGAATATGCGGTTTCCTTGTAAGGAGACATTTTTTGAAACTTGGGATTGAAGAAAGGATTAGGTCGCAGATTTTGAGGAGCAGAATTGTTGCGCTTTTGAAGCCCAAGTCCAGTTGTGTTTTGCAATATAAATAGGTTGGATTTAACCTAGTTTATGTGTTGAATATTGCAGTTGTTTTTAGAAGTACTAGGGTTTGTACTTGTGTGAGCCTCTCGTGTATTGCGTGAATACTAGAGAAGGACTGTTTATTGAGTTGTAATATTTTCAGTCACTGCTATGATTGGAAGGGAATTGAGAAGGGTCTCATACCTAGGAGAGTCTTAGGTAGAAATCTAGGAAGGGTAGTTTCTAGGTGCTAAGTTGTAAACTTTGGAGTTTAGCTTAGAACCAATTCTACTTAGTGATTTCATTCCTGGCTTGGTAGCCCCCAAACGTAGGTGTTGTTGATCACCGAACTGGGTTAACAATTTCTGTGTGTTGTTTACATTATGCAGTTTTCTTTTGTTCTTCCTTAATCCTTGTGAGAAGCAGAGATCAAGTGTCACGACTGTTAGACGATGGCTAGGATCTAGAAGGGGGGTTGAATAGATCCCACAAGTTTTTACACGCTAATGGTGTTCCAAAATTGGTTTTAAAAATTATTACGGAAGCAACCACTGAATCACTCGTCTACAATGAACCACTACCGAAAAGATCGGATATGCGTAATATTGCTAGGAATGATGCGACGGAAGAGAAAAATATATGTATCAACAACAACACAATGCAATTAACCAAATTTTATTTACTTGAACTATATCCAATTTCCAACGAGATAGAATGAAAAAATTTATCACAAAGTGCTTTAGAGCTTGCGCTTAATCAATTTATCGAACACTTGGGGTGTGCGACACTCCAAGTGTGAATTTCCAAATAATGTGAATGTAGAGTTAATGCCAAATGCAATCCAAGGGATTGTATCATTTTTACAAATTTATTTTCAGCTCTATATTACACTATATCAGAAATTTTTTATCAATTGATATTTCACAAGTTCGATTAATGTCAAAACGTAAAAGAGTAGGGAAAGAGAGAACAAACACGATTTGTTTAGGCAGTTCCCCTACCGTCCTCGCTAAGGGTACCTCTGCCCTCAATTGCGAACATGGAATTGAGATATATATATATATATATATATATATATATTTCTGTTTGCAAATTTTTGTACAAGAGAAAACTAAACAACCAAACCCTCAAACGTCTTTGATGTCGATGCAAAGTCTTCTCTCCCCTTGATTCAAGATGAATCAAGTGCTCCGAATTTGATCAAACAAATCACCGTCTCACGCTACTAGATTGAAATAACCCACCGCTCTTCAATCACCTTCACTTGGTCGATTTCGATCTTCCACAATTCGAACTCAAATCTTTCTCGTACGATCCTCCGACTGTAGCTACTAAAACTGAACCGAACCCTCCGTTCTTCAGTTACCTTCGCACGACTGAATCCTTGTAGAGAAACCGATTTGTACAAAAACCCCCAAAATCACCTGGATTCTTGGAGGACAAACCAGAGGTTTTATTCAAGAAACACCTACTAATTCTCAACCCAGAACAAAGGATACAACACACCTAAGTCTGAATGTTATCACTTCACACAATGCACGGCACTAACAAAAATGATTATGTGTAGTTGTTAGAAGACACGAGGTTGAAGATGAAGATGAAGAGAAAAATCAGTATATATTTTCACGTTTCTTGTTATGTTATGAAATGAGATGAACCAACTATATATAATGCAAGAATAACCAACTAAATGAAATAACAGCCAAAACAGAAAAAATAGAATGCAGAAAAATGAATCAGACCACCGAAGAGTCGACCGCTCGCTGGATGAGGGTCGGCGGGAGCTAACCTGTGGAAATGTTTATGCAAAATAATTGATCATGCGTCGACCGATCATGACCTTGCGTCGACGCATAGACGCTGAATCTGCAGAAATGAAAAACCCATAAGCATGCGTCGACCGCATGCATGAGAGGGGTCAGCGTGCGCTTTCTCGCTCGTTTCACAAGAAATTGACAAAACTGCATGAGTCGACTCATGCTGAGTTTAGGTCGACCCAAGACCTGTAAAAACTCAAAAATTTATTTTTCTGCACGTTTTAACCAACTGAGACTCGATCCATGCACACCAAACACTAGTACCATGATTATGCACATGTAGAAATTGTATAGAACCCTTCCTATAAGTTTAGACACATGATTTATCAATGGTTGTATGCAATATGACCGACAACGAAGTGATACCGTCCAAATTACAAACTAAAGACTATCCTACTTGTTGACATCATTAAAACAGAAACTAGATGAGAAGCATCTTGCCCTCACAACGACATCCTGTCTAACATCTTAGTAATCTGCTTAACCAGAATTTCAATTAGGTTGCCCATTATTTCCCATACGAACAACCCCAAAGTCACCGATCTCGTAAGTTGAAAAAAGATCACGTCTCGAGGTTGCATGAGTAGAAGCATCACTATCAACCACCCAATCCATCTCATCACATAATAGATTGACATTCTCAATACAACTATCACAAACAATAAAGAAATCATCAACAATAGCAACATCTTCATTATTGTTACCTTCCTTTTTATTGTTATTGTAGCTCTTCTTCTTGTTTTCCCTTTTCAACTTACGGCAATACCTCTTTATGTGTCCTTTTTCTCCACGATGATGACACTCAATATGAGAGAATCTATTAGAGTCTCCTTGTGATTTACCACGTGAAGTTCCACGATTACTTGAACCTCTACTTTGATTTCTCCCTATTGATTCGGTAATCAACACCTCAGAATGTGAAGAAGAACCTTGTGACTTACGCCTTAACTCCTCATTCAACGCACTACTTTTAGCCAAGTCCATCGAGATGATACCATTCGGAGCGGAGTTAGACAAGGATGTCCTAAAAGTCTCCCAAGAATTAGGCAAAGTACCAAGAAGCCATAAACCTTGAATTTCATCATCAAAAGTAAGATTCATCTCCGACAATTGATTTAGAATCCCTTGGAAAATGTTCAAGTGATCGTTCATTAGTGAACCATCACTATACCTCAATGACATTAATTGCTTGAACAAGAACAACTTATTGTTTCCCGTCTTTCTTGCATACAACTCCTCAAGTTTGGTCCAAAGAGAGCGAGCATGAGTCACTGAGCTCACATGATTCAAAACATTATCATCCACCCATTGACGAATATAACCACAAACTTGTCTATGCAACAAAGTCTATTCTTCATCACTCTTTCCATCGGGTTTTTCATTAGAGAAAACCGGTAAGTGAAAACCTTTCACATAAAGCAAATCTTCCATTTTTCCTTTCAAAGCATTATAATTGGAACCATTCAAACTCACCATCCTAGATGTGTTCGTCTCCATCGTTACACAAATCAAACCACGACTCTAGATACCACTTATTGGGAGGAAATCCACAAACGCAACGGAATAAACCAACAAGACAATCTCTCCCAAATACCAAATATAATGACAATCAACAAAACACATAAAATAACACAACAAGATTTAAGCGTGGAAAAACCTCTGTTAACTAGGAGTAAAAAACCACGGGACCCGTATGCCACTTAAATCCTCCACTATTATCAATCAATGGGTATAAGCAAGGTTCTCTCTAACACTAGTTAGAGGCATACATAAACATCATCAAGATTTGCAATCAATCTTGGAATACAACAATAATCAAGAGAGACAAAAACAACCCAAAAACACCAAGAAATTCAGACCTCAAAGATGGACTCGACAAACTGACTTAGAAAGCTCTGAATCCAATGAAAATCGCTCAGAATGTGTTCCTATGAGTCATGAACGTTGTATCAAAATTTCAGGACGATTCGATGGTTGGATTTTGTGCAATCTCCGATTTAGTGAAACTGATCTGTGCTTAAATAGGGCTGCGGGATTTCACTATTCTATATACTTTTTTGTTGTTTTTCACACACAATGGATAAAATTAACCTAATTCTCTTTGTTGGGTAATAACAAAGGTATATAAACAAATGGGCCACTAACCCACATCAATTTGGGCCTCTCCAAATAGGAAGGATAGCCCAATACCCCTTCCTCCATTATTTTGGGTAGTAAGCAAATATTTCCCTCTTGATTATGATAAAATAGCTTTCGCTAAAATCGACCAACAGACAAACATTTTTTCTACCCAGAACTACGTGACTGTGAGTTCTCCATCGCATCTGGAGATACGTAGGAGCGAGATTCAAAGTCTCGTCGGGCACCCTAATAAAATACTATTTTTAGTCATTTCCATTTTCTTTCAAACTTTTAAGGAACACAAACATTTATAAGCTAACACTTAACATAAAACTAACTAAATGGTTCCCGTATAATACAATGTGAGAGGTGTTAATACATTTCCCTCGCATAACCGACTCTCGAATCCGATTTGGTTGCGACGATCATATCTTTGTCATCTTTAAGAGTTTTATCAACATTTTCCCTTTCCTTTTTTTAGAATAAATAAAGTTCCTCTCAAATTGCTTGAAACTCCAGATGTTCCAAAAACGCATCTTCATCAGAAGCTTGGTTCTCAGAGACAAAAAATAGGCTCGTGTCCTTTACTACTCATGTTAGAACAAGTGAAGAAAATATTAAAAAGAAAATAAGAAGAGGTGTGAAAATGGTAGAAGAAACACATCTATTTATACTAAATGATACCTTTTAAAATATCTTTTAAAAAAATGCAACACATAGCCGCCAGATGAATTAACGTCCCCGCTGAACATTAATCCATAGACTTCAATTGAATTGGTTTGTGCTATGCATTGAAAAAAAATGAAACATGAATATTTAAAAAATAGTGTAAAAACATGATTATTTGAGTAATTTTATTTGAAAACATGATTATTTTAAATAAAAAAATTCAAAAATTGTTCATCAAAAATTTTTATGTGGGGTGAATTAAACTTAGATGAAAATCAGTTGACAATTAAGGTTAAAACTAAAAGTGTAAAAAGTTTAAATGGAAAGATAGATGAAATTGATATTTTTTGGATTTTGTAAAGGATAACTGGATAAATGGAAAAGTAACAGGGGGTATGAAGTAAAACTCTCTGTTTGTTATCACTTACACCTTTGTCAGTTTTGGGAAAAAAAGTTCACGTGGGCTTCTAGGCTCTACTTCATTCTTTAGGCCCATCTCTACAAGTACATCGAGGATTATATCCAACACCTCTAAAGTTATACTAGACACTCCTACATTATGGCCATTTTATTCTTTAAATAAAATAACATAATAATCATTTAAATTTTAAAAAGCCTTTCATAATTTATAGCGGGTTATTATATTTTAGTTGCGTAAGAGATATATTATTTTATTACATTCTTATTCTTGATAATCTTTTTTTTAAAGTTGGAGAAGAAGAAAAAAGTTATTAAATAAAGTGAAACTATAGATCATTTCACAATTGCTCTTGAGAAATTTTTAACCGAGTATTTTAAGATTAAATTCTGGCTATTAAGCTAACATCTCAAATATTCGGGAGACTCTTAATAAATAAATGGCTTAAATGCACTTTTGGTTTTTATAGTTTAATTTTTCTAAACAATTGATCCCCTTTTAAAAAAATCTAACTTTTAGGTCCCTTGTTTTGATTTTTTTGGGAAAAATTTTGGTCTCCTCCTAGTTAGGCATATGTGGCGCTCCAAATAATGATATGACAATGTTTTTGTTGACCAATTTGATGACTCAAATGCCACATCAATAATGTGAATTATAATTTATGAAAATGATTAAATAAAAAATCATATTCATTATATTTTAATTACTTGAAATTAGTAATTGGGTTAATATATTAATTAATATTTTTTAATTAATAATTATTAATTAATAATTTTAATTAAGTTTTTTTTTTAATTAATTGGGTTAATATATTAATTAATATTTTTTAATTAATAATTTTAATTATGTTTTTTTAATTAATTAGTCACTATACATAAAATGAAGATATTGGGTCTATCCTTTTTTATCCATGCAGTCAGTTTTCAATTCAAAATATAATGCATGAATTAGTATTATAAACACTAAATTTTTTTCTAAAGGAAACGATGTGGGACTAATACATTTGCAAGACAACTTACTGCAACAAGTCTCGGCAAGCCATGCTAGTGAGTTTCAAGCAGGAATTCAAACACACATTTGCAAGACAACTTGTATTAAAGCACTTGTATTAAAGCACTTATATTAAAGCATCTCCTCCACTTCTATTCATCATGTTACGAACACTATTCATCATGTTCTCTATAAATAGAAAGCTATTACACTGCATTTCACAAGCTTGAAAAGCCAAGAAAATGCTGCACAAACCAGTCCAAACTCTCACCAAAAGCAAGTTTATTCTCTCAATTCTCAAGGCCTCAAGCTTGTTTCTTTGCCCAGAACTCAAGTAGGAAGATCAAGGAAGAGAACGTGACGAAGATCAAAGCAAACGGAGCATTGTGGAGTGAGAACGAAGCTCATTTTCAAAGCACTTTGATCACTACGGGACCGTTAATTTCGTGAGCTTTTCTCAAGTTTCTTGATGCTAACATGATTGTCTTGCTTTCTTGATCATGAATCCATTTTTAGTTGTCATTCTTCTTGCGTAAATGTCATGAAATAAGCATGAATCCTTTTTGAAGCATGTTGAGTTTGCATGAATATCTTCATGACCAGTTGATATGAGCAAAAATTGATGGCATATTCATGATCTTCGTGAAATTTCACTTTAAATGGTCGTCTTGTTTTGAATTTATGTCACGAGTTGTAGAGCTTCATTTTTTGGTGTAATGGAGAAGATGAAGTAGCTCCAGTGTTCTTCCATGGCTAGGGCATTCTATGGTTTTGACTCTTCAATGTTATTGTTGCAACCAAGGATGTTCAGAGGGGAAAGTCCGATCCAGAAATGTTTGCATATGCAGCCCAGCTTTTGAACTTCATACCTGAAAGGTGCATTGTGTTTGGAAACTCGAATCTAACAGTGGAGGTTGCACATCATGCACATGATAGTGTTTTTGAAGTCCCACATTGGTTATTTACAAATAATTTTAACCTTTATATTACTCACATAAACAATAAGTAACAATTGTTTGTGGATTGGATAAATGTTATATGGGCTTGGAGTCTAAGCCCCAAATAAGTTATTTAAATATTTATATTAATCAATTTAAAAAATAAAAAAAAATATTTAAAATAAACACTCAGTCAAAATTTCTAAAAAAATATTTACATTAATCAATTTAAAAAATAAAAAAAAAATATTTAAAATAAACACTCAATCAAAATTTCTAAATATAACTTAATTAAAATTATTTATTTACTCTTCAAAAAATATTAATTAATAAATTATCTAGTCATCATTGCCATGTCATTAAAAATAAAAAATAATGGTCAACAAAAACATTGTCATGTCATTATTTGGAGCGCCACATATGCCAAACTGGGAGGGGACTAAATTTTTCCCAAAAAAAATCAAAACAAGGGACCTAAAAGTTGGATTTTTTTAAAGAGGGATCAATTGTTTAGAAAAATTAAACTATGGGGACCAAAAATGCATTTACGCATAAATAAATAAATTGTCATTAAAGATGTGTAATAATTAGTCTCTATTTTATTCAATCCAATATTATTCTTCAAAATCATTTTTATACGTTAATGCAAACTTGTTTTATTTTTTCATTGAAATAAATTGCAACTATTTTTGTATTTTTGTAAGTAATATACATACTAATTTTATTCGACATGATCAAGAAGAAGATAGCTGAATATTTTTTCTAAATTTAAATATATAATTGATCTTTGCAAATATATATATATTTTTTATTTATGTAATTTTTTTTATTTCTGCAAAATTGGTTCATTTTAAAATTGATCATATATATATATATATATATATATATATATATATATATATATATATATACATATATATATATATATATACTATTTGAATTAACCCCTCTATTATTAAAATAAAATATTCTTGATATTACAAGAATCTAATTCAACAAAATCATTTTTTCTTCGGTTTCAATCGCTTCTACCAAGATGTCATGATGATCTTGTGGAACGAAGAGGAAGGGTTTGGATTGTTCAACCAGTACATCCTACAACACATATAAAATTATATCTTTACTAAATTGATTTAACTAAAATAAATATTGTTGAAAAAAGTATATACTTATAACTTTTTCAACCACTTTGCGTGTAGCCGCTGATCTGAACTCATCGGCTTTTCTTTGACGTGTCCTCTTCCATTTCGCATGGCGTGATGGTGGAGATGGAGTGCGATCAAGGCTTAGAGAATCTGCCATCTCCAATTCCCTTTGTTTTCTTTTTTTTTTTAATCGTCTTCTTTTCAAAATTTTCATATTCTCCACGAGACAATCTATGTGGACAGATATTTCTAGATCTATTATCCTTTCATTTTTTGCTCTTTGCCAAGAAGTCAGAAGGGGTGCAAGACTTTACAAATTTCTCTCAAACATCCTGATCAATAAATGAATACATCAAGTATGGAGGCTTAGCTTGATCACTTGGATGATTAATATAATCACGGGTGAGCTGTGTCTTAAAGCCCCTCCAACGCTCACCGGTATATGTAAGCAATTTCTTTTTCACCATACTATCCTTTTGAATAACAATAAACACCTCCTGTGTTTACACAATACAATTATTATTCGCATTAAACAAAAAAATAAATGATCATATATACTTGTAAAATAAATCATTAAATTCAAAATAAATACCGTAATATTGGCCCATATGTTGTTTTTCAATTCTTCGTCAACGTTGTGCCAACTATGTATAACATACTTACTTTACTTCTACCTTGTAACGCAATATAACCCATAAAATCTTCAGCATGCTCACCATAAGCCCTGTAGGTTGCAACATCAACTATAACCGGGTAGCAAACACCATTTTCGTGGGCTTTTTTCACCTTGGTATACATCGTGGCACCTCTAATTTTTCTTTTACGTTTTGTATTAACATAGGTTGCTGCAGATGTTGTATGAAGGTGCTTGTCGAATCGGCCATGACAATCTAAATAAAGAAACATACTAACTAACATTATTTCAGTGATAAACAACACGTAGAAACATACTAACTG
Source organism: Lathyrus tuberosus (assembly GCA_022829125.1). Lineage (NCBI taxonomy): Eukaryota > Viridiplantae > Streptophyta > Magnoliopsida > Fabales > Fabaceae > Lathyrus > Lathyrus tuberosus. Next base: position 28,567 of record JALAZF010001100.1, read on the forward strand.
ACAATATTTTTGTGAAAAACAAATGGTCAAAATGGAAAAACAAATGCAAGTGAAAAAAATCATAGAAGACATTGGTTCAATAGGTGCCAAAACAAATGATCAAACTGGAAAAACAAATGAACAAGAGAAATTAAAGTCAATTCAGTGATACTAAAGTTATTTTTGTGATATAAACCTACTATTGGAAGAAGAACAAACGTACTTAAAACGTGATAACTTTCGATGTTCGAGTGTTGATGAATATCGTCTGTTGTTGAAAGAGTTTTGATGAGAGTGACGATAAAAATCGCCTAGGGTTTTTGCAAATAGAATGACGATATGAAGTTAGAGCGTTGATAATGAAAAAGTTAGAGTCTAGTTCTGTGAAGTATTTCATGCAAAAGAGGAATCACGTCGGTATTCCATAAACACTGACGTGTATGTATTAATTAAAATAATAAAATAAAAATATAAAAAAGCACCATAACGCCATATTCTAGGAATAAATTTAAAATATCTTTTACGTCGGTTTTTAAGAAAACCAAGGGATTTGAATATATAAAATAAAAAATTAAAAAGTGTGTTGGGAGAGTTTTTTAACTAGGGAGCATTAAACATTGTGGGACTTCCTTTTAAGCAACACCTTTGTGAGAGACACACTACATATTCACCCAAAACTTTAAGGTGATAGGTGTATAGATTCTCCCACTTATAAATGCTCAAGTTTCCACATTTCCAACCAATGTGGGACTATTACCCACATTAATCACACTTGCTACATTCTCAACACTCCCCCTCAAGTGTGAGTCCACAATGCTCCCCCTCAAGTGGAAGCTCGTATTACTTCCACAAACTCTTGTACCGCACAGAACGTTTCTTACTCACCACCTTTGTGGCGTCGTTGACACTCTTCAACGAAACATTTCTTACTCACCACCTTTGCGGCATCATTTGACTTTTGATATAAGTAAGTCGGTCCCTTCCTCAAACCAAAGGCTCATAATACCATATGTTAAGGGTAGAGGTTACAATACAAGTTGGATACAAAGTAATCAAATACAATAGCAGAAAACTCAAAAACACAAACTCGTAACCGGTTACGCCAAAATGGGTAACTCGTTACACTTGTAGCTAATTAATTCCAGAATTAATTCACTTACAATGGTAACCGGTTACAACAAATGTGGTAATCGGTTATGCCTTCGAAAATTGTAGATTTATGCTACTGAACAATATGTTAGCACTTGTAATTACTCTTTAAACTTCAACATATCACCTTAGCTCAAGTGCTGCAAGTCTACCATCCTTGTGCTCATCTTAAACCTCTTGAAAATATTATTTGTGACCCCTTTCGTCAACAAATCTGCAACTTGACCCTTGCTTCTACAGTATCCCAAACGTAACCTCTCATCAGCAAGTAGTTCCCTCAAACAGTGGAACCTCATCTCTATGTGCTTGCTCCTCCCATGTGCAATTAGATTTTTAGCAAGATTAATCGCGGAAACATTGTCAACTAAGAGTGTGACAGCCTCACCCTTACTGCTGCCCAGCTCCTCCAATAGATTCATAAGTCATGCGACTTGGCACGCACATAACGAAGCAGCGATGTACTCGGCCTCACAATATGACAGTGCGACCACTGGTTCCTTCTTAGAACACATGAGATTGGTGTCGTGTCGAACATAAAGATGTATTCAGCTGTAGAGTTTCGATCATCCTTATCTCCGCACTAATTGGAATCGGTGAAACCAAGTAAATCACATTTTCTGCTTGTATCCACTGTGGAAAGAGAATTTCGCAGCCAGTAGAACCTTTGACATAACGCAAGATCCTCTTGACTGCTGCCAAGTGAGACACATTTTGTCTCACCATGCATCTACTCACAATACCGACACTAAACGCTAGGTTCACTCACGTATTGCATAAGTACCGCAGTGATCCAATCAACATTTTATATTGAGTTGGATCAACATCTTCCTCATCTTCATTCTTGGACAGCTGCAACCTTGGTTTTGCAGGAGAAATGATAGCATTACAATGCTCCATTTCACACTTTTTTAATATCTCAAGAGCATATTTCCTTTAATGCATGAGCATTCCCAATTTTGACTTGTGGAACTTTATGCCTAGGAAGTATGTCATGATACCAAGGTCCGTCATCTTTAATTGTTCCATAAGTTCTCTCTTGAACTTTGAAATACTCTTCTCATTGCTGCCCGTAAGAGCTTGCTTTAAACCATATAGTGCTTTCTTCAACTTGTAGAACTTCAGCTCTTGATCTTTAACAACAAAATTAGGCTTTGATACCATGTGTTGGAAGAGTTTTTTCAACTAGGGAGCGTTGAACATTGTAAGACTTTCCTTTAAGCAACACCTTTGTGAGAGACACACCACATATTCACCCAAAACCTTAAGGTAATAGGTGTGTGGGTTCTCCCACTCATAAATGCTCAAGTCTCCACATTTTCAACCAATGTACACTACTACAAAACGCGTAAACAACAACACCATGCTCACAACGCTTCATCCCTACACCGTTGTGACATATCTAAACTAAGGCGCGGTTGTATTTTATTTGTTTATTGAATAAAACTTATCTGTATATAACAACGGTTGCTAAACCAACCGTGGTGATTATCTGTATATAACAACGGTTGATAAATCAACCGTGGTGATACCTTCAAGCTTTCATGTGTTCGAACGTCAGTGCATTCATATATATTATTCCTTTTATGTTAAAGCGCACCTTTACTTTTTTATTTACTTTTAATTAAAAAAAATTAAAAGTTATGACTACGGTTGTTTATATACACCGTTGTGATATATTTTGTATGTTTTTTTAATTTTTAATTCTAAAAATAACTCTGGCGCTTTAATATGAAATTTCATTATGTAAATAATATATCATAACGGTGTAAATTCTTGACCGTCGCAGTAGCTTTTCAGTATTCTCCAACCTAGCTGGTTTCATTGTCTCTTCAGTATCCTTTTTTCCATTGAAAATATAAACCAGACGAATCGTTACACGATTTCAACCCTAAACCTTAACGTTCAATACTGTGAAACAATACACGATTCCACCAAAGCTTGCATCATCAGTATCCATTTGTTGTCATTTTCATCATCATCGTCACGATCGTGAAGAAAATAGAAGATTACGCACATATCAACACCGTCGTCATCATCGTCACCGTCGAGAAGGAAGATAACAACACCGTCGTTGTCGTAAGGAAGGAAGACAACAACAACACCAACACCAACATCGTTTACTTCGTCACCACGTTTAGGGTACGTAAAATATTTTCCCCATGCATCTACAGTAAACTCTTTTGCCATTGTTGTTCATGTTGTTGTTGTTATTTTTGAACTTAGATGTCAACCTTGTCGAGTTCTTCATCAGAAACCAGCGAAGAAACTCAAACAAATGAAAGGTTAGCCAATGAAACTCAAACAACTGAAAGTCTAACGAAAAGATCACAAAGAGGTGTCACAATGATGCCTCAATTCACATCAGTCTGCAACTCATCTGATGCAAAAATTCCGATCGAGTTTGATTCGCACTACAGATTAGTGGATTGTCCACATTACGCTACTTTTAGGAGTTATGTTGCGTTCCTTGCACGTAGCAAAGTCAGTATACTGATTGATGATTGGAGAGAAGTGGATGTTAATGTCAAAGACAGCATATGGACAGACGTTAAGGTATTTCATACTATAATTTTCATATATTTGATATCACTACCTATAGTTTCTAATTCATACTTATATATTGATTTAATGTAGTTGAATTTTGAGTTTACCGATGACTCAAAATTGAAAAGAAAGTGGATAACTTATGCCGGTGTTCGTTGGAGGGGATTTAAGTCACGGCTCATGGCTGACTACATTACGAAGCCTAAGAGCGGTCTTCAACCTCCATGGATTCGGTAGTTTTTTATCGAAGAAGGTGTGGCACAAGTTTGCGAAGAAACGCCGTTCTGAGGAATTCAAGGTTAGTACTAGTCTTATGTAACCTATAATGTTATGCTAATGAGTTATAGATATTAATCATACACATTTTTCACTATGTTAATAACAGGCTAAAAGCGAAGTAGGAATTCAGAACAAGGCGAAAAACATGTACCCCCATAGATTGTCTCGTGGGGGTTACAGGAAACTTGAGAAGAGATCCTACAGGAAAAACTACAAGAAGGAGGAGATGGTGACATTCCATCTCTACCTTCAAGACATGAGAAATGGAAGAGGGCTCGATTAAGACTTAATAGAGAGTACACCTTTGAGGCTTCAAGAGTAGTTGCTGAGAAAATTGTAAGTATATGTTTTGTTTAAATACGTTTGCTTATGTAAGTTGCTCATGAGTTGTTATTTAAATGCGTTTGCTTATGTAAGTTGCTCATGTTGTGTAGGATAATTTGGTTGTGGCGGCCCGTGAAGGCATATTTGTTCCGGAAGCACGACGTGACATATTAGTCGAAGCTATCGGAACAGCTGAGCATGGAGGTCGTGTCCGTGGTGTTGGAGATGGTGTCGGCTTGAGGTCATACTTTGGATCTCAAAGAAGAAGCACCGAAACCGCTGAATTTCTTGCTCAACGACAAAAGATTGATAATGTTGAGAAGCAATTGGCGGAGTTAAGGAGACTGTTTGAGGGGGAGAGGGAAAAAAGGGAGAAAGAAGTGGAAAGGTTACAAGAGATGTATTCGGTATGTGTCGTAAATCGCGCTTATTTTTGTATGATATATATTGTATGTTTTAATTGAATATATTGTGCTTATTTTTGTTCTATGTTATAATTGAATGTTATAATGTAGAGATTAAGTAAAAGCCTAGAACAACGAACTAATGAAGATCGTCGTTGCGTTGGTGATGATCAAACTCCAAGTAGAAGTGTCGTAAATCACGCTTCTACAAAAGGGAGTAATTGTACAGCCCCTCCCCCACCTGTAGATAACCGCAATGGGATATTGGACCCTAGTCCAAATGAAATAACAAGTTTATACTACTCCATTTCAACAACAGACCTTGCGCAAGCTCTCCCGCTAGAGCATTGCCTAAAATTGGATTTAGTGTATTACACTCCTGAAGATGTGAGGGATTTTCTCGCAGGATATAAGTGGCTTGACATATCTATTTTGCAAGTTTGGTGCACGTAAGTATATAGTCGAATATACATGTCATTATAGAACATTATAATTTTTTGTATTTTCTCCCTTAATTTATTCATTTTCTTTGACCATTTAGGTACATTCACCGTGTTTGTATAGAATTGAATAAATTAAGTACCTATGGAATCTTGGACCCAAGTTTTATTGCTTGGGCGTATAATGATAAAAATATCAAAGAAAAGTACTTGGAAAGCCGGCTAAATGACGGAGGAAAAGAATGTTACCTTGCACCATTCCTATGTAGGTTAGTATTGTTGTAATTTATTTCTATATTCTATATTTAGTTTTGTTTTAGTAACAACTAATAATATATATATATATATATATATATATATATATATATATATATATATATATATATATATATACATTCTCGTGTTCATTCAGTGGTCATTGGTAATTGATCGTAATATCGTTTAGGACAAATACGATGACATTACTGTGTTCCTTGCACGATCCACTCCACAAATCAATGAAAGATCTTGTATTAACGTAAGTGTCTTTGTTTAATATCATTTTCTTTGGCATTAATTGTAATTAGTTTATCATGTAATATGTTCAATTCAATTTTCAATGTGCAGTATTGTGGAGCAAGTTAATATATTGAATAATGTTAGAAAAAAGCCCACATACCTTGCTCCTAAAGTAAGTGGCCCGATTACCTATTTATTTCATTTACATTCATGCATGTGTGGTTGTATTCATGTTTTTATATTCATGTCATTTGTAGACGAGGAAACAACGCGGGAGTTACGAGTGTGGGTATTTTATCATGAAACACATGTTAAACATCGTCCTTGTCGGCACTGTTGATTCATGGGATACGGTAATATATGCCATAAAATGTTTACATATATTAATATATAAGTTGACTATTGAATTATTATCATGCATGATCTTCAATTTTTTGCTCTTATGTAGATGTTTAATGACGAAACCCCATTCCCCGTTGAGGACTTTGTGGATCTTCGTAAACGTTGGGCGTATATCCACAATGAGCTTAAGGATTATGTTCCTGCTGTATGATATATCAGCAACATTTTTTGATGCACATATTTTTTGCTTTTGATGCACATAATGTGAACAATAGTTTTGGCTTTTGATGCACATAATGAAATCAATAATATTGGCTTTTGATTTAAACAATGTTAGCAGTTTAATTCTCTGATTCATTTAGCTTTTGATGTAAATTTCTTTTTTATGTAAATTCTCTGATTCATTTATAAGGATAAAATATAGGAAGAATTGTGTTTGATGCACATATTGTGTTTGCATGTAAATAGAAGTTGTTTTGACAGGATAAATTATGGGAATAATTTGATAAGCAGATAAATTTTATATTTAAAACAGTCTGTTTTTGGCAGCGGTTATAAACCTATCCGTAGTTGTATGTCAAACACTAATATAAATAAAAAATATTGTTGCTGAGAATCGAACCAGGTCACAGTTTAGTATATCACAACGGTTGACTAAACTAGCCGTCGTGAAATGGTGCGCGCATACTGCAATACAACAACGTTTCCCGGACCGTCATTGTACGTACCTCATATACAACAACACTCTACATAACAACGTCTTCGCCCCCGTCATTATATGTCATTTCCAACTGTTGTTAAATGGGTTTTTCGTAGTAGTGTGTGAGACTATTACCCACACTACTCACACTTGCTACATTCTCAACAAAGAGCTTTTAAAAAAATAATTTGAAAATAGTAATGCAAAATATATTACCTCTAAGTTGGACCATGTAACCGATGTTAATACTAATAAAAAATGAAAGAAAAAAAATTAATAAAGAAAAAAAGCTGGAAATGTGTCAACTGAGAAACACTAGTTAAACCATTGAAAAAAACATAAAATATAGTAACAAGGCGAAACCCTCTATAGCTATATTTTCTTGGTTTTTTTAAAAATCGAGAGAATAGGTTGTGTATTTGTTTAAAAAAGTAAATAAAATATGGTGCTTTTAGGATATATCCTCTCGATTTTTTATTTGTTCAAGATAAAAATTTCGCCGTAAAAAAACTTATTTGTATTAATGTGTGTGACTGCTGCCTATCTGCTCTCCTACATAAGTTTGCGAGGGGGATTAATCTCCTAGCAACTTTGCGAAGGGTTAAACTCCTGACAAAAAAAATTGCCATGAGTCTATTCAAATGTGCTATACCCCTTGATAAATTTCATTTTTTTGAGATGATTTTTCACTTTGTAAGAGATTTTACAATGACAACGTACCATAATTTTTTAAGCCTTTAAACCATGAAAAATCTTAAATATTAAAACCAGATACATCGGCAACAATAAGTCGATATTGTTACTTACCAACCATTAACTTAGCTTTGCCTTAGATTTTTTTTATAAACAAAAGATTTTATTATGTACCTACAACTCAAACCCTTTATAATTCAAACGAACATCCTCTTTGTAATTATGGCATTTATACTTCATTCTGAATAATTAATATTACATTTAATTTTAAATCGTGCTACACATCTCTCGAAAAGCATCTCATTTCTCCTTAACCAAATACACCAACATGTTGTTAGCTAAATTAAGCTTATGAGACTTCCTTTGATTCCTACATTCAAACTGTTTCAAAACAGCAGACAGTTTTCTGCTAAACTTGCAGCAGCCATTATAATATTACTAATTTCATTTCTTTAACTTAACTCTTCTATTCATATTTATATAAAATTTCAAACTACGTAAAAAAAAAACTATCACGGTTAAAAAGTAGAGACTATTCAGTAAAAAACATATATACCATACCACCTTGATATCACACAAAACATTATGGTTGACCTAACATGACGATAAAATTTCATGATGATAACTTCACGAGGATGTTGAATCAAACATTAAAAGTTTGTCAGTTATATCATCAAATTTGGGAATCATAAATTGCAATTTCCCTCACTCTGTCCACAAATCCAAATTTGTTCAGTGTTTCAGTGTTACAGCCATGGTAAATTTTTCATTTCCTCCTGGTCCCCAAAAACATTATTACTATTTCAGTCTATATATTTTTTTTACACTCTTTTCTCACTTTTTACCTTGACTTACTTTTTATGTTATACTTTCCATTTTTAGTCATGTCTCTTTTTTTTTTTTCATTTTCCATTAAAAAAAATTATAATTTTCACATTAAATACAAACCCCATCTGAGATTGACCTTTCACTGCCACCATTAATAGTATCATTATTTTTTATTATTTATTATTTCATTTTTAGGGTTTTGTTTGTGTGAATTTAATTCACACAGACAAGACAATGTGACAAAACAACATTCATTTTGTAGGAAACTTCATAGGACTTTGTTTATGTTATATCTTTGTCAACTCAGAATATATGGTAGGGAAACAAAAAACAAAATGAATATATATAATAATGAAGTTATGGATTTTTCTATATTGTAGTAGTAACATGCAATGAATTGGATTGGATGGGAATGACCAATTACATAAAACTGTTGATGTTGCGGTGAGAATCAAAATTATTACAACCTTTGTTTGTGGTCCTGTGGGTTTTGGTGAGTCACGAGTGGTTGAAAACATTGCAGAGCTGTAATAAATTTGTTATGGTCAAAAGTCAAAAACTAGCTACCTTAATAACTATGGTTTCTCTGTCACTATAGCTAACAGCCATGCAGTGCTGTAGGTATGACTCGAAACATGTTTGTAGGATGTTGGTTTGTTTCAAACTATGTCTTAGAATCAAAACCATGGTTTTTGTGATTCTTAAAGATGTTTTGAAACATGTTTTCACGTTGAAATTCAATGGAAATAGTAAACATTGTGCTTTTTTAATTACTGAGGGCAGTTTAGTAAAATGACAAGAATAAATTATTATGGTTAATAAGTACATATATAAAATTGTAATTTTGTTGAGTAGGGTATTAATGGTTGATGATTAAAGAGGATGAGAATATTGCACAAAATTGTAGCAAAAGGAATATGGTAGTACAATGCAGTGAACCTCATAGTACATAATTAATGAACCAAAAAAAAAAAAAACAATTCACCTTTGAAAGTAAACATTTTTTTTACTTTCTTCATTCCATAATAAGGGGTGTATACTATATATGATGGTTTTATTAAATTATCTTAATTAATTATTTGTGTGTTTTTAGTATCATAAAAAATAAAATAAAATAATAATATAACTTCCAAGTGGTACATACATAGAGTATTAATTACTAAGTATAAAATAAAAATTATATTTATAAAAATAAAATTTCAATTCAGACAATTCAATTGATACTTGTAAGGAAATGTTCAATTTAGAAATTGTAGATTCGAATTTGCAATGTCTCATTTATTTCATTTTTATGGAATGAATTTCGGATTATATATATATATATATATATATATATATATATATATATATATATATATATATATATATATATATATGAAAAATTAATGAATAAAAAAATAAATTAAAACTATGTTAAATTTCAAATAGTATTTTTTAGACAATTTGTTGCATATAAATGTGATCAAGTACTTACAAGAAAAGGATGGTTTTATTTTTTTTCATAATGGTAGCAAGAATGTCAGCATGAGTAGGCCAAGAGCCTGACATTAAAATTAATGACCAAAAAATTTCATGAGGGGAGGGTCCAAGCAAGGAATATAGGGGTACATATCCCAAGAAAAACAAACTCTCATTATCCTTTCTGTCTTACCCTAGCTAGAAAGGGACACATCAGCCCTAATTTTATGTGCAGGTAATCATCACCTATATTCACTGCCTCTGTCTTTCATGTCATTTTTATTTCCTTATTTCCTCTCATTTTTTTCATCTCTCATAACCCTCCTCAATCTCTACTTTTCATTATATATATAGCTTCATTGTTTCATTCCCTCTCACACATTTCACACATCTCTTACTTACATGCAATGCAGCTATTTTCAAGTTGAGTTTCTCTAGGGTTCAAAACATGTGTTGTTTCATACAAGAAATGGTCACAGTGTTGTTCTTCTTTTTCATGGATCTTCAAGGTGGTGAAGATCAAAGGAACTTGCGGTGAATGTTATGGCGATATCTCTCCTGAGCTTATTCTTCTTATGTTTTTGTTTTATTATTTTTTATTTTTTTAATAATTTATAAGTTTTCTTGACCTTGCAAGTCCAAGATCTTTAATAATCTAGGTCAAGATTATTTGTAATAAGTTTAGAATAGTATATGATCATAAATCATCTCTTATATTTTAGATTTTTTTTCAATAATAATTATCATGTATGGCTTCTTTCTCTTCATTTTTAGTTTAGTTTGGTTTTTTGTAGTATGGAATATATTGTATACAACAAATGTATTCATTATTCAAGAATGATTATGTCAAAATAAAATAAAAGTTTTTTAAGGAATGGTTTGTTAGACAGCTTTGACCTATATCTCCTTATTTTCTTTAACATCCTTTAGTTTCTCTACCATCTCTAATTGATCAGTTAGTTAGAAATCTAGTGAATATTGTTTTTTATGTTAGTTTTGATATTTGTTTGCTGCTCCTTGCTGATGATATAGTTTATTTCACATGTAAATATTGTATATATGTTTGAGAATATTAAAGTAAATATTCATAGTTAATACAAAACAAAATTTAGGAAAACAAAGTTTATGATTTGTATTACAGAAAGTGTAAAAAAAATGGATATGTATGTTTTACATCGTTTAATAAAACTTCTACTAGATTTTAGCGTATGATTAAAATATTAGTTAAACATCCTCTCTTGAATAACTAAATTATTGTGTACTTGTAGTTATTTTCTAATCTTGTAATGTAAACCATCTAATTGGGAGAAATCTCTTACTAAAACATAACCTTAATGCTCAAGAAATTTTGTATTAAATTATAATTTTAAGATTTATTGATTCTGAAGCACATTAAACAACAAAGTAAAATTTGACTAGAGAAAAAGTCAGACTAGAAACTATTTTCAAATTCAGTAGCTATTTATATGAACGAAACAAAACTGGGTTCTAAAAACCTGTTTATGATTATGTGAAGTGTTTGAAATTGGTACGAAATGGGTTGTAGCTTTATAATCGATTTACAATCAGATTTTTAAAACCCAGTTTTTAAACTGGTTTTCAGAAAAGAAACAACTTTAAACCCAATATTTTTTAAAAGATGGACGAAAAAAAATGTCTCATATTTTTAGTGATGACTTAGTTTCTTCGATGCAAATTTGTGTTGGTTGATTGTAGTTCATGATTTTATTGAATTGGTTTTGTTTTAGACTTGATTGTTGATTTTGTAAATGAATTGTGTGCCCCTGGTGTGTATTGCACCTTACACTTGTCTTAGTTTTCAATGTGAACCAAATTTAGATACTCTCTCCGTCTCATAAAAAATGTCATATTTGATTAATGTAAAAAAAAAATACCTTAAATTTTAAGCAAAACCAATTCAATAAAATCATGAACTACAATCAACCAACACAAATTTGCATCGAAGAAACTAAGTCATCACTAAAAATATGAGACATTTTTTTTCGTCCATCTTTTAAAAAATATTGGGTTTAAAGCAAAAATCATTAAATTTTGGTCACTATTATAAACAAAAATCATTAAATTTTAGACTAATTAATGTTTGTATTACTATTATACCCTTAATTTAATTCAAAAGCATTTAATGTTAGTAGTTGATTCATTAAATAAACTAAGGATATTATCGTAAATTTTACTTTGATTGTACATGAAATCAAGAAAATTAATTACACTTAACTAACTTTCTTAATACGTGTGAAAGTAGTTATTTTGGCTTATAATTGTGACCGGAGGGAATATGTTAGTTTTGATGATAAAACTAATATCATTTACTAGAATACTTTAATAGTGATTGAAGAATGTGAAAATTAATAAATAAGAGCATAGTAGTGAAAAAGTAATAATAAATTCTGCATTGGTATTGTAAAAAGACAATTATTTTAAGACAGACAAAAAGTACAAATGAGACACTTTTTATGAGACAGAGAGAGTAATATATAATGATGAATAATGGGTCATGAAAAATAATGTGTCATGTGGTATCTGTGTAACCAACAGCAATGTTTATTATGTTTAATGCATTTTTCAAATTATTTATTATGTTTATTTAATGCATTTTTCAATTTATTACCGGTGTTGGTGTTAATGTGTGAGTCGTTGACACGGTGTCATGTTTCCGGAGGCTTTATAGATTTATACAAGAGTTTGTATTAGTTACTACAAAACTAATATGTAACACTGAAAATTTTGATCCCTTCTTTCCAACCTTTAGTTCCTTTTGGCTTTGCTTAATCCTAAACTAATTTATTTTATTAAATTTGAGATCCTTAATTGGCAAAAGTTCAGTTTCTTAATTGATTGAACATATAGTATCCTCGGCTAATACCTCAATAAGATCCCTAAAACCTATCATATACACTTCGATACTCTGTACAATTTTAATGGTACAACAATTTGTAGCACAGGAACAACTAATACCGATTCAGCATTCTGTTCATTTTTCCTTGTATTTAAGCAGCAAGCACCAGCACTTTGATGGTGCCTTGACTGTTTGCAGTTAGTATGGTGGGGCGATCACTCTTCCAGCATACAGCACTGATGAAGTATGATCCGGCCTCATCCTCCGCATCTTCAAGGTCTAAGGTACCAAATCTATGCCATGTCAGAGGCTTCGAAATTTCCTGCAAAAGGTGATTCAACTCTTAGCTATTTACAAGATAATCGCAAGAGAAACCATCTGAATAATTATACATCACAAACCTTGTGGTAGACAAATACTTCATTTGTTTCACTGCCGCATGCAATGTATTCGCTGCTTACTGTAAGACCAACAAAGTTTTTCTCATTTGCGTGGCCTCTGAATGTACGAACCTGTACACATATATTTGGATGAAAATGAATAACATTCTAATTTAGAGAAGTACAAAAATCTACAAACTAAATGTAGAATGAATGAAGGATAACTTGGACAATAATCAAACCAACGCGATGAGCTATTTTTGTTAGATTACTTACTGGTAAGTTTTGCTTCACATCCCATAACCGCAGTGTACTATCTGTTGATGCCGACGCAAGTTCATCGTTGGACAAAAATTTCACGTATGAAACAGCCTTCTTGTGCCCAGTGAAAACATGGACTGGCCGGCTAATATTTCTCAAATCATAATAATGGATGTGATGGTCTGCTGAACCAACCTGTAAAAATGTTTGTGTAAGTCGAGCTAAAATTAAAACAAATAAGAAAGATCAAAATGTATAACAAGTTCTGAAGAAAATGTTATAAAAAAGTAATATTAAGAAATATTGCTTTGAAATACTAGCGAAGCCACGAGAAGGCAGATGAGTGATAAATTACAAGGTGATAAACAAATGGGATCAAATTTTGAGAGAACTAAGTCGAGATATTCTCTACCAAGTACTAACTGAATGAAAAGGAACATACTGCAATGTAATTCCCAGATCCAGGATTATACTTCACGCAGCATATGTTTGCTTTCATGTCTATATTTAGAACACTGGCCTCCTGATTTGTGCACCAAACTTTGACCTGCTCAAAGTATACAGAAATTACAGTTAGTTTATCACTTTCAATAATCAAAACAAAATTAGAAAAGGTTACTATTTGATCACTTATCCGTTCTGATAGAACAGAGGTAAGATAGAATATGATGGAGAAAATTATTTTATTAATGAATACGAAAACGAAATTAATTCCAGAGCTGCTGCTCCTCAGTCAGAGAAAATAATTCTCTCACTGCCCAACCCTAATATGAAAAAACAGAATAATAATAACCCCCTAGCTACTGCCTCATACACTCCTATTTATATGAGGAATACTACCTACTTTAACTCCTATTTATTTGGGAAATACTAACTAATTTATTGACTGAATACACTCCTATTTATTTGAGTATTCCTATTCTTTCTCACATATACCCTCCACTGTTTAGGCCCAAAATTATCTCTGTTAACCAACACATCCCCATCATCACTTGTGGGGTCTGATCCATTCCTATCATCACCCCCACCTGCAACATTAGCCTTGTCCTCAAGGCGCATATCAGGGAATTGACTCTTCAACAGCAGTACCTCTTCCCAGGTAGCATCTCCAACATCCATCCCTTCCCATTGAATCAACCATTCTCTCTTACGCTGTCCACCATCAAACTTGTCCCTCCATGACAAAACCTTAGCCGGAGTAATGTCCCCTTCTAAACTGATAGGTAACTGAGTTGTAGCAGTATAGTTGCCCACCGCTTTCTTCAATTGCGACACATGAAAGGTAGGATGTATTTTAGATGTAGGTGGCAACTTCAACTTATAAGCAACCTGCCCTATCTTCTTCATGATTTGATAAGGTCCGACAAATCTAGGGCCCAATTTTTTATGGATTCTTTGCACAACCGACTGTTGTCGATGAGGACGTAATTTGAGGAAAACCCAATCACCAACCTCAAATTGCACTGCCTTGCGTCTCTTGTCAGCTTGGTATTTCATGTCCTCCTGGGCTTTGAGTAAATTAGTTTTCAATTGTTGCAACGCCTCATCTCTGTCCCTTAACTCCTGCGCTACAGCTTCCACTCTGGTTTCACATTCCAAAAAATGCACCAACACTGGAGACTTTCGGCCGACACCACCTCGAAAGGGGTGAACCCTGTAGACACATGGAATGTGGTATTGTACCACAATTCTGCCCACGGAATCCAGTGTGCCCATGTCTTAGGTTGATCTGCAATAAAACAACGTAGATAAGCCTCTAAACAACGATTAATCACTTCTGTTTGGCCATCCGTTTGGGGATGGTATGCCGAGAACATTTTAAGCACCGTACCTACTAACTTGAACAACTCTTTCCAAAAGATACTCACAAACAAGGGGTCACGATCACTAAGAATAGACTCTGGAATTCCATGTAATCTAACCACTTCCTTAACAAAAATAGCAGCTATTGAGCGAGCGGTAAATAGATGTTTAAGAGGAATGAAATGGCTGTACTTGGAGAGACGGTCAACAACAACCAAGATAGCTTCAAATCCATTACTTTTTGGCAAACAAGTAATGAAATCCATAGATATCTCACTCCACACCAAAACCGGAATAGGAAGAGGTTGTAGTAATCCATTAGGAGTAGTTGCCGCATATTTTTGTCGTTGACAAGTATCACAAGCTTTCACAAAATCTTGCACCCTTCGCATCATCCCTTGCCAATATAAAGTTCCAGCCATTCTCCTATAAGTGCGTAGGTAGCCGGAGTGACCACCACTCGGAGAAAAATGAAAATCTTTGAGTAATTCCTCAATAAGTGGTGAGTTAGCAGGTATAACTAACCTATTTTTGTAGAATAAGATGCCACCTTTTAAAGCAAAACCAGGTTTAGCATTAGGATCCTTTTGAATAGCTTCCACAATCTTTTTAAGCAAAGGATCATTTGATACTTCTTGTTGCAATTGGCTGCTCTGCTGCCAAATAGGGTAGGATTTAATCGCTTGCAACTCAGCATCCTCATGATGTCTAGATAAAGCATCAGCCACTTTATTTTCCACTCCCACCTTGTACACCACCTCAAAGTCAAAACCCAACAACTTAGTCATCCATTCTTGCTGATTTGCTGTGGTAATACGTTGTTGCAGCAAGTGTTTTAGGCTCTTTTGATCAGAATAAACCACAAACCTTCTTCCTAACAAGTAATGTCGCCAGTGTTGAATAGCTAGCACTAAAGCCATCAACTCTTTATCATAGGCAGATTTGGATAACCTAGATGATTCAAAGGCCTTGCTAAAACATGCAATGGGTTGCTTCGATTGCAACAATACTGCACCAACTCCTTTACCTGAGGCATCACATTCAATTTCAAATGGAAACTTGAAATTAGGCAAGGCTAAAACTGGGGCAATTGTAACAGCTACTTTCAATTTCTCAAGCTTCCACAGCTGCCGCATTCCAGCTAAAAGCATCCTTCTTTGTCAATTCTGTCAAGGGTTTAGCAATTTTTCCATAGTTCGCTATAAACTTTCTGTAATAACCGGTCAACCCCAAAAAGCCTCGCACTCCTTTAACATTCTTAGGGATCGGCCATTGTAACACACTGCTAACCTTGGCAGGATCAACAGCAACCCCTGCTTTGGAAATGACATGGCCCAAATATACCACTTGGTGCTGACCGAAGGTACATTTCTTCCGATTCGCCACAAACTGATGCTGCTTTAGAATATTAAGGACCGCCTCCAAATGCTGCAAATGTTCAGCCCAACTACTACTGTATAATACTAGGATATCATCAAAAAAAAACCAGGACAAACTTCTTTAGAAAGGGCTTGAAAATTGCATTTATCACCGATTGAAAGGTTGCAAGAGCATTGGTGAGGCCAAACGGCATTACCAAAAACTCATAGTGACCCTCGTGAGTCCGAAGAGCCGTTTTATGAATATCTTCTTCCTTCATACGAATTTGATGATAACCCAATTTAAGATCAAGCTTAGAGAAATAACTACAGCCATGTAACTCATCTAACAATTCATCTACAACCGGAATAGGGTACTTGTCCTTAATTGTTACCTTGTTGAGTGCACGGTAATCTACACACATACGCCAAGATTGATCCTTCTTCTTGACCAAAATGACGGGACTAGAGAAAGCGCTGGTGCTGTTTCTAACCACCCCTTGCTGCAATAGGCTCTGAATCTGTTTTTCAATTTCATCCTTGTGTAAATGGGATATCTGTAAGGTCGCACACTTACCGGACCAGCACCCTGTAAAAGTTCAATTGAATGACTAGTGTTTCTTGGCGGAGGAAGGCCTTAGATTTCTTTAAACACAATAATAAAACGGTCCAACAATCCTTCCAACTCCTTAGTCTGTTGATCGGAGACATGCGACACCTGTGACCCTAGCACCTCCATCAAGGTAGGCCATTCACAGCCTGCTATCATTCGAGAAGGAGTGATAATGCTTTGGAAAGTAGCCATCTTATCTTCTACAGTCTGACCAAGTAACTTCACCATACTGCCCTCATGATTGAACACCATAGACATTTCTTTCCAATCCATGGTCACCTTCCCCAAAGTTTCCAGCCACACAACTCCTAAAATCAAATCCACACCTCCTAACTCCAGCACATAAGCATCAAAGCATATCTGCACCCCTCCCACGTTCAGCTGAACTCCATTGCATCTATCCTTAGTTAGAACACAATGACCATCTCCTAACTAAACACCCAAAGGATTAGAAGGCACCATAGGCAATCCAAGGGCTTCAACCACCTTAGGGGATATAAAATTATGTGTGGCTCCACTGTCAATAAGAACCAAAATAGATGCACCTTGTAAACATCCTTCCAATTTCATCGTCCGGACTTGGTTTGGATTAGTGGATACACCAAACAGTCCCATGGTTTTACATTCTAATTCCTCTTGTGTGAGTTCTTCTTCCGACTCAGCCGCTAACACCACAATCTCTCCTTCATCGTTGACAATTTCATCATCCCCCAAGATAATCAATCGTAATTGTTTTGTTGCATATTGATGGAGAGGATCTCATCGTTCGTTGCAACGAAAACAGAGTCCTTTCGCCCGACGCTCATTAACCTCTGCACTTGGTAGATGGCGAACACCACGAGATTGACGGCGCGAATTGTCACCTAAATTTGGGCGAGAAGATGCTGTAGAATTGGTAGGACGTGTTGACCTGGTTTGAGATCCAGAACCCGAAACAGTACGCGTTTTGCTCACATTGTTATTAGTCTGGATCTGAATTGCAGATCCGTTCCCTTCCCCTTCGCGAACAGCCCAATTAGGTTTTTGAGATTTTGTCCAAGAGCCATGACCCGGTTTGTAACGTGCTCCAGAATCCTGACCAGAAGCCACTGCAAACTCCCTTTCAACATCACGAGCCAATTGCATTGCTAGGTAACGGTTACGAGGCTTGAAGGTACGCACACGAGAGCGAATATCATGACGTAAACCACCAATGAAATAACCAAGAAACTGTTGCTTTGGCAAACGACCGCACTGTGAAGAATACAGTTCGAATTCGGCAATGTATTCCTCTATTGATCCTGATTGTTTTAGTTCCTTCAGTTCCTCAAACGGGTTCTCCAAACGCCCACCTCCAAATCGAACCATCATCGCTTCACGGAGGTTCTCCCATGACAGTTCCTCTGTTGAATCATGCCATAGGTTAAACCAATGGATAGTAGGGCCTTCCATGCTTAATTTTGTCAACTGAATACGAACATCCTCCGAAATTCGTTGTACCTCAAAGTACTTCTCCGCCCGAGTGATCCATGCAACAGGATCGTCACCGGTAAATGCCGGTAACTCCAACTTCTTTGCAGATAAACGAAACTCATCCAGCGGTGAGGTAACTGTCGCACCGCTTGGCTGCGACACTTCACGATGAGCCATTGCACGTTGAATTTCAGCACCAATGACTCTCGTAACGCAGCAATGCTAGCCTCAACACCTTCCAACCGTTCTTCCACTGCAGAAACACGGTCAGCCATCTTAGGAGCTTTGGGCATCAACAACGGCAGGTCGGACCAATTGATAGAACAGAGGTAAGATAGAATATGATGGAGAAAATTATTTTATTAATGAATACGAAAACGAAATTAATTCCAGAGCTGCTGCTCCTCAGTCAGAGAAAATAATTCTCTCACTGCCCAACCCTAATATGAAACCCTAATATGAAAAAACAGAATAATTATAACCCCCTAGCTACTGCCCCATACACTCCTATTTATATGAGGAATCCTACCTACTTTAACTCCTATTTATTTGGGAAATACTAACTAATTTATTGACTGAATACACTCCTATTTATTTGGGGAGTATTCCTATTCTTTCTCACATATACCCTCCACTGTTAAGGCCCAAAATTATCTCTGTTAACCAACACATCCCCATCATCACTTGTGGGGTCTGATCCATTCCTATCACGTTCAGATTATACCATTTGGGAGCAAGTGAAAACAATTAGCATGCCAATAAATTTGAATTTGTGCAAGTAAAACGCAAAAAACTGCAAACTCTCAAATGACAAATCAATAAATGCGCTTTTCATGAATGTTATAGAATACCTTACAATCATCACTACCAGATACAAGCATAGAGGGATCCGTTCTTGAAAAATCAACACTCCATGCACGCTTTTCATGCTCTTCATATTCCATTAAACTCTGCCAAAGGAAAGCGATAGTCATAAAAAAAATTTTAAAAACTCTGAAAAACAGCAAGTATATAGACTAAGATACCCAAACAGATGATACAAGAAAAACTGTCCATTCGAGTCACAATTACCTTTCGAGTGGTCACATCCCAAACAGTTACGATTCCTTCATAATCACTACTAGCTATTTGGTTCTTAGCATATTTGTTCCAACTCAAGCAACTAAGTTTTGAACGTGTAGTCATCTCCACAACAGGACAATGAGCATCTGTGGGTTCATTCACGACCTGAAGTGCAAAAACATAGGGAATGATCTTTTTATATTAGCTTTGGCAACATTAAAAGAGTGAACTTGGTAGGGAGCAAAATAAAATCAAATTTTGATTTCCAAAAGAATAAACCAAGAACACCAGTCGGTGTATTATTAAATACTCAAGGAATATTTATAGTGATTTGCAGAGCATGGAGGTTCGGCATAGAGGATTTTCCCCGTCCACACAACCATATATTAACCAAAATCCTCGTATAGCTATGTTATTTAAGAAACTCAAATAGTTATGCTGAGATAGTTAAAGAAACAGGGCATGTTACCATTATTTTACATTAAGGCATGTTACTCTAGAAAAGGACAATTGGCGAGAATTAGAATGGGAACTAGGGAGAAGCTTGGATCTCTTGATTAGTAAAAGCAATACAACAATTGCATCCACTTAAAGTACTACTTTCTACTATCTTCTTTTGTTCTCTCAACCACTAACCCAGCATTACAACTTTCTCTTTATTAGACTCCATCAGATACCCTTGTGACTAGCTTAAGGTGTTACATCTATTTAATGTCTCTGATTAAAGAGATCTCTAATTAAAGAGATAAACACAAAACTTAAGAGTGTGTTTGGATGAGGAATTTGAGAATTTTTATGGAATTTAAAATTCTAAGTAATTCAAATAATTCAATTGAAATTCATTCATTTTTAAATACTTTTGTTTGGATGGAGAATTAAAATGATTCAATGTAAAAAATTTGAAGTCATTTTCATAATTATTAAAGCTTTTAGGTCAAATTTAAAATATGGAAAATAGGGACCAATTTGTAATTTTTGAAAATTTGAAGGGACCAATTTGTAAAATTTGAATATTATTAGGACTAATTTGCAATTTTTTGAATATTTTGGGGGTGAATTTGAAATTTTCATAAAATATAAGGACCATCTTGCAAAATTTGAAAATTTAATAATAAACAATTTAGCATTCATATTATATAGAGTTAAGAAGCAATTTGAAATTTTTTACTTTTTGGTGTCATTTTAAATTCCTTAAATTTAACATGAATAAAATAACTCATAAATTTACATCATTTTAACAATTCTTCATATTTTTTATCCAAACAATGGATTTTGATCAAGTCATTTCAAATTCCCTCAAAAAATTACTTTCCCTCGTTAAAATTCTTCATCCAAACACACTCTAAATATTTCAGATGACAAGGAAATGTAATGTTTTAACATAAGAGGATCTATCTCATTGAAGTATTTATCTGACATAATCCATATATAAGCACAGTCACAGAAATGTTACTCACCAATCCAAAGAAAAGAAAATAAAAAAATGATATTAAAATTTTAGAAAAGTAAATGACATCCATCTTACCGCAGAAAAATCAAAAACTTTGATACGTCGAGAAACTCCAGCAGTAGCAAACAAATCATCATCACGGTCAAACTCTATACTGCAATACACATGGTGAATCCGCGCATTAAGTGAAAATAGTATTCATTGACAATGTAGGTAGTTGGATAAAAATCCAGCATGAAATTCAAACATACATGAAGAGGGAGTTTAGAGTATGTCCCATATGTAACGTAACAACATATCAAGACCTAAATTTCTATGATAATAAACATGATAACAAGGCCATTATGGACCAAGTATTAGAATATATCATTGAAGATTCAACATCATGACATAAACTACATCTTAAATATTCACTCTACGAAGATAAGGATAAAGAATATAAAATAGTTACAGTTTCATGCTCTTTCAGCTGAAATATCAAGCCCCTTTGCTTTAATTGTTCGATTGTTTTCAGGTCATAAAAACTACCATTCAAATTGAACCTGAAGACAAATGTTTCAGGGAAAAAGGGAAACACATAAGTTCAGCCGAATGATTCATGTCAACGTTGGGAAAAGAGAATATGGCATTGTTTAACCAATATCAACATTGAAAGAGGATTTAAAAGTCACCAACGTCTTTAAAGCAAAAACTAAGTTGGCCAGTCTCACTACTTTAGTAAGATGAGAGGTTCACAACCAGGGTGTCTTAGTTACAATCACGTGAGACCTACTGAACCTCTAAGATGTCCTGCTATATACTACTCCCTCCGTCTCACAATAGGTATCCTCTTTGAGATTTTCACACTTTTTAAGATAATGATTAATTGTGTTGATTTCAATGATAAAACGAGTGTCATTTACTAAAATAATCTTATTAATAATAGATAGTGGAGTAGTTAAATGAATTAAAATACAATAAATAAGGGTAAGTTAGTGGAAAGAAATAATAAATATTACATTGATGTTCTAAAGAGACAACTAATTTGAGACAAATAAAAAAAATGAAAGAGGACACCTATTGTGAGACGGAGGGAGTATTTTATTAAACTCGGTCATTCCAGCCGCTATCTCGGCACAACCAAGAAAACCGCACCAGGCCGTGAACGGCATAGATGGGTGACTCGGCTGGAACAGCCACGATAATGGGATCGGATTTGAAACAACGTCACACTGACATGGCTGGGAGCGCCCGCACCAGCTAAATACAATATTACCCTTAAATTTTTAACAATGGCAAGTATGTTTTGCTTAAAACTTGAGGCTTTTATTACTAACTACGAATATTTCATGAATTGAGTAATTTATGTTAGTTCTTTAACAATTGTGTTTATTAGCATTAACTATATTAGTGTCCGTGTCACTAAAATAACGCCCGTTTCTGCTCCCAGCTCCTGGTCCGTTCCATTTTTGGGGAAATATGATCGTGCCGCTATCCGAGATTGATTTCATATTATATCTATACATAATGATGTAAAATCCTCATTATCCATCCACAAATATATAAGAGCATGTGAAATCAAAGGTGTACAGAAAAAAGAAACTGCAAACTAAAAAGTTTCAAGATGAAGAATGATGACTTTTCAAGTTAAATGAATGTTTAGAGAAGTGATGATGAAGAACATAACTCTTCGAGTATGCCAAAACCCATTAGCATCCAATCCTTGCCGATATTTAATGAAAGGGAAAACAACAAAAGAAAGATAAAACCTTTTCTCACAACAAAAAGAATCAAATGTATCTCTGATCATGCACATTATTACAATATAGAGAAGAAATAACACATTACAGACTAAATTAGGAACACAGCCACTGTTGATCCATAACATGACTTTTAGGCTTAACCATAATGCAGTAACCGACAATAGCTTGAAATAAAAATGTTGATTATTTTATTTGTTTAAAGCCAGGACTATAGAGGCAAATACCAGATGAATATTAAAAGTTCCATGGGCAAGTTCATAAAATAACTCACCTTGAAACAATGTTGGCTGAATGAAATATATCCCCGTGTCTTATTTCTGCAATGACTCTCAATCGACTGTTTCAATTGAAATTCAACATGGTGAGAACTATCTTAAACCCAAGATTTCAAGCTAAATATGAGATAGTAGACCTAAAGAGTGAAACGTGCCAACAATATTAACAATTCAAAGTATTTAGTTCATTTGATTCCCCTTCTTACTTACACCTAAAATCCTATTAATTCAACAAAGAGTTTCCCCTCTTATAGTAGAGCATTTGCTCAATTCACATAGAAGACAATCTTTTAATCCATTCTACCCTATTTCCCACATTTATCAAATTGATCCACCTCTAACTAGCTAAATTCCCTAACTATTCCTAACTGTTAAGAAATTCTAACTGTTAAGAAATTGTGGTTGGGCCTAACTCAACCCTACAAAACCGGTTGGTAGAGTGAGGATTACCCCCACTTATAAACACATGTTCATGCCATATATTGTCCAATGTGGGACTCTTAACACACCCCCTCACGCTCAGGACTAGACAACTGAAGCGTGGAAATAAATGGTGGGTGGCCCGATAGCGGGAAACCATAGAAGGTGGCCCACTGGATCTTAAACGAGGCTCTTGATACCATGTTAAGAAATTGTGGTTGGGCCTAACTCAACCCTACAAAACCGGTGGGTAGAGTGAGGATTACCCCCACTTATAAACACATGTTCATGCCATATATTGTCCAATGTGGGACTCTTAACACTAACTAACTACTTTGACTCCCTTTATTCTTCCATGAAAATGACCATTTTCCCTTCGATCCCAACTATATATGAATTGATATTACAAATGACACAAAAAAGACGGATAGTAATACCTGTAGCGTGTGAAAGTTGTCAAGACTGACTGAAAATCATCAAGACCACAACTATAACCTTCTCGACTTATGAAATTTGTATCCCTTTCCTGTTGGCCATGTGGCTTATCTGCTGCTTGCCGTCGTTTTTGTAGATAACATTCTTGCAGGTCATTGAACTGGACCAAGGGAAGGAAATCAGATGTGATTCATAGAGGGAGAAAATAAACCAAGTACAGATAAAAATCCAGTAATAGAAACAATAAGACAATAAAGAACCCATAACCTTCTGCAAAATTCAAGTTGAAAGACAATAAAGAACACAAAGGAAACAACATAAAAAAAGAATCGAATTTTGAATTTTAGACAAGTCTATGTTCTTCATAAGCAATATGGTGTCTGCTACTTTGCTATGCAAGTTATATTTAAATGCACTTCTGTTTCATGGTTATTTTAGCAGTTCCTATTACTAGTGCGAGATTGTAACTGGGCTTCATTTGTGACTTTGATTCTCAAAAAATTCATTAAGATGTTTGGGTTTAAATTACTTTTGTGGTAGAAAATAAGTTTACAGAGTTTTGAATTCAAGTCTATGGCCTTATTGTATTCAGTAAATCAACAATGTAATGCCTGACTTTAGGATGACGAGACTTTTAAAAAAAAAAGATAAGAGAATGATGAAAATTAGGTAATGCATATAGCTTGTTTTAGTCTATATTTTGATAAGAATGCAGTTCATCTCATTCTCAGCGCAAGATTCCTAGTCCTATCTTCATATTTTGTCATCTCACTCTCCTTTAAAATTTAAAACATCCAAAATACAATTTGTTTCCTGGCTAGACTTTTCTTAACGTACTTGCACAATTCAAAATCATCCAATTGCTTAATTTTCCTGGCCCTCATTGATCAACTAATAAAGTTACAGTCCAAAGAAATAGATCAAGGTACCACCATAATGATAATGCTTGTCATCCATTTGTGTAGAAGTCCTCCCAAGTATATACAGTAACATATTTTTAAGGATGTTAGAATATAAGAAAAATATCTTAACACATTATTATGTTATCTTTTAGAATCAACTTCCATATATCTTACTTTTCAATATTTTTTCCTTGTTTAATTAGGATTAAGAGTATAGTATTATTATAAAAAAAAGGATCAGTGATACAACTTTATATTCTAACATTTCCATAAATCGATATAACTTTATATTCTAACTATTCCTTTATCCGGTTATGATACAAATTTTTGCTGGCAAAAAGCTTTCCTAAACACCCATTAAATATTCAGAAAAGCATAAATAAAATAAAAAATTCAAGCACAGAAAATTAAACTAAGATAACCTGTGTATGCACCCTCTTCTTTCTAACTAGAGCAAGACCCGATTGATTTATATACTGTGAATCTGACCCACTGATGGGGTCTCTTCTCTGGATTCCATGCCCATGAGAGCTGATTTGTGACTTTCCATCATTTTTCTTAGTATGGCTCCCTGAAGACAACCCTCCTCGAAGATTTAAAGGACTAGATGCAAGACCACTGCTATTCAAGTCAATTGATGAATGCCGTGATTTTCTTCCACCAGAATCATCAAGCATCCGCAATTTCACAGAGTACCTGTCCCGAGCACGATACAAGTCCATTCTATGTTTCTCCACAGCACCAATGTCCTCCTTTATGAACTGGAGATCAGTTTGCACCTACAGAGGAAACACCAGTTGATCGCAATAAGTAGAAATATATTCAACAAAGAAACTTATCTAAGTAGTACAATAAAGACCACCACATGCAAACAGGGGAAAGAAAAAATTGAAATATAAGGACCTATTTGGTTTGAAAAAATGTTTTATATTTTCATTCCAGTTTAAATTAATTAATAAAAAAACGTTTCCAGATTTTTTTAAAACCAAATACTCTTAGTTACTAAGTAATGATTTGTCAAAAATAAAATAGATACATTGCATCCAGCACACCTCCTTCAACTCATCAACTTTTTGCTTGCGTAAGCAATGCAAGAAATCTAACAATATTTGCATATTTCTCTCAGCTTCTTCTTGTTCCATTTTTCTTTTTTTCTCTGTAAGGAGTAACAAGAGGGTGTCTAGCTCCTTCATCGTCACTTCGCAGCCCTGTTTCAAGATTTAAAAAATTAAAAATATATATGTATCACACACCAATAAAAGCATCAACAAGGATTCATACATTACGTGATACAGAAATATGTAAGTGTAATGTAACAATAAGTAATCTTCAGTACAAAAGTTGTACAAAGTCAAATAAGCTAATAAACAAGTAAATCTCCAATATAATGATAGAAATTGGTATCAATTGATAATATTGATGAATAACCACTATTCATTATAGATAATCTTTGAAGAAAGGGTTCTCAAATCAGAGATGATTCACACAATTACACACTTGAACAGAAAATAGAAGTTAGACAAAATTAACCAAAGTCAGTTTGGGCCTTCTCGGCCTCTGCCTCTGCCTCTGCCTCTCCTCCTATAGCAATCTCTACAACAACCAAGTCTTATCCCACTAAATGAGGTCAGCTACATGGATCAAACGAGTGCATAATGTTCTATCATATAACATATCTCTATCCAACTTATTAATCTCTATATATTTCTTGATAGTTCTCTATCTTTTATAGTTTTTCTAGATTTTTCTAAACATCTAGTGATTTGACTATCCTTCATCTGATTTACTTTCCTTACAAAAACTACATGTCTGCTCTCTCAAGAATATGCAAGTACTCTCCTTCCTACTCACCTCACTTAATGGGAGATCTAACATATAATTAAGATCCTTACATAAAATAAATTAGACAATGAAAACTGACCAGACTTAAAACTAATATTTTTGATCCTTGATCTAGTTGCATATACGCAATAAATTTGAAAGAATTATATAACATTACAAATGTTAAACACCAGAACAAGTGGCCCTCTCTTCCTCTTCCATCTTCTGCCAAGTTATTTCGTGTTCCAAAATGCATAAACAGATGCATCAAGTGAGGGGATTGTGTTATTGTGAGAGGGTGTTATTGTGAGAGGATCAGGGGAACAAGTGATAGCCATAGAATCAAAATGAATAGTTATGACAGACTTTTGTTCAAGAAACTACACGGAGTTGTCATAATGGTGGGTCTGGCATTGGTAATAGGTAACTTAACATTTAAGAGATGCACTTTTCCATTAGAACGGAGAATGATGGACCTTGTTCTCATTTTACACTAGGCTTCAAAAGAAGTTGGTATTGCCTATTGCTGACATGGACAGCCAATGAGCAATAAACTAAGCCAGTCGTGCAAGAGAAAAATAAGATTATTCTTAACAATCTACTTTGATCTAACGCCTACAGTTTTATTTAATCTTCTCAACAAACGAACTATTGTAAATTAGTGAATCTACTTATATTTTCTCTTACAAGAAACTGGCACTACAGGCATTACAGTATTCCTCCAGCGCCATTAAACTTTAGAATATAGTCCAAGAACAGGGGAACTATTAGTATCATTCTCTTTCATTATGTTTTCTGGAACTTGACTTTCTAGTAGAATTATATTCATGATTTATAGGAACAAAGACTGCACGATAAAGGGCCTACTAGTGCTTTGTCAAAATAATAAAAATAGTCTAATATGGCAACAAATACCTCTCCATGTTGCACAATTAGCATTGTAAACAAACGAACCACGGCAGTTAAAATTTTACCTAGTTTTGTTTAATGTCCCCTTGTCAAAACTAGATATCATGTCATGTATAGTGAAAAACTAACACCGACACCAGATACGACATTGGTAGTGACGCGAATAATTTGAAAAATGGAAGTGATAGAACGTAGCCATATGCATTGATGTAGTGTCGGTGTGCATACATACACGACTATGAAATGTCAATGCTTCATAGGTCATGTATTCCTCAATAAACTCAAAACTAAATATTCATCATTCAAAAGAAAACTAGAAGCAACAATGAGCTATTGAGTGAAAACAAAATCAACAATAACAAAGATATAGGTCACCGCCAAAAAATTCAATCCAAAACTAGTGAGATTATCACCAACCTTTTGTACTGCCTGCCGGAAATGCTCCACAGGAGAAGCCGTCTTTGATATTTGACGATCTGATGTCTTTTTTAGTAGCTACAAATTTGGTACAGAAACCGTTTAACAATGAGCTGCATTTCGAAGTAAATCAACTCAAGATAAAAATAAAAAACCATACTCAAATTCCACACAAAAAAACTATACTACCATAAGTCAGTTACATTCGCAAAGAGCTATCACGAAACGCAAAATTGAAAAGATTTAGAAACGCAAAATTGAAAAGATTTAGAAAACGAATTCATTACTAAAACAAGAAGCTTCTTAAATTTCAATGTAATCTCAAAGGCAATTTCAAAACCGAAATTTCACAATTAGAAACACAAAACATCAATTAAACTATAGCAATTAAGCATGCATTGCTAAATTCATAGTGAAGAACACAGTAAGACGAATTGCAATGGAACCTTATCGAGCAAGAAGTTCGGGAACAAGTTATTATTGGTGAGGTAAACACCACAGCAAGGACAATCGCTTTTGTTCCGGAGATGAGTGATGATACACATATAGCAAAAGCTATGACCGCAGACGGTGAGAAACGCGTCTTTGATGATCTGCATGCAAATCGGGCAGAGGAAGTCCTTATCTAGCTCAGACATGGTGGGAACCGGAAAAGCTTCGCCGGCGGCTGTGGTGTCGGTGGAGAAATTTTTAGACGGTTCTGGCTTCACTACTGCAGGGACTAAAGGTCCTACTGAGTGCTCTTCCATGGTGAAGTTTAGAGTGGATGTGGTTTTGTTGCGAGAGAAATGGTTTTGACGCGTGTGGAGCTGGTGATTTGGGGTGATTTTGTTTTTGCTTATGTGTGAGAAGAAAGGGGATTTAGGGTGGAAGATGGTGGGTCCCATTATTGTGATGTTTGTGAGGGTGAGAGAATTCCACGTGATAGCTAGGATTACAGAATTCAGCTCATGCTAGAAGCCACATCACAACATGCTGGCCTCTTATGGAGTACGATTTAGTATCAAATTTAATCTATTTAATCTAATATCAAATTTCTCTAAACACTATTAGAAACAAAAATGTAAAATGAAAGAGTTAATTAAAAAAATTATAACAAACATAAAATAAATAAAAAATATCACACAGAGCATACGAGAGAGTTAAATTGAACTTTCGTGAGGGACAAAAGGAAAAAAGGATATAGAAGAACAGACGACAAAATATGAAGATATGAGAATATTATTATGTGTGACTTTACAAATATTTTAGACGACATCTAATTGGGAAAGATTGAAGCAAAATTTTTTAGACTTGGGAAACTAGTGAATTTACTTATACTAGCAAAGAAAAACAAGGAGGGACATCTTTCGATTTTGCAAGGTTTGTATGGGTGACGGATGAAAGGAAGATAAAAGAATAGTTTAGGAATGTGTGGCTTAGATCATATAAAGTATGGATTAATGGAAGGAATAACAACATGGGGAATAAAAAATCAAAGAACGTAGATAGCAGAGCGGTTAGCGAAAGAACAGAGAGTGAGCAATCACTGGGAAAGTTTTGTTTGTCTATTACTAGTTACGCTTAGGTGGTGGAGAAAATGAATCAGAGAGATGATAACCAACATATAAAGAAAAATGATTCAGAAGAATATTGGAAGTTGTGAGGTATAATGCATACGAAGAGGATGTCAAGTGGGTAAAGAAGGGGTTGTGGGAAGAGTTCATAACATAGATGAAGTATCGATGTTGCAACAAATTTTTTTCGACATGGGGATCCTTTAGTTGGAAGTGATGCCAATGGGGGAAATAACGTATTCATAAATGTTCAACAGGATAAAAACTTCCATTCTTT
Organism: Lathyrus tuberosus; assembly: GCA_022829125.1. Taxonomy (NCBI): domain Eukaryota; kingdom Viridiplantae; phylum Streptophyta; class Magnoliopsida; order Fabales; family Fabaceae; genus Lathyrus; species Lathyrus tuberosus. Next base: position 58,195 of record JALAZF010001100.1, read on the forward strand.
GGTGAGGGAAGCAAAATAATTCTTCCAACACTAGGTTGGTTACTTAGATGAGTGGTATCCTGAGGGGTGATGAATGGAAGATTTACATGGATTAAAATTTATGGAATCTCAGTTCATCCTTGGAACCGAAAGTTATTTTGAAAAGTCATGCATTAGTAATGGCAGATGATTTTCGTGGACAGTGTAATAGAGAATAATAAGAGGTTGGACGTTGCTTAATGCTTGGTGATAACAACATATATGGAAATTATAAATGAGGTATTCTAATTTATGATTATCGATCACATATTTAGCATTAAATTGGAGGAACAAGTCTTCACATGTCCAATTGACATCCAAGTTTAAAAATAAGTAAGCAATGGGAGTTCAGAGGGTGAATTTTCGGAACCTGAGATGGATTTTGATTCAACATTAATGAGAGGGCTATAGGAGGAAGATTTTGTGGAATCAAAATAGTTGAAAAAAATTATGAAGCATTAATAGTTAATCATGAGTCGATACGAAAGAAGGCGATTTAAACTTTCCCAATGTATGGAGTGGTGAACAAAATGAAAATCAATGAGAAAATGTGGGATGTAATCATTCAGTGAGTCATATGCAAAGACATGAGTTACGGCCAAATTCTGGGGAAGAATCAGTGTTTATAATGGAGAATAAGTTTTCTAATGTCGAGTTTGTTGGGGTTGGTTGAAAATATACATGTTGAAGAAGTCTCACATCGCTTAGTTTTGTGAATAAAGAGAGAGCCTAAGGTTATATATAAGATACAAGTTCTTTGAAGTACCGCATCGCTTAGGTTTGTGAAGGAAGAGGGAGTCCAAGGTTATATATAGGATTCAAGTTCTTCACTCCAAGATGCACCTGTCAAAAGCACTTTAAGCTTATATTTGACTTTCTTTGTTCTCTTATACTATTATATTAGAGTGTTGTGAGATGTAGTTAAATATTTGTTTTGGAGGGTGTGAGTGTACTGGGGATCTGGGTTAGTTGAGGGTATATTATGTATTGTAACAATTTTGACATAGTGTTATTCTCTAGTTGTCTATTGAAAACAGTCGTAGTTTTTTCTCTAATTTTGGAGTTTCCATGTTATATTCTTGTGTTGTGATTGTGTTTCTTTTTTTTCTCTATGCTTTGTTTGTTTTTCCCAACAACTGGTATTAGAGCTTTTTGGTTCGATCCGAGGATAAGTGTTTTTAGTATGCTCTGTGGTTGTGGTTTTATCTGATCTTCCACATCAGAAAAGATGGGTAGACTTATGAAAGAGTTGTTGAGCTGCAGTCAAAAATTTCGTTGTGCAGTTTGGGCAAGAGAAAATTGATGAAAGATTTCTTTTTTACTTGTGGAAAGTTCAAGTCAAAGATGTGTTGATACAATCAAGATTACATAAGGTGCAAGATTATATCGGTGGTTGAAGAGCTTCCTACCAACAAGAAACTTGCACCGTAGTGTTTCAACATGGTTTTCGACATGTGAAAATTCTTGAAATGGTTTAGCTTCAAGTGAATTATACTCTTCTTTAGGTGGAGTATGATAGTTTTTTAAAACTATGATTGTCGGTGGAGACAATGTGAAATTCTTGGAGTGGTTTAGCTTAAATTGAAATTTATTCTTCGTGATGAAGTATATGATCATCAGTGATGACAATGTGATATTCTTGAAGTGGTTTATCTTCAAGTGAAATATATTCTTCATGAGGGAGTATGATAGTTTTTAAAACTATGATTGTCGGTGAAGACAATGTGAAAATTCTTGGAGCGTATAGCTTCAAGTGACTATACTCTTTATGGTGGAGTATGATTGTCGATGAAGACAATGAAAGTTTATGTATTATTTTCATTCAAGATGGAGATTATTATGGTTGGTTGAAACTATACATGTTGATACTCTTTATGGTGGAGTATGATTTTCGGTGAAGACAATGAAAGCTTGTGTATTATTTTCAATCAAGATGGAGATTGTTGGGGTTGGTTGAAAATATACATGTTGAAGAAGTCTCACATTGCTTAGTTTTGTGAATGAAAAGAGAGTTCAAAGTCATATATAGGATACAAGTTCTTTGAAGTCTCACATCACTTAGTTTTGTGAAGGAAGAGGGAGTCCAAGACTATATATAGGATTCAAGTTCTCCATTCCAAGATGCGTCAATCAAAAACACTTTAAACTTGTATTTGACTTTCTTTATTCTCTTATACTCTTGTATTAAAGTGTTGTGAGAAGTAGTTAAATATTTGTTTTGGAGGGTGTGAGTGTACTGGGGGGTCTGGGTTAGTCTAGAGTATATTACGTGTTGTAAAAAATTTCACATAGTGTTATTTTTTGGATGTCTATTGACAACAATCATGGTTTTTTCTCCGTTTTTTTAGTTTCCATGTTATGTTCTTGTGTTGTGATTGTGTTTCTCATTTTTCTCTATGCTTTGTTTATTTTTTCCCAACAGGGTTTCAGTTACGAAATTTGGTATTTGGTGGATTATTATGATGTGTTATTTTTCTTTATTTATGTTTTATACATTTTATTGTTTGGCCAACAATTTTAAATGGTTTATGATTTTTTGTTTGAACGAGCGTGCATCTGTTAATACTTTGATAAAATATATTCTTGCCTTCGTCACCTCCAAATATAAATCAACCCTTTAAACTATTATAATTCATATTAAGACTAAAAACTTAGTTTCATTTATGATTCACTACATAAATTATAAATTAACTTAAAACTAAATGTTTATGAACTAATATACTATGAATAAATCATCTAGGCAAGTGGTAACCAGACAAAATAAGAAACTCCATTGGTAAGGTTAATTAAGGATACTTGAGGAAAACAAAATTAATTTCATTTTTTGACATATCTTACTAAAGTGGTTGGACAATGAACATATTTGTCAAGTTATCTAGATAGAAGCAATTAAGTCCAGATTATTATTAACTTTATTTATAAGTTTAAATCAAATATAAAACACTTAAAATAAATGTTATTTCTGTAAAACATAATTAATATTGATACTATTGCGCGACGAAAAATATCTGAGCGCGTGGAACACTCGAAATACAACAGAGTCACCACCGAACTTTATTTGTTCTAAAAGGAAAGGGAAAATATTGATAAAACCCCATGACGAAAAAGGAAAAGGAATGGTCGTCGCAATGAAGAGAAAATTTGGGATTCGATTATGCAAGGGGGATGTATTAGCACCCCTCACATGTGTTGTACTTAACGATAACCGTTTTGATCGTTTTGTGTATATGGGTGCTAACTAAAAGTTACTTGCGATTACTGATTCATTATTGAAAAAATACCCTTTTTGGTCCTTTAACTTTACGTCGGGGTCCATTTTGGTCCCTCAATTTTAAAAGGGGTCAAATTGATCCTTTAATTATTCAAATAGTGCGACGCTCATCCATTCTGTTTACGCCGTTAGTTAAAGTCAATATAAGTGTACAACTGACGCACACATGTAGCTGATGTGGAATCTCTCGCCCATGTAGAATTTAAGTGTACAACCTTCAAAAAGAAAGTGAAATGAATTGAGTCATTCAGAACATTTGCATCAAACCCTAGCGGAGCCATTGACGTTTCTTAAAGGTGCATCAACTGCAATTTGAAGAGAAAACGTTCGTTGAAAGTGAAATGGAAGACACCATTGTTGACTAGAGGTGTGTTTAAAGTGATTTTTCTACAAACTTTAAATGTTGGAGTTTTAGGGTTTATGGAATATTTTTGAAATCCATCTTTTTCTTCGCGTCTATTTTAGGGCATAGTTTGAAATGGATGAACATTTACATCTAAAAATCCATCACAGTGATAAATTTGTTAATGAGGAATTTAGTGTGTACGAAGGAGGAGAGGTGGCTGGTTTGAAAATAGAGGTTGATAGGTGGAGTTATTTTGATTTGTTAGGTAGTTTTAAGGAGCTAGGTTATAGTGCCATAGAGAAAATATATTATAGGGATCCCACATTTGGGATGAATGTGTTGGTTGATGACAGGGGTGCCTTAGAGGTTGCTGATCTCTATAGACTATAGGGTGAATCTTAGTGTTGATATTTGTATTCAACATACATTGTCTCAGCCTGAGTATTATGATGGTCCCCTTGATGAGATAAAAGTATATCACAATGACATTGTTGATGAGAGTGAAGAAGTGTTTGATGTAATGTATAAAGAAGTAGTTAATGGGGGTTAAAGGGAACTGAGATGAAGGAAACTGAGGCAAGAGAAACTGAATTGAAAGAAACTGAGATGAAGGAAAATGATGTAAGGGAAACTGAGGCAATGGAAATTGAGGCAAGGGAAACAAAGGTAAGGGAAACTGAGGCAAATGATGAAAATGGGCATGTGGGTGGTGAGGTGCATGATGATATTAGTTCTGATGACACTGAGGATGAGAGCTTCAATTATGATAGTGTAGTGATAACACTGAATCACACTACATATTTGACTCGGATTGCACATGTTTCTTAGGATTTTATTGTTATTTTCTTGTGTTATGCTTGTGTTTTGTTTTGTTTTCAGGTTCTTTGTATTCCCAGAGCTCCTCGTGAAGAAATGAAGAAAAACGAGCAAGAAAACCAGTTTTTGAGGAAATTGTACACATGGCATCCACCATGGCGGGCACCATAGGGTAGGCCATGACTTGGATAAGAGTCAACTGCTGTCAACTGCCACGATCTCCACTTCTTTTTCCCTTGGTTCACATGGCGGGCGTCATGAGGGGGTGGCGGGCGCCACCTATGTCTTATGGTTTCCCTCCCAAAAGAAGTTGGGGGGCACTTTGGTCTTTCCATAGTTTTTCCTAGGCTATAAATAGATGAGTCCTTGATCCTTTTTCTTCATCCATGCTTAGTTTCAGAACTCAATCCATATACTTCAGTATTGTAAAGTGATAAACTTCTCACATCGGGGAGTTATCACACTGTTTGATCGAGTTTGGAGCACTCTGGTAGAAGTTAATCCTGCCGCCATTTTCATTTCCAGTCGTTTATTTCCAGTTGTACCAGATTTAAAGCCTCCTATTTGGAGCAGGTTTCATTTACAAGTTCAGCATTTACTTTCTTTATTTCCTCGCACTCGCATCTACTTTCTTTATTTCCCGCACTCGCTTTACTTTCTTTATTTTCTCGCACTCGCTTTACTTTCTTTATTTCTCGCACTCGCTTTACTTTCTTTATTTCTCGCACTCGCTTTACTTTCTTTATTTTCTCGCACTCGCTTTACTTTCTTTATTTCTCGCACTCGTTTTACTTTAACATGATCTATTTCAACATGTCTATTTATATTTCCATGTCCGGCTAAATCTTAAAGGTTAGAATGTAAGGATCATAGTTAAATTAATATTCCATACAATTCGTCGATAGAAATGCTTAGGGGTTATTCTGATTTTTAGCACAAGTTTTCTGCACTTTATTTCTGTTGGGTAAGATCGAAAGTCGTCCAACCTTTGGTTAAACTTGGTTAGTCTTAACTGTTCAAAGAAAGCGAAAACGCTTTGTCCAGTTAAGTAGGAGTTTTTAATACTTTAGAAAAACGATTTTAAAACTATTTTCGGACGCGTTTATGGGTTTAAAGTCCGGTTCGCATGAACCTCTTTTTGTTAAAAGTTCCAAGTCAAAATACTTTTAAACTAAGTCTAGAAACTACATTTCTTAAAAATAGGTTTATTACTTTAACGCAATGCGCGCCTTTTTATAAGTGACAATAAGAGGGTTCGATTAAGGGATAAACTCGGTTCTGAATACGCAAAAGCGACAGTTCCCGTTAAATTAGTTTTTTTCATGAGTAGAAAACATTACCCCATAAGTAGTTCTATTTACAAGCATCTGGAATATTATCTGACTGTGTGAATTACATTCAATCCTATTGTTCATTTAATTTTATATCTTCGTACTTTACTCTGCTTTTACTGTGCACTCACGAACTCCCAATTGATTTGCCTTAGATAAACACCGTAACGATAGAAATCGATAGATTGACGTTTGGTCTCTGTGGGGTCGATAATCTTTTGTATTACTCTGACGTGATTCGTATACTTGCGAAAACACCGCATCAAGTTTTTGGCGCCGTTGCCGGGGACCAATTACGTAAAATTTTGTACCCTGTTGTTACACCGTATAGACTAAGGCACTCCCATAAAAAAAATAATAATAAAAATTAAAAAAAATTAAAAACTATGTATCACCCAAATTTTCTCTACAATTACCAACGGCAATACTCCCAATATTTTGAGGAACCACACCAAAATTTCCTCTACGATCACCATTCCCAATATTTCGAGGAACCACAAGAATCTGTTAATTCCAACCTCGAAGCATTAATGGAGGACTTCATTAAAACAACAACTAATTCTAGGTTAGAATCTATGATGGAGCACTTTGTGGAAACCCAAACTCTCCATAATGAAGAGCTTAAAAGACAACATCTCGATACTTATGAAACCCTTAGGCAGATAAACACTATGGTCGAGTCCCCCGCGACTCACACTGAGGCATTGGAGACTCCAATCTCCCTGCTTGCACAGACACCTATAGGACCCTACCCTGAGGAACATGTGGATGTATTAGCAACCAATAGTGAAGAACAAATAGAAAATCCTTGGGAGAGTGATAATGAAATTGAGGAGAGTTCTGGTGAGGAAATAGTTGATATTAAGAAAAATCCATCGACATCATCTGAAAGGGAGGTTGTCGAAGAGGTAGCGAAGGAAGCACCTAATGTCGTTCCCCTTCCATATACCCCACCAATTCCTTTCTCGCAAAGGTTTGTGGAAGCTAAGGTAGAATCCCAATCCAAAACGCATGTGGAGGTATTGGAAAATATCCACATCGATGCATCTTTGTTTGAGGTCACGCATAAAAAGAGAAAATTCGAGGACCATGAAACTTGGGATATCATTACTGCTAAGAGGGTAAGGTTCAACTTTGAGGTGATGGATGAAATAACTAAGCCCAAACTCGAAAAGCTAATACTTAGGATAGATTCAGAACCACCACCACCAGTTCAAAAGAATGAACCACCCCACAGAAAGAAGAAAAGAAAAGGTGAGGGATATATGAGATGGCTTGATAAATGGCCTTAGAAATCAAAGATTAACACTCATAACCGTCGAGCTATCGACGTTAAACAAAGCCCTACGTGGGTGGCAACCCGCGAGCTTTTAATTTAATGTTCTACTTTTATTGTTTGTGTTTGCAGAAAATAAAGAATTGTATCACTTGTCACGTCTCAGCTGCATTTAGGCGAAAGATCTCTAGATGACAATCCCTTAAGATGAGTTGGTGCCCACAGACATTCCTACGAATGTCGCTGCTGGTGGTGACACCGATGATGAGTATGATAGGAGAGAGCATGTCTCTCCCGTTCGTAACTTACCTCCTCCTTGTCCTTTTGCATTGTCAGGTTCCACCTGCACACACCACACCGTATTTTTCTAATAATTTTTGCAGGTACTTCCTTCAGAAATAGGCAATATAATGAGCGGCTTCAAGAAAATGAAGTTTCAGCAAATTCGGATAACTCGTAGTGCAAGACACCGGAGTAGAAGTGGCCAGCGAAGACAGGGACAACAAGGGAAGAATCAGCGCAAATTTGGTCGTGGTAGCACGCAATGGCATTCATACAGGTTCTATCTTTCCTTTTTCACCTTTTATCAAAACATTGAGGACAATGTTTGGTTTAAGTGTGGGGGAGGAACTTTACTGCTTTCATTTTACCGCTTTCTAGTTAAATTTACTGTTTTCTAGCATGATTTTAATTTTTTTTCTGTTTTAAATGTTTCGCCCATCTGTGCATGTGTTGTCGAGTCTTTATGCTGATTTTATGTTGTTTATCGTTTTTCCCATTCTCTTGAGCCATACCAAATATTTTGAAAATTTTTGAGTTAAAAATAGTGTTTCTTTTGAAAATCTTAGGTTACAGATGAAATTGAGGTTAGATTGTGAGACTTGGGAAAATTCTGCAAGATCGGTATCGTTTTAATACCGTTAGCCTCTCAATTATGGGAATCGATTTGAGTACTTGTTATGCCATAGCCTTAAGTTCTCACCCCTTTAGTAGTCCCTAAGTAGTTTATTTAGCAGTCAGCACCATCCTAAGCACGCACTAAGTAAGAAGCCGATGCAAATAAATGATGAATGAATAAAAAGAAATGCTCCTTCTAAGTTAGGTGATCATCACCCGATCATTTAGCCCAACGGTGCAAACTTATTTATTTTATTGATATTTAAGACAATGTGCAAAAAGAAAAAAAAATGATGATAATGAGATCATAGTCACTAACAGGTTATCATTCCATGAGTGTGAAAGGATAACGGGCTTAATGTGATTGCGCCAGAATGAAAAGGGATAAAAGAAGGATGAGTGAGTTAGGCTTAGGTATAATGACGTGATTCAAATTAGTTTGTATAGGAGGGAGGTTGATGACCGCCAATGCGGAATTGTGTTGTTATGATGTCCTCAGTGTGTGAGCAAGTACCTATCGACACAAACTTAACCGAAGTAGAGTTGGTAGCCTAGGATGAGTATCCGTATTCACTATTTTTCTTACGAGTCATGGTTTGCTTGAGGACAAGCAAAGGTTTAAGTGTGGGAGAATTTGATAACACTGAATCACACTACGTATTTGACTCGGATTGCACATGTTTCTTAGGATTTTATTGCCATTTTCTTGTGTTATGCCTGTGTTTTGTTTTGTTTTCAGGTTCTTTGTATTCCTAGAGCTCCTCGTGAAGAAATGAAGAAAAACGAGCAAGAAAACCAGTTTTTGAGGAAATTGTACACATGGCATCCACCATGGCGGGTGCCATAGGGTAGGCCATGACTTGGATAGGAGTCAACTGCTGTCAACTGCCACGATCTCCACTTCTTTTTCCCTTGGCTCACATGGCGGGCGCCATGAGGGGGTGGCGGGCGCCACCTTTGTCTTATGGTTTCCCTCCCAAAAGAAGTTTGGGGGCACTTTGGTCTTTCCATAGTTTTTCCTAGGCTATAAATAGATGAGTCCTTGATCCTTTTTCTTCATCCAAGCTTAGTTTCAGAACTCAAGCCATATCCTTCAGTATTGTAAAGTGATAAACTTCTCACATCAGGGAGTTATCACACTGTTTGATCGAGTCTGTGATCGAGTTTGGAGCACTCTGGTAGAAGTTAATCCTGCCGCCATTTTCATTTCCAGTTGTACTAGATTTAAAGCCTCCGATTTGGAGCAGGTTTCATTTACAAGTTCAGCATTTACTTTCTTTATTTCTTCGCACTCGCATTTACTTTCTTTATTTCCCGCACTCGCTTTACTTTCTTTATTTTCTCGCACTCGCTTTACTTTCTTTATTTCTCGCACTCGCTTTACCTTCTTTATTTCTCGCACTCGCTTTACCTTCTTTATTTTCTCGCATTCGCTTTACTTTCTTTATTTCTCGCACTCGCTTTACTTTAACATGATCTATTTCAACATGTCTATTTACATTTCCATGTCCGGCTAAATCTTAAAGGTTAGAATGTAAGGATCATAGTTAAAGTAATATTCCATACAATTCGTCGATAGAAATGCTTAGGGGTTATTCTGATTTTTAGCACAAGTTTTCTGCACTTTATTTCTGTTGGGTAAGATCGAAAGCCGTCCAACCTTTGGTTAAACTTGGTTAGTCTTAACTGTTCAAAGGAAGCGAAAACGCTTTGTCCAGTTAAGTATGAGCTTTTAATACTTTAGAAAAATGATTTTAAAACTATTTTCAGACGCGTTTATGGGTTTAAAGTCCGGTTCGCATGAACCTCTTTTTGTTAAAAGTTCAAAGTCAAAATACTTTTCAACGAAGTCTAGAAACTATATTTCTTAAAAATAGGTTTATTACTTTAACGCAATGCGCGCCTTTTTATAAGTGACAATAAGAGGGTTCGATTAAGGGATAAACTCGGTTCTGAATACGCGAAAGCGACGGTTCCCGTTAAATTAGTTTTTTTCATGAGTAGAAAACATTACCCCATAAGTAGTTCTATTTACAAGCATCTGGAATATTATCTGACTGTGTGAATTACATTCAAGCCTATTGTTCATTTAATTTTATATCTTCGTACTTTACTCTGCTTTTACTGTGCACTCACGAACTCCCGATTGATTTGCCTTAGATAAACACCGTAACGATAGAAATCGATAGATTGACGTTTGGTCTCTGTGGGATCGATAATCTTTTGTATTACTCTGACGCGATTCGTATACTTGCGAAAACACCGCATCATGTAGTGAAGGTATCATTGATGATGAATCTGATGAGTATGATGATGAATTGGCCGAGGAAGATGAAATGGCTAATCTAATTGACTATGTGAATAAAGATGATCAAGAGGGGAACACCAAAAAAGGCAACGTGGAGTCGGAAGAAAACAAAGAAGAATTTAAAGGGAGTGATAATAAAATTGAGGATCTAGAAAGTTGGTGTGAGAGTGATGATAGCAGTGGAGTTAGAAGAATGAAGTACCAATGTTCAAGTTACAAAACAAAATGTCCAATTACAAATGGGAGGTGGGAATGTATCTTAGTACCAAAGGTGATTTTAAGGAAGCAATAACCTTATATGCAGTCCAATCTGGCAAAAATTTGAAAATCACTAAAAATGACAAGATAAGGGTGATGGTTAGGTGTAAAGATGGATGTGACTAGGAAGTGTATTGTGCTAAGTTGTCGAATGAGGATTTTTGGCAACTAAGGAAGGTAGTTGACATTCATAGTTGTAGTAGATAGTATAATGTAAAGATGATGAGCACTAAGTGGTTGAGCAAAATAAGGCATTGATGATCAAAGACCCCATTTCAGAAGGTATACATATGTTATACAAATTGTAAGAAGAGCTTCAAGCTATGCAGACATTTCATAGGCCTTGATGGTTGTTTTTTGAAAGGTCTTTGTAGAGGTCAAATCCTAGCCGTCATATGTAGAGATCCTAATGATCAAATGCTACCAATAGCTTTTACAGTAGTAAAGAGTGAAAATAAGGATAGCTAGACATGGTTCTTGGAGATTTTTATTTATGACCTTGGAGGTAGAAATGAGTGTCCCACATACACTTTCATTTATGATCAACAAAAGGTATGTTTTATGTGTTTACAATTCTGATCATATTTTGTTGTTATAATTATGTGTTCATAATTCTAATGTCATAATTATGTATTCACAATTTTGATTTTATAAGTATGTGTTTACAATTCTGATGACATAGGGTCTATTGTCTGCAATGGATGGGCTACTACCTAGAGTTGAACAGAGATTTTGTGTCAGGCACCTGTATAACAACTTTAGGAAGAGGTTTCTTGGTAAGATGTTGAAGGAAATCATATGGAAAGCTGAAAAATCAACATACTCACAAGCATGGGAAAGCGAAATGAAAGGAATGAAGGATATTAAGGTAGATGTATACAAACATATGATGAGCACCCCACCAAGATTTTGGAGTAGATCATACTTTAAGACACGTAACAGATGTGATGTTGTTCTCAGTATCCTGTAAATGGCTCAAAATTATGGGTTAGAAAAGAGTATCCTGATGTGAAACCACCTAAGTATAGGAAAATGCCTGGAAGGCCAAAAAAGAGGAGGAATCTGATTGCAAAATGAGAAGAACTGGTTTCATTGTAAAGTGTAGTAGATGCAAGAAACTGTGTCATAATAAACTTACTTGTAAGGTGACACCAGCTAGTCAACAAACACCTAATCAAGCATCCTAACAAGCACCTACTCAAGCATCCTAGCAAGCACCTACTCGAGCATTCCAACAAGCACCTACTCAAGCATCCCAGCAAGCACCTACTCAAGCATCCCAATAAATTACTCAAACAGCTACTTAACAACCAACTACTCAACAACAAACTACTTAACCACCTACTTAAACATCCCAGCAGTCAACTCATGGAAGGGAAAATAAGCTACTAGTTAAGAGGACGTCTCAAACAGCTATTGTAACATCCCAATAATCAAATCATGGAAGGGCAAAGAAGCTACCAGTCAAAAGGCCATCAACATCATTTGTACCACCAGGACCTACAACTATATTGAGTACAACCTAGACTGCAGTTGGTCTCATAAGAAGTTAAGTTAAAGAATAGGTTCATCATAACACAACCTAGCCTAAGAAAATTTAGCTACACATTATTCAGAAAATAATACCACAATTGATAGATAAAAATAACATAAGAAGTCCCTCGAAGAGATAGCCTCAAATGGCTTCAAATGCTCTAAAAATCTCCTTTTTGTGCTCCCAAACTCGTGTTATCTTCTCCAATTTTTGTAACCCTTATTAAACAGCAAAAAATCCTCTTTTAAAGCAGTCAGAATGGGTCAGAACGGGTCAGAAAAAGCCCAAAAAAACACCTATCGCGCACATTATATAAGCATCACGAACGCAATGCAACTTATTCGCCTCTATCACGAACGCGATGGCGCGTGATTATTACAATAGTTGTGTGAAAATCACCCCTTTTGCACTAGAATTTTCACTAACTCCCATTCTTCCATACTTGGCTATTTTTCACTCATTCTTAGGTCTTCCTACATCATTTTGGCTTATATTTCACTTCTTTTTCCCCGATTCTTCGACTAATTAGATGCAATGATGAACTGTCATCACAACCCCAAACTTGAATCTTTGCTTGTCCTCAAGCAACTCACCTGCAACTGCACATTTCAACAGACAACAAGTTGTGCAATAACAATTGAACATCGCCATATTTTTCCATTACCTGGCCATTATTTTGGGTTCCCACTTCCATCCGAAAAATTAGGAAAACGGCCTCAACATTGACAAGTACTCAACCTTTTTTTCTCAGCTCACTTAACTCGCTCAATGGATCAGATTATCACTCAATCAACATCCAAAATAAATTATACTTAGCTTGATCATGTTCTAATACAGTTTATCATATAAATTATAACACATACATAAAAGGACTTTTCGGGTTGGAACTTGGCTTATGTCCGGGTAGGATATTTTTAGGAAAATAGGTTTAAACCTTTGGAGTTAGGTGCCTAATTCTCCTTTTTTATTCATACCCCTTTGTTCCTTCTTAATGGTACTAGAGATTCGGTCGTTCTGTTTTATTCTTTCTCATTTTATTATTATTTTTTTGAAGAAGTGACTTTTTCCACTTCTTATTTTTTCAAAATTTTAAAATTTTTTTACCACTTATCTCTAGTACCTCAACCCCAAAATTAGAACTTTGCTCACTTCCAAGAGCAACCCCAAACTTTATCTGTTTCATTCAACTTTAAGACCCAACATTCTACCTAACTCCAAAGAGATGGTGGAAAGAACTAATATTTCAAGTCAAATGGCTAAGAGGTGTGGGCTACGTCGCCGAAAGAAAGGCTTAGGCTCAAATTGGCTAGCAATGGATGTTCCTAAAACTACGGGTTGTCTACAAAGGCTCAAAGTTATAAACAAGAAACTTGCCTCATGTATGTTAATCAGACTAGATAACTCAATCGGAAATAGATCAAACCAGATAAAATAAAATTGCATGGATACACTCTAAGAAAGAAAAAGTGAATAATTCAAATATTTAGGCTCAAACCTTACTAAATGAGGTATTTGAAGGTTGAGCACAAGTTTGTTGATTCTTTTATCTTCCTTTGCCTTCAAGTCGTCAATTGCTTTCATTATGATTAAGTCACTTCTTTTTCTTCTTTTCTTGGATCATGTGTTCAATGCTAAAGTTAGAATTTGTACATCTGGAAAAAAACTGCCGCAACCAAGCTTATAAAGAACAATATGGATCTTTATGATAGGGTTCTCCTTGTGTATCTAATTCCCCGTGTGGATGGTCTTGAATAAAATAAAAGTAACTTCTATAAAACAAAACAAAAAATTAAATATTGATGGGTTGCCTTCCATCCAGCGCTTCTTTTTCGTCATTAGCTTGATGTTTGTCATCATGGGTCAGACAATAGTAGGGAGGTTGTTTCGCTAAGAACCTCTCCACCATAATAATGCCTCATCTGTTGTGCATTCACTTTAAATCGTGTCATATCACTAGTATCCTGAATCTCAATGGCTCCGCTTTGACATGCCTCTGTGACTACGAATGGTCTTGACCACTTGGATTTCCAGTTTCCTTGGAACAATCTTAGCCTTGAATCAAACAACAAAACTTGTTGGCTAACTTAAAAAGTCCTCTTTACAAGCTTTTTATCATGGTATCTTGTAATACCTCGTATTATCTAAATGCTCAATTGGATATCAGATGAGATTAGATGAGTGCATTTGTGCCCTATCTTTGGATAATTAGATTAATGGAATCCTCTAAGTACTTTAAGTATTATCAATGGGGATCAATAGAGCAACTGGAGAACTCAGAAAAGATCAATTATTTTATTAAAGAGACGGATTAAGATTTATTAATTCAAGAAAGTAATTTTTGGGTAACTCTAATAATTGATCAATTGGTGTGAGATGACAAAATATCAATTGGAGATATTTTACTCTATTGGTTTTATATTATATATATATATATATATATATATATATATATATATATATATATATATATATATAATTGTTAAGAAAAGAAAAAAGAAAGAGATAGTAAGAAGAAGAGAGAAAGTGGAGAAAGAGGAAGAAGAGAGAAAAGCTTGGATCATCACCATTTATTCATCATCTTATTCAAACTCCTCTTTAATGCTAAGGTGGGTTCTAGATAGAAGGTTTAAGTTCTAGAGTTAGAGAGGATTTTAGCTTAAGTTAGGTTTTATGAGAAAATGCTTATTTTGCAAATCGATGAAATCTAACGGATAAAATGAGTTATAAATTGAGTAGTATGATCAATATATGTGTGGAATCATCTGTTGACAATTGTTATGATGTTTGATCATGATTGGAATGAGTTTGAGATGGAAATGTATGATTAAAAACAAGTTTTTTTGGTTATGAGCCCAGAGTAACCGGTTACAGCATATGTGCTAACCGGTTACTCTTTGAAAAAATGCCATCTTGCACAGAAAATGAACGCAGTAACCAGTTACCGTGTGGGACGTGACAGATTACCAAAATGTGCCTCTAACTCTCATTTTGATTATGTGTGAATAGTGACAACAGAGTAACCGGTTACAGCATATGTGCTAACCGGTTACCACTGTTTGATTTTCCAAAAATATTTCTAAAATTCATATCTTTTGACTCGGGTGTCCGATTTAAGCGTTCTTTATATCGATGTAAAGCTATGTGGGTATGATGCAGGATAAATTATTTAGTGGAAAATGAATGAAAATAATGTTTATACGATATGTTGTAAAACCATATCTTTTAGACCGTGGTTCCGATCGAGGAGTTCTTGGTACCGATGGAAAGCTACGGAAATATTCTACACAATGAAGGTGTAAAATATCGGTTTTGATGCCCGATTAATTAATCGGAGGAAAACCCAAAACGTGTATTTATTATGTTTATTTGAGAAAGGCAAAAGAGGCCTAGAGTTGTTGAATGCAATTATGATTGATTTCACTATATGTGTTTACTTGTAATAATTGTGTTATGCCATGCTTGTCTAATATTGTTGTTGATCATAATTGAGAAAATGACATGCTTAAAATGAATTAGGAAGAGTGAGAAACCTTACCCCAAACAAATGATATGATCCTAGAGATGTAACTAGGTCTTGATAAAGGTTTGAATGGCAATGCTTAGACATCAATGCTAAAACAGTGACTTTGCTAAGTAGTTATTGGTGGAGGATTGTATTCCTTCGGTTTTGTAGTTTATCCCTTAATAAATATCGTGACCCGTGTTGAAGTGCTCCTTGTGTGGGCTGGCCGGGGAGAAGTATTTATTAAGTAAGTAACTGTGACCCGTGTTGAAGTACTCCTTGTGTGGGCTGGCCGGGGAGAAGTTACTTAGTGTTTAGTAACCGTGACCCGTGTTTAATCTCCTTGTGTGGGATGGCCGGGGAAAGTTACTTAGTGGATGGTACCGTGACCCGTGTTGCAGTGCTCTTTGTGTGGGCTGGCCGGGGAGAAGTATCATTTGTAGATAATCGTGACCCGTGTTGAAGTGCTCCATGTGTGGGCTGGCCGAGGAGAAGTTATCTACGTTAAGGATTCGTGACCCGTGTTGTAGTTTCTTGTATAGGCTGGTCGGGGAGAAGATTCCTTAACTAGCCTTTGTTTTGTAGATAATCGTGACCCGTGTTGAAGTGCTCCGTGTGTGGGCTGGCCGGGGAGAAGTTATCTACGTTAAGGATCCGTGACCCGTGTTGTAGTGCCTTGTATGGGCTGGCCGGGGAGAAGATTCCTTAACTAGTATGTCGTTTGGATGAATTGTACGATTGTTTCTCTAGTCAGAAATGTTTGAACTCAAGGTCTAGTTCCCTTCCCCTTGACTTGAGTTAGGATTTGGCTAGAACCCTGTAAAGCCGAGAGAATCCATAAGATAGGGAACTCACTGAGATTTGATGTATGTCACCCCACTATTGTTGATTATTTTCATGAGGTATTTGCAGGTTTGATTTACAAGGGGAGCTATGCTTGGGATGTTTCAAGAGAAACTTAGTTGAGCTTATTCTATCGTGTATTATTTTCTTGTACAATGAGGAATATTGTACTTTATTCGTAGATTTTCTTGGTTTGGCTAATTTCCATGCCTTGTACCATAGATTGTATTATGTTTTTAAATGGTCAAGTATGTGAATTATGCCAATAGGCACTTATGATGGTGTCAGTACTAAATAAAACACTTGTATGGTATTATTCTAGATATATATCATACAGGGCGTTACATATCTCTTTGTCCATTCCTTGCCAATGAGCACATTTTCATATGCCGAGAATCGTATCTCCTCCAATTCATCCAATTTAAATAATCTCTTCCTTCCGACTAATTTCTCGTTGAAGTTCAAAAACTTTACTGCCCAATATGTTTTATGTTCCAATTCAACTAGGAGATGACATGCTTTTTGATACACCAATTGATACAGAGAGAACCCTAAATGTGTTTTGAAGGTCGTCATGTATGCCTAGAGGGCGTTATCTAATTTAGTTGACCAATCTTTCCATGAGGCTTCCACCATCTTTTCTAGAAATTGCTTCAATTGTCTATTAGATACTTCCACCTGACCGCAGGTTTGCGGATGATAAGGTGTGGACACCTTATGCTTCACATTATATTTTTCCAATAGTTTTTCCAAGTATTTGTTGCAAAAATGCGTTCCGCCATCACTGATTGAGACTCTGGGCATACCAAACCTGGCAAAAATATTCTTTTTCAAAAAACTAGTAACGGTGCGGACGTCATCAGTACTGCAAGTAATTGCTTCCACCCATTTGGTAACATAATCAACGCACATAAGAATATACAAACATGCATTTGATTGGGGAAAGGGGCCCATGAAATCAATTCCCCAACAATCAAATAGTTCTACCTCAAGCATAATGTTTAGCGGCATCTCGTCTCGTTTTAAGATGTTACATGTCTTATTGCATTCCGAACATGTAGACACATACAACTTATAATCATGAAATAAGGTAGGCCACCAAAACCCACTTTGTAGAATTTTTACTGCCGTTGTCTCACCACTATGGTGTCCTCCATATGATGAACTATGAAAGTGCCACATAATGTTGTCTGCCTCCTTACCTGTAAAACACCTGTGAAGTAACCCACCAGGACTTCTCTTAAACAGATATGGATCATCCCAAATATAAAAGTTCTCTTATTTATAGAAGTGTTTTCTTTGTTGTCGTTTGTATTCTTCGGATACAACATTTAGTGCCTTATAATTTGTCATGTATGCAAACCAAGGTCTTTCACTAATCACCATTATTTGCTCAACAAGAAATGTCTCTGTAATGTCATGCTTATTCTTTGTCACCTCCTCATTTTCTAATTTTGACAAGTGATCTGCCACCACATTCTCCACTCTATTTTTATCTTTAAATTCCAAATCAAATTCTTGCAACAATAGCACCCATTGTAACAATCTTGTTTTGGAATCACTTTTGTTGAATTAATACTTCGGAGTTGCATGATCTATAAAAATAATAACTTTAGAACCAATTAAATACGGACGAAATTTTTCCAAAGCAAATACCACGGCTAGCAATTCTTTTTCAATAGTGGTGTAGTTAACTTGATTTTAATTCAAAACCTTGCTAGCATAGTAAATTGCATGAAAAAATTCGCGTGTCTTTGGCCAAGTATTGTGCCAACAACATAATCACTAACATCACACATAATTTTAAAAGGGAGCTCCCAGTTTGGTGAAACAATAATTGGAGTGGTTACTAATTTATGTTTGATTACGAAAAAAACGTGTAAGCACTCTTTGTCAAAGTTAAAGTCATTTTCTTTGACCAGCAGGTTGCACAATGACTTTGACAATTTTGAAAAGTCTTTAATAAATCTCCTGTAAGAACCTGCATGTCCAAAAAAAAATTCTTATCCCTTTGACATTTACTGGTGGCGGGAGTTTCTCTATTACCTCAATTTTCGCTTGATCGACCTTTATCCCCTTTGCTAAGATTTTATGTCCAATAACAATACCTTCAGTGACCATAAAATGGCATTTTTCCCAATTTAACACTAAGTTTGTCTCGGCACTTCTCTTAAGGACCTTTTTCAATTGATCAAGACAACTATCAAACGACTTACCGAAAATAGAGAAATCATCCATAAGCACCTCTATCGAATTTTTAATCATGTCAGAGAAAATAGAAAGCATGTACCTTTGGAATGTTACGGGCACATTACATAATTCAAACGCCATCCCTCTATATGCAAAAATTCCAAATGAACATGTGAATGTGGTTTTCTCCTTATCTGCGGGGTCAATGATTATTTGGTTGTACCTCGAATATCCATCCAGAAACCAATAGTAAGCTTGTCCAGCGAGCCTTTCAAGCATTTGGTTCATAAATGGTAATGGAAAATGATACTTCTGTGTAGCTAAATTTAACCTGCGACAGTCAATACACATTCTCCATCCCGTAACAGTTCGGGTTGGGATTAGTTCATTTTTTCATTACGAATAACAGTGGTGCCCCCTTTTTCGGGACTACATGCACCAGGCTTACCCACGAACTATCATAAATAGGGGGAATCATACTTGCTTCCAGAAATTTAAGGACCTCCTTTCTTACCACTTCCTTCATTGGTAGGTTTAATTGTCGTTAAGGTTGAACTACTGGCTTGAATTCCTCCTCAAGCTTGATTTTATGCATACAATATGATGGGCTGATTCCCTTCAAGTCAGACACTCTTCATCCCAATGTTTCTCTATTTTTCCCTTAGCACTCGTAACAACTTATCTTCTTCAACTTTAGATAAAGTGCTACTAATAATAGGTGGATGATTATTTCCTTAACTTAGGAAGACATGTTTCAGATGTTTAGGGAGTTCTTTTAGTTCAGAATCTGCAGATTTTTCTTCACTACGACCTCCTAATTCTCTGAATCTCTTGTAAGCATGATCTACATATGATGCTTATAATTGTAGTACTACCTCGTTAACCCCTTCCTACTCATCTTCCAAGATTGCTTCCTCAATAGATTGTACTAAAACTCTTTCCATTGGAGATGAATGGTCATTTTCTTTTGAGACATTCTCTATCAACTCATCAATCAAATCAATTTGGTAGCATTGCAAATCTTGAGTATGTTTCATGGCTTCAAAAACATTAAATGTTACCTACTCTTTGTTGAACTGGAGAATCAACTCATCCCTCAATTAATGCTCACCCAATTGCAAGAAAAGGTCTTCCCAACAAAAATGGTGTTTCAGCATCTTCTGGCATATCTAGTATGACAAAATCGGCAGGAAATAGTAAATCATCAACCTTTACTAAAACATCTTCCAAAACTTCATATGGATGGGTTACGAATCGGTCAGCCAGAGTTAGAGTCAGTTTTGTAGGTTTAGGTTCTCCACAATTAAGTTTCCACATCATAGATAATGCCATCAAATTTATGCTTGCTCCTAAATCACAGAGAGCCTTGCCAATCTTTAGTCGACCTATTGAAATAGGAATATTGAACCTACCTGGATCTGTTAATTTAGGTAAAAATTTACATTGAATGATAACACTACATTCTTCTACTAAAGATATATTCTCATCATCCTTTAGTTTGCGTTTACCATTCAAAAGTTCCTTCATGAATTTAGCATATGCATGCATTTGTTCCAAAGCTTCACAAAAAGAGATGTTCACTTGTAATGTTATGAGCATCTCCATGAATTTTTTAAACAGCCACATTTCTAATTCCCATTTTGGTTTCTTTTTATTCAAAGAATAAGATAGATGGATGTAATCTGGTAAATGAGGTTTTGGTTCATTTATGATCTGGTTTTTCGTTCTTCTGAAAGGTGAATCCTTATCAATCAATTTATCAAATGTATCTCCCTTCTCAGGATCATTGCTTGAACCCTCTTTTTCAATTGATGTGGATTTTGGTTCTTCCTCCCTATTCTTGTTCTTTTCCAATACTTTT
Organism: Lathyrus tuberosus; assembly: GCA_022829125.1. Classification (NCBI taxonomy): domain Eukaryota; kingdom Viridiplantae; phylum Streptophyta; class Magnoliopsida; order Fabales; family Fabaceae; genus Lathyrus; species Lathyrus tuberosus. Next base: position 78,646 of record JALAZF010001100.1, read on the forward strand.
TCTGTGTATTTCCAACCAGGGTTGAAGGAATTGTGCGATTTCTCAATTCTATTGCGTCACAGTTTCCCTTTTCTAGAAAAATAATGTGATTTGTTGTGGCAGACAGAACATTTGCCATTCCATTCTTCTCATTGAGTCCTCATGCATTTCGCTTAGAAAGTTTTGTGATTTATTGATCCTCACAAGTTCATCTTGAGTTACCAACATGAATTTAGCGAAAGTCTCTTCCAATGATACAAATTTGCCTTACGTAGCCTTTGGTGGTGTGTTTTGAAAAGCACTCTTGGTGATAACTTGCATTTCCCCTGTATTCTGTTCTTTAGTGCATTTACCTGTAAAATGTTCTTTCTCACGTTAGCACATAAGACAAACATTACCTCATTTACATATTCCATAGTTTTCTTTGCCCCCTGCAACTTTTGATTCAACCCCCCAACTTCGTCAGAAGATCTTCATAACCCCCTAGAGTTAGCTTATCATGAGAATTATTTTTCGTTTCCATACTTTGAATCCCTCTAGTATTTGCAAAGTTATACTCATTTAGACTCATTTCTATATTAGCTCCTTCACTTGTGGTTCGGTCAATGTTATGATTGATCCGCCGACGGATGCATCTAATAGCATTCACGCTTGCATTTATAGGCTCTTTCACAAAAATCTGCATTTGTTCCATATTGCTCATATTGTGATTAGGACACCTTCTCAATATCAATTTAAACCTTTCCCACCCATCGTATAGAGATTCGGTCTCTTGTTGTTCAAACTGCGTAATTTTTGTTTTTTTTTCTGTGAATTGTGCTATGGTGAAGAATCTCTCCAAAAATTTGTCTTCCAATTCTCTCCAAGTGTTAATTACTCCATTTGGAAGACATAATAACCAATATTTTGCTCTTCAAGTCAACGAGAAGCTGAATAACCTTAGCTTAACTTGATTCTCTATAATAGCTTATGGTTGACACATCGACGCTGTCTCGTAGAATCTGGCTAAATGTTCCCACGGGTCATTAAGTGTGTGACTATCAAATTGTTTATCTCTTAATCCCGATAGCACATAATGTTTGATGCTGAAATGCACATGATTTGCCAGAATGAAACCCAAGGAAACCTGTCATGCGTTAGTATGCCTATAGTAGTCCCTCATAGTTTGTGCTATTGGTGTGGCCATGGTCAAGGTTCCTAAAACCTAAGTTGTGTACACACAAACAATAATACCTTAGTAGTACTATGATACACAAGAAAGTAATAAAACCTATAAATAAAATAAACTTAGAAAAATGAACATTGCACAAAGCATTGCCTTGTTACAATCAACAGTCCCCGACAATGGTGCCAAAAACTTGATGACATCTCGGCAAGTGTATAGATAATGTCGCAGTAATAAAAAGATCGAACCCACAAGGACTGGGTTCGAACAAGACAATGATATGTACAATTTAAAATAAAATAGTAAAGAATGGGGGAGGTTGTAAGTTTCAGTACGAAAAGTAATTAAACAAGAAAAGAATGTCACGGAAGCAGTCAAGTTGTATTGTAGAATCCCTTATTCTTTTATTGTTGATGTTTTATGCCCTGTATGAATAATCTAATAACTATAACCCCACAACGAATTAACGAAATCGTTAAAGCTTATCCCTCACGAATTAACTCACTAACCACTACTCAGACCTTTCTATCCATAGTCCGCTAGTGTAAGCAGGGTTAGGCGATGTATAGACCATTAATTCTCTATGCCATTACTCGGGGTCTCCTATCCCTATTCAACCAGCGTAAGTAGAACAATTGCCCTAGGTCCAACACATAGACTAAGGGTCAGTATTCCCTATTGTTGAAATAGTTATCAATGTGGGTTTTTGTTATTGTATCCGCAGGGATTGTGCGATATTACTGTCGTTCTACAATTGGAATAATTTTAAACATAGAACATATAAAATGGTTGGTTTGAATTCGTATCGCAATGATCGCATAAAAATTGTAATCAACAGTAAAAAGTTTCGGTCTTAATCGATTGGTAAAAAAATGTCAAGATTAGAGTTCATTAATCCTTTTTATACGTATCCAATTAATCAAGCATGTGAACTTAGTTTCGATCAATACAATCGCGTATCCTCGCGAATCCATTTATGTCTAAAGTGACTTTGCGAGTATTATTATTTAAATCGTTAGACGATGTCTCAACCCAACAATCAAAACAATAAACATTAAGATCAATATAAAGCAAATATTAACTCTCAAATCTATGTCTAGAGTTTGGTTGTTAATAGATGAAGACATTAGATCAAGATTTGGAAAATCTATGTCTAGAGTGATCCAAACCATAAATACAACATTAAAAAGAAACAACTTCATCATATATTGATCATCAACCTTGTTCATATACAAAAGATAAAAAGAAATACATATAAGCAAGATAAACTACCTCTAATCTAGACACAAAGGTGTTTAGCTACCCATCACCATGGTAGCTTGCTTCACAAGTATCGGGAGGAGATGAAAAAGCATCCACATCAAATAATCGAGATTGGATGCAAATCCAGCTTCTCAATGTAAAATATCACTCTTGGATGATAAAAACTCAAGAAAACTAGGTTGTGGAGTGTAAAAATGGATTATCATCCCCAAAAATGACCAAAGTGCTTAAATATAACATTTAGGATCTATCATGTTCGCACTGCGAACAGTTTATTCGCCTAGCAAACTTAAAATATGCACCTGATGTGCCTCTACACAATTAAACCTCCTCTGAGCTATTTCAGAAGTTCGCAGTGCGAATGATTATTCGCCTACAAGTTTGCACAACGAACTTAGGTCCATTTAGCTACTGCCTCTTTTCTGAGATGCTTCACCGGGTATTCGCTGGAGCGTTGCCACATCAAACCTTCGCTGGCTTGTTCGCACATCGAACTTAGGGGCCTTTTGCTACTGCCTCAAATCTGGAAGTCCTCACTGGCACCTCGCCAGTTGTTCACCCAGCAAATATTCTCTAGCAAGTCCGCCTAGCAAACTTACTGATTTTCTTCCCTTCCTTTGGAAAATTTACTCACTTTCCTTGTGTCTTATTGTTAGGTGTCAAGAAATGCTTATTTTTATATCCAAAATTGACACCTTTAAGGTCTTTGTATTGCTTTAATCAGAAAAAGACTTATCTATTAAGCAATTCTTGCATTTTTTGTGAACATTAGATAGTTTAACGTGTTTGTTAATTTTGTAGTGAAAATATGTCAAAAGGTTGCAGCTGGTTGTGGAAGAAAACTTGAAGAAACGAAAAATGCGCGTGTCTGCAAATATTAGAAGCTTCGCCCGGCGAGCATGAAGCGAAGGAAGGTTGCTTCGCCCGACGAAGCAGCAGCGAGAGGCAATTGTGTTTTGAAAGTCCAATTCCAGTAGCTAGAGGATTCAGCTTGCTGGGTAATTCGCTCGGTGAAGATGGATTCGCCCGGCGAGGAAGAGGCGAGAGATTTAATTAATTTCAATTCAAGTTCTAGTAGCTCACAGGTTTGGTTCGCTGGGTGATTCTACCAGCGAATTTGGATTTGCCCAGCGAAGGAATGTAGCGTCCGACGAAGGTATATATTTTCTGATGGACCAGCAGACACTGTAGCTGTCACGTGGCCTCATTTGAGGGCTTTGCCCGGCGGAAGAAGGCACTTGCCCGACGAATTTACCTGAGCAGAAAGTAGTATTTAGGTAGTTTTGAAGATATTTTGTGGGTTAACACCTTTTGGAAGAATCATTGTAACCTAGAAACACATTTGGAGCTTAAAAACTTCATCTTTTATTATTTTTCTTAGAATCCAAAGCTTTTATGCTTCAATCATTGATCCATTGAAGAATGATGCTACAAAAGCTTTGTCCATTACTTGTTGATCAAGCTACCATGACAATGGGTAGCTAAACAACTCTTGTGTCAAGATTAGTGGTAGGTAATCTTTCATTTTGAATGTATTGATCTTGATTATAGTGTGTGAACGTTGTTGATGATAAATATAGGTGAAAAACTTTGTTTGTATGGTTTATATTTTGTTTTAGTTCATGATTGAGATATATGTTCTAAAACTTGACCTAAGTTTCAATCCATCAACAATCATGAGGCTAGAGATAGTTTTGAAAGTTGATGTTCATAAATATTGATCTTGAATGTTATCATATTGATAGTTGGAGTGAGAGATCATCTAAGGATCAATATGGTAAATCCCACAACAAGTGTTAGAGATAAACTTGTTGAGAGGATATGTGGTTATATTCATCGTTAACAAGTTCACATCCTTTATCGAGTAAATACGTATAAAACGGATTATCGGACCCTAATCTTGGCATGCTTTTACCAAATATTTAAAACCAATTTCTTTACCGTTGATTACTAAATTCTTATGCAAACAATCCGATATAAAACAACCAAACTCTTTGTTACTTTAAAAGTTTAAAACGATTTCGACTATAGAACGGCGACAATACATATACAATCCCTGTGGATACGATAAAACACCCCCCGAAATACTTTTCAACACTTATTCTTTGATGACTTAATGCCTTTTTCTGTACAATAACACACAAATTAATAGTACCAAAGGTATTTTCACAATATTTGAAGAATGGCAACTTCCAAGTAATAGTTCCAATAAATCAATATAAAAGAGTTGAAAAATGCAAAGTATAAATGAGAAATTTAAGGCATGATTGACATCTAAAAAACTCTCCCCAACTAAATCTTTGCTTGTCCTCAAGAAAAGTATGCCTCTCATTGAAAACAAGAGGATTTGCTTAAACATTTAACTCAACCAAGAAGAGATTTAAGGCTCAAATAAACAACAAATGTAAACAAACAATGATTACAAATTCCTAGAATTGAACAATGCAAAAGAGCTTAATTCTTAAACAAATATCAAACAATGATTCAAGTAGCAAATAAACTATCATGCTCATATCACTCTAACACTTCTCTTCGAAAAAGAATTGAAGGAAATACACGCTTACAAATGCGGGGCAATTTCGCTCATTTGACAAATGATGCAAATACAAACCAATTCATACAATATCTAAACGATCAATAAAGAAATCATGGAAGCAAAAAGATCACTAAGGGGTGTTAAGGTTGAAGCTTGGTCGGATTTACAATAAAGGGACATTTCTAAAGGCCATTGAATCGAAATTTCTGATGCAAAAGAACATACACTATACAAGGTATTTACATATCTCAACTTCATTCACCACTTTCATTCCTCTATCACAAACCTTCTCAAACTTCCATATGCACAATTATTTTGGTCTCTATTTTTCTCTTTCAAGCAAGCATTCTTTTTCATTGTTTTTCACATTCATATTCACATTTTCTTTTTCTTTTCATGCTTGCTTGAAATTTTTCAAAAGTTTTAGCAACCTGTCATTCTTCTTTTTCATTCTCCCCAACTTATTTTCAACCAAACCTTAAGTGAATGCTCCTTGCTTTTTATGGCAAGGAAATCAATGAAAATAATGTTCAAAGGTTTAAGAATTTTTTTTAGAATCTCTCAAAATTCAATGATGAACTAAATTTTTAAATTAAGTACATACACAAAGTTCATCATTAAAACGAGATCTAAATTGTTTAGGCTTAAAGGGCTAATGAATACTCACTACTCACAGGTAAATTGCTATTTGGAAATGGTTGTGCTCATTATCAACAAATGCCTTGATCATTTCTAATACTTCCACAAAATCAAACAAACCATGAGATAAAGCATGAATCAAAAGTACAAAACAAAATTCATCAGCAATCCTATGCATTTATTAGACAATTGAGGTTTCTCACTATCTTGGCTTATGGACCTAAGCGATATAAGCATCAACAAAGTTGCAACAAGAAACAAAATTACATTTGTACAAAGAAAATAAGTTCTTAAACATTCTACATTCTAGAAAGAGGTAACCATGTACCTTGCCAACATTTACATGCTTAAATACTATCATTGCCATCCAAACTTAGAAGAATCTTCCTTGATGAACTATCATCACCAACCTAGAAATTCTAACATTTCAACACCAAAAATGGAAACATTAAAATTTCCACAAGCATTCCAACAATAAAAAATAATAAGCATACCAACAATAACACTTTAAGAGTTGAACATTCCTAACTGACGAATTCAACTCTTAGCAACATAAAAAAAAAAACGAAAGTAAAAACGCAAGCTGAACATTTGCAACTGAAAAATTCAACTAAATAACAATAATAATAATAATGTGCCATGGTGTAGAAACACCAACAAAAGTGTTTGTACCCCAAAATGGTACATATCACAATAATATCCAAAATGCTCCACAAAGTGGATAAAGTACAACAAAAGCTAATACAATAATCATAAATATCAGAAACTTAACTTTGTAGACCAAAGGAAGTTGCACAAAATGACATCAACAAAAAAAGAACTAGTCATCCTCGGACTCAGTCTCCCCCATCTCGACCTCATCACCAGAGCTAGAAACCTTCACAGATCTAGACTCAGAACCATCATCAGCAACAACATCAAACAAAACCAACCAGCCAATACACAATTCTCATTAGTGAGGAACAAAATAATTATCATCAGAATTCGAAATTAGCATCACAAAAATTTTGAAAAATCTGCCTTGTTCGCCCAAAAGTTCGTAGGGCGAAGCCTTGGCGTACACTCACCCCAGATTCGCTAGGCGAAGTCTTGGCGAAGATTCGCCCCAGGTTCGCAGGGCGAACTATTGGCGAACCCTGCAAATTTCTGATTTGCAGGTTTCGCCTACACTTATAATAACATCAAATCTTCCACAAACACATTCTATTCCCTTCCTATTGATAATACCCACTTGCAAAAACACAGAATCAACAAGAATAGAACATGCATTGGCAAAATTTCAACCTAGAATTAAGTTTTTTACTTATGTTTTACACTAACCCTAACCACATATTACTATAAAGAATCAAAAGAGAGAATGAAATCAAACATGCGATACTTGATAAGATTTGCTTGGAAAAATAGTAAGAGGTTACAAAATTTTCAAAATGCTCGTGAGAGTTGTGAGAGTGAGAGTCACAAATTTGGTGAGTTTGTGAATCTAGTGGCAAGTGAGGTGGGGTAGGGTTTCCTCACTAAGTCTAAAAAATGGGTCTTGGGCCCTAACGTCTGGCCCACCCACTTTTTACACTTTTTTAAGTGACGTGGCAGCAGACATATTAAGTCTGTCTCGCTATGTTCGTCATGCGAACTGGCCAGCGAATGCGCGCTCCAGATTCATAGTGCGAACTTCCCAGCGAAGCTGACAGAAATTTGAAAATTATAACAGTCTGCTAGCACATCCTCCACACTCATTCTAAACTACTTATAAACACAAAACAGTAAAAATGCGGGAATACTTACAATGTTGGGGTGCCTCCTAACTAGCACTTTGTTTAACGTCATTTGAGCTCGACGGTCCGGAGGCTTGAAACCTCGAAACTAAAAGCTCAAGGATTAGCTTCCGAGAAACACTCCAACAGCAAAATCTTCAACCATTATCATGACCTGTTCTTGATCCCCTTTTCTTTAAGAAGGAAAAGTCCCAACATGATTTCATTATTGCCAATTTAGCGTCTTCATCATTCTTTTTCCGTAAAGCCTCTCTTGCAAATTCTTTTTCCTTATGAGTGTCTTCTTCCACTTGATTTGAATACATCACTCCTTTGAAGAGTGTGAAGCATGCTTCTTCCTATCTTCCACTAGACTTAATCCCCACCTTCAAGATGCCTTTATCAATATCTACCAACATTTTTGCGGTTTTCATGAAGGGTCTTCCAAGGATGATTGGAGTATCCTCATCTTCGTCTATATCTATGACCACAAAATCAACTAGAAACAAAATATTATCGACTCTTAACAACACATCCTCCACAGCACCATGAGGACGAGTTCTTGACTTGTTCGCAAGTTGCAATGTCATGGTGGTTGATTTCACGTCCATGTTCTCAAATCTTTTGACCACGGACAAAGGAATTAAATTGATGCTAGCACCCATGTCGATCAAAGCTTTACATTTAAACTCATTACCTATAGTGATATGTAAAGCTATTCTTCCCAGATCTTTTTCCTTCCACAGAAGTATACTTTGAACAATGACATTATAATTGGCATTGAGATCAATGTTTTCCTTATCCGTGTACCTCTTTTTTTCTTAAGTATGTCCTTCATAAATTTGGCATACTTTGGCATTTGCTCGAGAGCCTCAGAGAAAGGAATGGTTACTTGTAACCGACTGAATAAGTCCAATAATCTCGTATAATGTTTATCGTTTTCTTTTTTCTTAGGAACAAGAGGATATGGTAACCTTCTTTGTAAAACTTCTCTCTCATACTCTTTTTTTTGTCTCTTTTTTTTCTTCTTCTCTACATCATTTTTTCCAACTTCAACCTCTTCATCATTTTTTTCAACTTCCTCCTCTATAATCTCATTCTCCATTTCTACTACCACCTCATTTTCAACTTCTCCACCTATTGTTCTTCCACTTCTTGTAAAAATAGCCTTGCAATGTTCCTTTGGATTTGTTTGAGTGTTAGCGGAAAAGGATGGCCCCAGTTGTTGCTCGGCTAATTGCTTTGCAAGTTGCCCAACTTGAGATTCAAGATTCTTGATTGAAGCTTCAGTACTCTTTTGGGTGGCCATTGACAATCGCATGAATTGTGTGACAGTCTCTTCCATCTTTGAACTTCCACCTTGATCTTGTGTTGGTTGATAAGGATTTTGACGACAACCTTGTTTATAACTCGGATTGTTCCCTCTTGCTTGGTAACCTTGATTATTTTGGTAAGGTTGTTGAGTGTTTTGATAAGGTGGTCTTCCTTGGTAGCCTTAATTTGGATTTCCAGCATAATTCACTTCTTCCACTACCGGAGGACAATACCCGGTAGGGTGATCTCCTCTGCATAATTCACAAACAGCTACCTGAACACTCTTGCTTGGCAATTCTTACATCTCTTTTAGTTGTTGCATAAGCTTTTACATTTTTTGAGTCAAAAACTCCACTTGTTGGGATAACAATTTATTTTGAGCAAGAATAGCATCACTGGTTCCTAATTCAAGCATTCCCGGTTTCTTTTACGTTGTACCACGATTATGATTCCCTTGATAATCGTTGAGTGCTATCTTATCAATGATAGAAATTGCTTCCTCGGCGCTTTTGGTCATTAAAGAACCGCCCGAAGTAGCATCCAACAAGGTCTTGTGAACCGGTTGGAGACCATTTCTAAATTTTTTTACTTGTGTAAGTTCATCAAAACCATGACCCTTTCATTTTCTTAGCATGGATTTAAATCTCTCCCAAGCTTCGTTGGGGGATTCATTTCCTCCTTGAGAGAAAACCGCAATTGCCGTTTTCGCTTCCATGAAACGATTATGTGGGAAAAATCGTTATAGGAATTTCTCTTCTAACATATTCTAATCCGTCATAATCATAATCGATTGATCGATACCATTCCTTCGCCTTCCCGATTAAGGAATGAGGAAAGAGTCTCTTGAACAATGACTCCTCTTCAGCTTCAGGCGCTTTCGTTGCACTCGTAATTTTGTAAAATTTTGTGAGATAAGTGAAGGGATCCTCATGATCCATACCGGTGAAAGGATTTTGGTATAGAAGATCAAGAATTCCGGTATTCATCTCAGAGTGCCTCCCATTGTGGGCATTATGCGAAAACTGAGCCGTGTGCCTCAGACTGTTAGTACATGGTGTTGAAGCAGGTGGAGGTGGTGGTGCTGCCATGTTTGGCGTAAACTGTGGTGTTGGTATAGAAATAAAACTTTATCCTCTCTCTCATCTTTCTTTGGCAAGTTGCCTCCTCCGTCTAGTTTTGCTATTCAACTTACGTGCAGTTCTCTCAATCTCAGGATCGAAAAGAAGTTGATCTGCAGGTAACTTTCCTCACATAAACAGGGTCTGCAAAACTTACCCAAACAAATTAAGAAGCTCAAGAAAACGTAACTGAGATAAACAAAGTTTAAAATGTATTAGCTATTGCAATGATTGCAATATCAAACAACAATCCCCGACAATGACGCCATTTTGTTGAAATAGTTATCAGTGTGGGTTTTTGTTACCGTATCCGCAGGGATTGTGTGATATTACTGTCGTTCTACAATTGGAATCGTTTTAAACATAGAACATATAAAATGGTTGGTTTGAATTCGTATCGCAATGATCGCATAAAAATTGTAATCAACGGTAAAAAGTTTCGGTTTTAATCGATTGGTAAAAATATGTCAAGATTAGAGTTCGTTAATCCTTTTTATACGTATCTGATTAATCAAGCATATGAACTTAGTTTTGATCAATACAATCGTGTATCCTCGCGAATCCGTTTATGTCTAAAGTGACTTCGTGAGTATTTTTGTTTAAATTGTTAGACGATGTCTCAACCCAACAATCGAAACAATAAACATTAAGATCAATACAAAGCAAATATTAACTCCCAAATCTATGTCTAGAGTTTGGTTGTTAATAGATGAAGATATTAGATCAAGATTTGGAAAATCTATGTCTAGAGTGATCCAAACCATAAATACAACATTAAAAATAAACAACTTCATCATATATTGATCATCAACCTTGTTCATATACAAAAGATCAAAAGAAATACATATAAGTAAGATAAACTACCTCTAATCTAGACACACAGGTGTTTAGCTACCCATCACCGTGGTAGCTTGCTTCACAAGTATCGGGAGGAGATGAAAAAACATCCACGTCGAATAATCGAGATTGGATGCAAATCCAGTTTCTCAATGTAAAATATCACTCTTGGATGATGAAAACTCAGAAAACTAAGTTGTGGAGTGTAAAAATGGGTTATCATCACCAAAAATGACCAAAAGTGCTTAAATATAACATTTAGAACCTGTCATGTTCGCACTGCGAACATTTTATTCCCCTAGCGAACGTTAAAATAAGAACCTGGTGTGCCTCTGGACAGTTAAAGCGCCTCTGAGATATTTCAGAAGTTCGCAGTGCGAATGATTATTCTCCTAGAGAACTATTCGCCTACAAGTTCACACAACAAACTTAGGTCCATTTAGCTACCGCCTCTTTTCTGAGATGCTTCGCCAGGTCTTCGCTGGAGCGTTGCCACAACGAACCTTGGCTGGCTTGTTCACACAGTGAACTTAGGGGCCTTTTGCTATTGTCTCAAATCAGGAAGCCTTCACTGGCACCTCGCCAGTTGTTCGCCCAACGAACATTCGCTAGCAAGTTCGCCTAGCAAACTTACTGATTTTCTTCCCTTCCTTTGGCAACATTACTCACTTTCCTTGTGTCTTATTCTTTGATGACTTAATGCCTTTTTATGCACAATAACACACAAATTAAAAGTACCAAAAGTATTTTCACAATATTTGAAGAATGGCAACTTCCAAGTAATAATTCCAATAAATCAACATAAAAGAGTTGAAAAATGCCAAGTATAAATGAGAAATTTAAGGCATGATTGACATCTAACAAACTCTCCCCAACTAACTCTTTGCTTGTCCTCAAGCAAAGTATGCCTCTCATTGAAAACAAGAGGATTTGCTCAAGCATTTAACTCAACCAAGAAGAGATTTAAGGCTCAAATAAACAACAAATGTAAACAAACAATGATTACAAATTCCTAGAATTGAACAATGCAAAATATCTTCATTATTAAACAAATATCAAACAATGATTCAATTAACAACTAAACTATCATACTCATATCACTCTAACACTCCTCTTCGAAAAATAATTGAAGGAAATACGCGCTTTGGAATGGTGGACAATTTCGCTCATCTGACAAATGATGCAAATACAAACCAATTCATATAATATCTTAACGATCAAAAAAGATATCATGGAAGCAAAAAGATCACTAAGGGATTTTAAGGTTGTAGCTTGGTCGGGTTTACAATAAAGGGACATTTCTAAAGGCCATTGAATCGAAATTTCTGATGCAAAAGAACATTCACTATGCAAGGTATTTACACATCTCAACTTCATTCACCACTTTCATTCCTCTATCACAAACCTTCTCAAACTTCCTTATGCACAATTATTTTGGTCTCTATTTTTCTCTTTCAAGCAAGCATTCTTTTTCATTGTTTTTCACATTCAAATTCACATTTTCTTTTCCTTTTCATGCTTGCTTGAAATATTTCAAAAGTTTTAGCAACCTACCATTCTTCTTTTTCATTCTCCCCAACTTATTTTCAACCAAACCTTAAGTGAATGCTCCTTGCTTTTTTTAGAATCTCTCAAAATTCAATGATGTACTAAATTTTTAAATTATGTACATACACAAAGTTCATCATTAAAACAAGATCCAAACTGTTTAGGCTCAAAGGGCTAACGAATACTCACTACTCACAGGTAAATTACTGTTTGGAAATGGGTTTGCTCATTATCAATAAATGCCTTGATCATTTCTAATGCTTCCACAAAATCAAACAAATCATAAGATAAAGAATGAATTAAAAGTACAAAACAAAATTCATCAAAAATCCTATGCATTTAGTAGACAATGGAGGTTTCTCATCATTTTGGCTTATGGACCTAAATGGTATAAGCATCAACAAACTTGCAAAAAGAAACGAAATTACATTTGTACAAAGAAAAAAAGTTGTTAAACATTTTACATTCTAGAAAGAGGTAACCATGTACCTTGCCAACATTTACATGCTTAAATACTATCATTGCCATCGAAACTTGGAAGAATCTTCCTTGATGAACTATCATCACCAACCTAGAATTTCTTACATTTCAACACCAAAAATGGAAACATTAAGATTTCCACAAGCATACCAGCAATAATAAGCATACCAACAATAACACTTTAAGAGTTGAACATTCCTAACTGAAGAATTCAACTCTTAGCAACATAAAAAAATGAAAGTAAAAACGCAAGATGAACATTTACAACTGAAAAATTCAACCAAATAACAATAATAATAATTTGCCATGGTGTAGAAACACCAACAAAAGTATTTGTACCCCAAAATGGTACATAGTACAATAATATCCAAAATGCTCCACAAAGTGGATAAAGTACAACAAAAGCTAATACAATAATCATAAATATCAGAAACTTCACTTTGTAGACCAAAGGAAGTTGCACAAAATGACATCAACAAAAAAAGAAATAGTCCTCCTTGGACTCAGTCTCCTCCATCTCGACCTCATCACCAGAGCTAGACACCTCCACAGATCTAGACTTGGAACCATCATCAGCAACAACATCAAACAAAACCAACCAGCCAATACACAGTTTTCATTAGTGAGGAACAACACAATTATCATCAGAATCAGAAATTAACATCACAAAAATTTTAAAAAATATGCCTTGTTCGCCCAAAAGTTTGCAGGGCGAAGCTCTGGCGAACACTCGGCCCAGATTCACTAGGCGAAGTCCTGGCGAAGATTCACCCCAGGTTCGCAGGGCGAACTATTGGCTAACCCTGCGAATTTATGATTCTATAGGTTCTGCCTACACTTATAATAACAGCAAATCTTCCACAAACACATTCTATTCCCTTCCTATTGATAATACCCACTTGCAAAAACATAGAATCAACAAGAATAGAACATGCATTGACAACATTTCAACCTAGAATCAAGTTTTTGACTTATGTTCTACACTAACCCTAACCACATGTTACAATAAAGAATCAAAAGAGAGAATAAAATCAAACCTGCGATACTTAATAAGATTTGCTTGGAAAAATAGTAAGAGGTTTGCAGAATTTTCAAAATGCTCGTGAGAGTTGTGAGAGTGAGAATTGCAAATTTGGTGAGTTTGTGAAATGAGTGGCAAGTGAGGTGGGGTAGGCTTTCCTCACTAAGTCTGAAAAATGGGTCTTGGGCTGTAACATTTGGCCCACCCACTTTTTACACTTTTTTAAGTGACGTGGCAACAGACATAATAAGTCTGTCTCGCTACGTTCGTCGTGCGAACTGGCCAGTGAATGCTCGCTCCAGGTTCACAGTGCGAACTTCCCAGCGAAACTGACAGAAATTTGAAAATTATAACAGTCTGCTAGCACATCCTCCACACTCATTCTAAACTACTTATAAACACAAAAACAGTAAAAATGCAGGAATACTTACAATGTTGGGGTGCCTCCCAACTAGCACTTTGTTTAACGTCATTTGAGCTTGATGGTCCGGAGGCTTGAAACCTCGAAACTAAAAGCTCAAGGATTAGCTTCCGAAAAATACTCCAACAGCAAAATCTTCAACCATTATTATTACATGTTCTTGATCCCCTTTTCTTTAAGAAGAAAAAGTCCCAACATGATTTCATCATTGCCGATTTAGCGTCTTCATCCTTCTTTTTCCGCAAAGCCTCTCTTGCAAATTCTTTTTCCTTATGAGTGTCTTCTTCCACTTGATTTGAATACATAACTCCTTTGAAGAGTGTGAAACATGCTTCTTCCTATCTTCCACTAGACTTAATCCTCACCTTCATGACGCCTTTATCAATATCTACCAACATTTTTGCGGTTTTCATGAAGGGTCTTCCAAGGATAATTGGAGTATCCTCATCTTCGTCCATATCTATGACCACAAAATCAACTAGAAACAAAATATTATTGACTCTTAACAACACATCCTCCACAACACCATGAGGATGAGTCCTTGACTTGTCCGCAAGTTGCAATGTCATGGTGGTTAATTTCACGTCCATGTTCTCAAATCTTTTGACCACGGACAAAGGAATTAAATTGATGCTAGCACCCATGTCGATCAAAGCTTTAATTTTTTTGTTTTAAGTTTTATTTATTTATATATTTATTTTTCATTTTTTTACTTCTAATTCTATTTTTCTAATTAATTTCTCAAAATCTTAAAGAAATATATTGGGCCTAGCCTCTCTGGCCCATGAATCCTTTCATTTACAAATCCAATGCACAAGTAACAATATAAAAACTAAAATTTTTCCTGAATCAAACGACGTGGGACAAAAACTAGCAGTGGGGGTAAACTTTTTGCTTAATAAATTACAGACTTGTCTTCCACTTCACTTAAGATGGCCATGAAAGTGAAACATTGCAGCAGTGGGGGTGAAATTTTTGTCCCAACATCTGCAACCAGCTTATCCCAACATCTATAGCTTGCTTGATCAAAACAAACAAAAGGCTTATTTTCTTTCATGATATCTCAACAAAACCATAACTTCTTTTTCTTAGTCCCTGCAAGGCGAATAAGGTTGGTTTCTTTGCCTACTATCTTTTCTACAAACTCATTACTGCAAAACCCATATCTAAAGTTAATAATCATAAACTAAATGTCAAGTTTAATTCTCCTATAAAACAATTAAAACTAGTGCATCGTTGGTGTGCTCTGCAACTGATGCAAGGCCCAAACGTAAATTAGCCCAGCCAGCTTGGATGAAAGACAATATTTTATATTAGTTTTTTTAATTAGTATTTTATGTTTTCCTTCAAGGCTTGAGCCCATTTAGTTGGTTTATGTTAGGCCCATTTTGTTTTATCCATTGCCTGAACTTAACCCTAGTATTTATATGCTGCTGCTGCATTGAAGAAAGCAAGGAATATTCAGAATTTAAATTTTATTGTCTATTTTATTTTAGTTGTCAAATGGTGAAAACCCTAGTTGGGTGATAGCTGCAGATCTCTACTCTATCATTTGGTGTTTTCATCACCTTCCTCAATGCCTCCAAAAATTACCAACCCAACCCCTAAAGACCTTGATGAATCCATTCAAAACACCAATCTCCGTTTGGATGACCTCATCCTCTCTAACAAAGCTCTTGAATCTACAATGGAACACAACAATGAAACCCTTGCTCAACAATCGGGTCAGCTAGACAGCAGCATTGATGCACAAATGAAGGCAAGCTTCACGGAATTTAGCTCCCTCATGACACAGCAGCTGCAGCAACAATTTGCTGCCATGGCAGCAGCAACGCAAACCTCTAGATCCACATCTTCAGGTATTTTTAGCCCTATCTCAACCCAAACAAGTTCTGCTAGTGTTGTTCTTAATACATCAATTCCATTATTACAAAACACTAGATCTACTACCTCAAGTATTTCTAGCCCTCTACCCACACCTACTGGTGCTGAAAGTGTTGTTATTAGCACTTCAGTTCCATTTCTACATGTTCCCTTACCCATCAGCCAACCCCTATTCCATGCTTCTTCTTCCCACGTTCAACTTTCAACACCACCCCCACCACCTTCGTACACTATCTACCAACCAACACCTACTGCTCCTTTTTTCCATTCCACGTTTACCCCTCCTCCCACAAGCCCTTTTCAACCACCATTCACACAAAACACACAAACAATTCCTCCTTTCATTCATCATCAACCACCCAATTATCATGGCCCACGAAACCCAAAAATAGAACTAAATGGATTTGATGGTACCAACGCACTAGATTGGTTATTCCAATCAGAACAATTTTTTGGATTCTATAATGTCCCAATGGAACAAAGACTTCCTATGGCTGTTTTTTACATGAAGGGTGAAGCCCTAGGTTGGTATAAATGGATGTTTCAAAGCCAAGAATTAACAGATTGGAACAGTTTTGCTAGAGCCTTAGAACTTCGTTTTGGGGCCTTCTACCTACGTGAATCATCAGGCCCAGCTTTTCAAATTGCGCCAACATGGGTCTGTGGTAGAATATCAAGCGAGTTTTGAAAAGATTGCTAACCAAGTTCTTGGTTTACCACCTGAAGCTATGCTGAATTGTTTTATATCTGGATTAATTCCGGAAATCCGCAATGAGATTGCCATTCATCAACCTTATTCCTTATCACAAGCAATTGGTTTGGCTAAATTAATTGAATCCAAAATCAAGGACTCTAAGCCAAAATTCAGCAAACCCAACACAAATTACCCACCTAATTCTTACAGCCAAAACACTACTACCCAAAAACCACCCACCGCCCCCACAAATAACCCATCAAACACTCCGCCCTCACAAAGTTCAACCGTCCAAAATTCCACCAACCGTCTGCCTATTCGCAGAATCAGCGCAGCTCAATGTGAAGAACGACGAGCTAAGGGTCTTTGTTTTAATTGTGACGAAAAATTCATTCCAGGGCACAAATGTACTGCTGGAAAATTTCTTTTGCTTATGGATGATGATGAAGTTTTTGGTGATACGGATCTGGCAGTTGAGCTGCCTGAGACAAAAGAAGAAATTCAATCTTTGGAAGACACATATTTTCAACTGTCACCTCAAGCCGTTAGTGGTCAATTTTCCCCAAAAACCCTGAAATTCAAAGGCATTTTGAATGGTTTGCAAGTTACTATCCTAATCGACACTGGCAGCACCCACAACATCCTCCAACCCAGAATTGCCCAGCATCTTAAAATACCAACCAAACAAATTCCTAATTTCTCAGTTATGGTTGGCAATGGTTCACAACTGAATTGTAGTGGCTTATGTCCTCAAGTCCCAATCCACTTACAAAGCCACTTATTTTTCATTCCCCTTTATTTGTTGCCCATTGAAGGGGCAGATGTGGTTTTAGGAATGGAATGGATGCGTACTTTGGGTCCAATCCTTGCTGATTTCTCAATTCCCAAACTATCTTTTAACCATAACAGCAAAGATATCACTATCATTGGTGAGTCAAACTCAGTTCCATCCCAATCCACTTTTCATCAATTCTGCCACCTACTTCATACTGACTCCATAACCTCCATTCACCTCCTCCTTTACCAAATACCACAAAACGATTCGTTTGACCCTACTCAGGATATTACTCAAGCCATTGAGTCCCTCTCACCCAAGCCACAACCAGAAATCACTACCTTACTACACTCTTACTCATCCATTTTTCAACCTCCAAAAGGATTACCACCTTCACGACCACACGACCACCACATTCCCCTTGAACCAAACTCTAGCCCTGTTAATGTTAAACCCTACCGCTACCCTCATTCCCAAAAGGAAGCCATGACTAACATCATTCATGACATGCTTAAAGATGGCATCATTAAACCCAGTAACAACCCTTATTCCTCACCCGTTCTACTTGTGCGAAAAAAGATGGAACTTGGAGATTTTGTGCGGATTATCGCGCACTCAATGCCTTAACTATTTGTGACCGTTTCCCCATCTCAACCATTGATGAACTATTTGATGAGTTAGGATCTGCATCTTTGTTTACAAAGATTGACCTTCGGTCAGGCTATCACCAAATTCGGGTCTCACCAGAAGACACCCATAAGACAGCATTCAGAACCTTTGATGGGCACTATGAGTTTTTAGTTATGCCTTTTGGTCTTACTAATGCTCCTAGTTCTTTTCAAGCGGCAATGAATGATCTGTTACGTCATTTTTTACGACGGTTTGTGTTAGTTTTCTTTGATGACATTCTCATTTACAGTTCTTGTTTATCTGATCATGTGTGTCACTTGAAATTGGTTTTAGAATTACTGTCTACTAATCATTTTTTTGCTAAGCTGTCAAAATGTGTTTTTGCTGTTCCAAGTGTGGATTATTTAGGTCATGTTATATCTTTTAAAGGTGTAACCCTAGATCCATCAAAGATTCAAGCAGTTTTGGATTGGCCGAAGCCACGTTCACTCACGACACTCAGGGGTTTTTTAGGCCTCACCGGCTTTTATCGACGATTTGTTCGTCACTACGCCTCTCACCGATTTGTTACGATTCAATAAATTTACATGGAGTACAGAGGCAGATACAACTTTTACAACATTAAAAAGAAAATTAACGGAAACTCCAGTGCTAGCCCTTCCTGACTTCACAAAGACTTTCACGCTGGAAACTGATGCCTCTGCTATAGCAACTCTCAAGCTGGCCATCCTTTGGCATTCTTCAGTAAAAAGATGTGCAACCGCATGCGCAACTCTTCCGTCTATGTCCACGAGATGTACGCCATCACAGAAGCTGTAAAAAAATGGCGTCAGTACTTGATTGGCAGACACTTCTATATTTTTACTGACCAAAAGAGTTTAAAAAACTTGCTTGTTCAAACCATTCAGACACCAGAGCAACAAAAATGGACCTCTAAACTACAAGGGTTCAGTTTTGACATTTTTTACAAACCTGGTAAGAATAATCAAGTGGCGGACGCGCTGAGTCGTATGCACACAGAAGACGAAGCCGCCTTGCTGACAATCTCTTCTCCAGTTCCAGCCATCATACACCAGCTACGTGAGTACTATACAAAGAACAAACAAGGCCAAGAATTTGTCGATAAGTACCACTCTGACCCATATATGCAAGTCTTATATAAATTCAAAGACGATCTGATGTTCTACAAAGACAAACTTTACATACCTCCTCTCACAGATGTGCGACATTCCATTCTCCACGAATTCCATTCTTCGCCAGCTAGTGGTCATTCAAGGATCCAACCAACATTGGCACGCATTTCCGCATCTTTCAACTGGCCAGGACTCCACAAAGACATCACTACCTTCGTCCAATGTTGCTCCGTCTGCCAACGCAACAAGTATCTACCCAAAAAGAAACAAGGATTAATACAGCCATTGGAAACTCCAAAACAAGTGTGGGAAGATTTGTCTATGGATTTTATAACTCATTTACCTTCTTCCTTCGGCCACACTGTGATTTGGGTTATCTGTGATCGCTTGAGCAAGTTTGTCCATTTCATCGCCCTACCTACAGACTTCACTGCATCAGATCTGGCAAAACATTTTTCTGTTGAAATCTACCGCCTCCATGGTATTCCTACTTCGATTGTTTTCGATCGGGACCCACTGTTTCTAAGCCATTTCTGGAAGGAACTTTTTCGCCTCCAAGGTACGACCCTGAAACACAGCACGGCGTATCACCCAGAGACGGACGGCCAGACAGAAGTAGTAAACAGAAGCTTAGAGACATACCTTCGTTGTTTCACAACTGACCAGCCACGTAAGTGGTTCACCTTTCTCCATCTTGCAGAATTTTGGTATAATACTTCACTTCATTCAGCAATCGGCATGACTCCCTTCGAAGCTCTATACGGAAGACCTCCACCAACTCTGTTGGATTACATCAAAGGCTCTGTTGAAAACGCCTCAGTCGACTCCTTGTTAACACAAAAACAAGAGATTTTGCGAACGTTAAAAGCCAATCTGAGTAGAAGTAAACAAATCATGACAGATCAAGCAAACAGAAAAAGAGTGGACTGTACCTTTGAAGTCGGTGACCTGGTGTTGCTTCGCCTACAGCCATATCGTCAGTTGTCGGTCCAAAAGAGAATGTCACCGAAACTTTCGCCTCACTACTTTGGACCCTTCACCATCTTGAGACGTATCGGCCTCGTGGCTTACGAGCTGGATCTCCCTCCGTCCTCCAAGATCCACAACGTCATTCATGTTTCTCAACTTCGCCGCTACAAAGGTTCCAATCCTTCAACTAATTTTATCAACCTTCCACAAGAGCAACAACCTGAACATCAAAATACAAGCATCAGTTCTAATACAGACACCAAAGAGTATGAAAGTGAGATTTCGTCGGTTACCTTTCCCGATCCCACTGCGCCAGATCCGTCTTCCGTAGCTCCAATGAAGATAGCCGATTATGAAGACAAAGAAGGTGATGACTCGGAGAAAACGTTCATTGAAGGGTTTGAACAAAACAAGAAGCAAGAAATTTCGGTGAAGATAGCAGATAATGAAGACAAAGAAGGTGATGATTCTAAGAAAAAGTTAATTCAAGGGTTCGAACATAACAAGAAGCAAGCAGCTTCGGTGAAGGGTTTGAACAAAGCTAGAAACACATTGTTGAAAGAGAGTTGTGAAAGAGGTTCTGAGAAAATAATGGAAGAAGTTCAAACAAGTGGTGGAGAGAAAGTACCAAAGGCAAGTGCAAAGACTTCTAGGGTTCAAACTGAACTACTTGATAACTCTGCTCCCTTCTTGAACACTCCACGCACAAGGCTCAATGATACGAATTCCAAGACTCACATGCAACCATCCGATCCACAACGGTTAGATCTTACGCGTTCTTCAACTGCCACGCATAACCCCAACTGTCTTCCACCCAACTCAAGTCTGATTTTTCCCATGCCTTGTGGTCCCCAGCAAGCACGTGACTCTACAGCTGTTGTCCACACTAGTCTGCCGCCCAAAGATTCTCTTATTTGCAACCCTAATGGAAAGTCAACAAATGGGACGGGTACTGATGCTAACCTTGAGGCTAAGGTTTGTTTTGGGCCGGATAGTAATGATGCAAGGCCCAAACGTAAATTAGCCCAGCCAGCTTGGATGAAAGACAATATTTTATATTAGTTTTTTTAATTAGTATTTTATGTTTTCCTTCAAGGCTTGAGCCCATTTAGTTGGTTTATGTTAGGCCCATTTTGTTTTATCCATTGTCTGAACTTAACCCTAGTATTTATATGCTGCTGCTGCATTGAAGAAAGCAAGGAATATTCAGAATTTAAATTTTATTGTCTATTTTATTTTAGTTGTCAAATGGTGAAAACCCTAGTTGGGTGATAGCTGCAGATCTCTACTCTATCAGCAATATACAGACAAGAAAAATAGAATAAGTCATTTATTTCGAAGAAACAGTGAGGAACAATTGTAGGCACCACTTTAATATTTGTTCTTTTAGTTTCTTCGTGATTTACTATAAATGTAACAAAATCTATCAATGTTGCAAGAGAAATATAGTCATTGTACAAAATCTATTCATGACACAACTACAGTATCATTGTACAAAATATAGTCATTTATGATAAACTTAATCTCTTCAATATATCTCGAACACATTACATTAAATTTTGTCCTTAAATCACAGTAACCCAAGTTATCACTTTATTTCTTTCTACTTATACCAACATTTCCACACTCATAAAATCTCACTGAGAAACAATAACATGTACGTTACTTACAACAATGCTCAGTATATTAACTTGACATTTGTTAAATCTTATTGCTATATAGATACTATTTTTCTTGAATCTATCTTCCAATGTTTGAATTTTTGATTTAATATGTTTTATGTTTTATGTTTTAGGACAAAATTTTAACTGTGATGCAATGATATTTGTTACAGATAAAATGGAAGATTTTTGGAACATGATCTGTGATAATTCTACTTATTTTTCTCCTCATGCATCAACCATTTTGTTATCATTTCCTTGATTTGTTGTTGCTAATAATGTTGTCATTTGTCATGATTCAAAAGTGTTTCTTGAGGCTAATTCAAGGTCAGAATAGAGTGGAAAGGCATTCAAAGTTGCAGCTAGTTTTTGCAATAACCAATGCCTCTGTTGGTTTGTTGCATTTGTGCTTAGGAATTTGGATTCTAGAGAAGAATTTAAGGAAAAATTTCACGGTTTTATAATAAAATCATGAGTTATGTGAGCAAAAACATAACTCAGGTGCTAAGTTCTGGTCATATACATACGCTGCAAAGCAGGTCTGAGTCTTTCTGTTTTTAGGGAGTATGGTTTTGATGGATGTTGACATTCTAGTAAGGGAACATGCTGTTGGTGTTTCCGTGGGTCTTGTTAGTGAACTTGATCCATGTTGCTGGTGTTTTCTGCCGTGAAGCTGTTACAAAGCTACAAGATTATATCTACCATGTATGTTGTAGTATGCTGTACTTTTTAAAGTCCCACATCGAAACATTTTCACCAAATGAAAGTGTTTATAAATTTCTTTTACATAACATATTACAAATCTATAAATATTGGGCTTTGGGAAGGATAATGGGCTTTAAGCCTTAATAAGTAATATTTTACTTATTAATTTATAAATAGATTTTCATACAAAATATAAATAAAAATAATTTAAGAAAAAGTATAACAAAATTAATGCAAAAAAGTAAACAAATATAATATATAAATAAAAAGTAAAAAAAATTCCACGTGCATTTTAAATAATAAATAATAATTTAAATAAAATCCACCTGGACTGCCACGTAACTGATAAATAGAATCTTTGTTGAAATAGTGCGCTCGGGGGCCTTACTGAAAAAATCTTGGTATTTTAAGAGGGAATCACAAAAAAAAAATCTTATAGGGGGTGAAATCAAAACTCGCTATATTGGCAGGAGGTGATATATATTTACCCCTTCATAAAATAATGCCACAGTCGATATGTAGCGAGCGATTTTGGACGCGGTTCTTAAGCGCTGGTCGCTCTCTGCGGTTGAGCTTAAACTACAGGTCGATTCATTTTTTATCCTATTGTGAGCTGAATAAGGAAGGGAAATAGATGTCTCCAATTAACCCTGCTTTGCATACTGAGTTTAAACAGCGGTCTGTTAGGTTACGAATGCTATCAATGTGGGGGGGGCCTTTGTACTGGTTATTTGTATTTTCGCCAATACTGGTTTCTTTCTTTCTAGGACTTTCTAGCGGGGAACAAGGGTCAGGATGTTAGAACTGATGCTTTTGAATTACTGCTTTTGATTGATGGAGATATGAGATTTGGGTTTTTTATTTAGTGTGCTCGCTAAGATCTTTTCTTTCGATCTTATGCCTACGTATTCCCGTTTACCGAAACAGGGAAATCAGAGCGTTCGTAGTTCCTCCTATTCTATGGGAGGAAATTGGTTTTTAGTGTCTTGTTCAAAGCCCAAGACGTGAAGCGAAAGGTGATTTGTATCTTGTTCAAAGCCCAAGATGTGAAGCTAAAAAGGTGTTGACTTTAGAGAGAATTTTGTCATCTCTAAAGAGGGGGTTGTATGTCACAACTGTTGGGTGACTGGTTATAAACAAGAATTACATTAACCGGGATACGCGGATCCTAGCAATGCCATAATTTCCTTTAAAGGGGATTTTAAACTGAAGGAGAAGACTTTAACTCAGTGTAGAGCAATGTTATCTTTCCTTAGGAATTTCTCATGCTAACAGAGGGACAGTGGCGTGGATGTAGATGATCCAAAGGCTTGCCGCTTACAGCGATTAGATGAAGGAGAAGGAGTTGTTGATGTTTGTGTATTGTGAACGAGGCACAGTTTTGATGCTAAAAGGTTGATTGGATCAACCAGTGGTTTTCTTATACAAAGCCTAAGAGGAGGCTATTATGTGTCTCGTACAAAGCCCAAGAGAGAGAGGCAAAAGGTTTTGACCCGACGATAGAGTCGTTTGGTATCTCGTATAAAGCCCGAGATGGAGGCGAAAGGGGTGATTGACTCAACGAGGGAGTCTCTTATGTGTCTCGTACAAAGCCCGAGAGAGAGGCTAAACGCTGTTTGACTCCGCTGGGGAGAATCTTTGTACAAAGCCCAAGAGGAGGCTAACTTCATTGAAGAAGGATCATTATACAAAGCCTAAGAGGAGGCTGTGGTTACTGTTCAGTTAAGTGACAGGTCCAGTATACTGATTTTAAAGAGAAAATCAGTTCTTATATGAGCAACGCTGTACTCAGGGATTTGATTTGAGGATCAGGGATATTTCCTTCTCTTTGAGGAAACGGGAAATCCAAAGGGTATTGAGACTGTCCGAGTCTGCGGGTTTCCTTCCTATTTGACGAAGGGGTCACTTGAGAATGTCTTTGAGACTCAAGGAAGTTAGACTGTCCAAGTCTAGAGTTTCATCTTTTGTACTATGCTTTGAGAAACAGTAGTAGACTCTATGAAAGGACTGTTCTATGAAGATGACTAAGTTCTGTTCCTATACCTTTAGGAGGTCGTCGGGACAATTTGTACGAAGCCCAAGAGGAGGCTGGAAACTTTTAAGAAGCCGACGGGTCCTTGTACTAAGCCCAAGAGGAAGCTATCATTCCCGGAGGAAGAGATCATTATATGAAGCTTAAGAGGAGGCTGTGAATACTTCTAAGAAGCCGTAGGGTCCTTGTACGAAGCCCTAGAGGAGGCGGGGTTGCTTTTAGGAAGCCTGTGGGTCCTTGTACGATGCCCAAGAGGAGGCCGATGCTTTTAAGAAGCCCGTGGGTCCCCAAACCCCGAGAAATTCAAGGCAAGCTATTCACAAGGAATAGATCAAGTCAGGAAAGTTCAAGAATTTGGAAGAAACTCAAAGATGCCATTCACAGAGAATACATTCATCTTTGGGAGTAGAGTTTCTTGACAATTCCTAATGAGGACAGCCGAAGAGAAGACTGTATCTGGTGATCCTATTTGGGGATCTAGGTGTCTATTTCTATGAATAAACGAAACGGCGTCACCTAGTTCTAGACGTAGTTTCCCGGGAAACTCTAAATATCTATACTATTATTACACAGTTGATATGAGTTTATGAAAGAAGACTTACAGTGAAACAGCCCCACAATACAGTTATATGTATATGAAAGTGGTAAATGAAAGCGGGTAAACACTTACTCGGTTGTAGAGCTTCCATGCTGTTTGGTTAGTTGTTCAACAAAGAAAGATTAAAAACAACAGTATATTCAAAATCAAAGGAGAAAGTGCTTTAAAATAAAAAGATTTGGGGCTTACAGCTCAAGGAGAGGCCCAGGGTTTTATCAGTGAGCGCACTGTTTGAATTTGTACAGAGGGACTTATACAAGTAACTGAGGCCCAAAATGGTTTTCTGTACAAAGGGATGGGTCTTACACTCTCTCAAGAGGCCCAAAAAGTTTAAAGAAAAAGAGTGGGGCTTATAACACGAGGGTAGGCCCAGATGATTTTTCCGTTTGAAATGGCGATCACGCCGAGGTTTTCTTTTAACGCGGAGGGACTTATACAATAAGTGAGGCCCAAATGATTTTGGTTAAAAGGGGATTGGGTTTTACACTCTAATAGAGGCCCAAAAAGTTTTAAGAAAAAGAAATGGGTCTTACTACTCGAGGGTAGGCCCAAGGGTTATTTTGAAAAGGAGACGATCGCGCCGTTTTTTTTTACGGTATCGGGACTTATACAATACACTGAGGCCCAAAATGTTTTGGTCAAGAAAGGATTGGGTCTTACACTCTATTAGAGGCCCAAAAAGTTTTAATAAAAAGAAATGGGTCTTACTACTCGAGGGTAGGCCCAGGTTTATTTTTTTAAAAAAAGGCGACGATCGCGCCGTTTATTTGAAAATGTACAGGGGGACTTATACAACGAATGAGGCCCAAAAAGGTTTTCTGTACAAGAGTGTTGGGTCTTACACTCTAATAGAGGCCCAAAAGTTTGATGAGGGTTGAATTAATCAAAAACCCTAATTTCATTTTTTAAAGAGCATTTTTCAAAGAAAAATCAAGTAAAAAATGATAAAAAAATATCAAATAAAATCATTAATCATGTTATAAACAGTGATTAAGGTTTATGAAAAAGTATTTTATCCACATGAATATTTAAAATCATTTTGGTTTTAAAAATCAAGAAAAAGAAATCATTTTAAAAGCATTTAAAACAATTTAAAACAATATTTTTGAATATATTAAAAATATATCAAATAATAATATTTTTTGTGATTTTTTGGTGGATTAAAATATTATGGAGTATGAATAACAAGTGTGTAAAACAGATTTGGAAAATGATGATTTTTGCTATGTGAAAAAAATTGGTTGAGTTTTGAAGATAAACTAAGAAAAAAAAGAATGTGATGTCACAACATCACTCATGAGACATCACTCATGAGTTTTCAACATCTTTTTTATCAAACTTCCAACACCCATAACTTTCTCAAATCTCAATGGTTTGAGACAAAATTTATATGCATCTGGCCCAGAATTTCACAAGGAATCCAATGGTGGTGGTAGTTTTTTTAGAACACACTCCCTCCTCAAAACCCGATAGTGGTTTTGAAAAGGACCTATAATTGCATTTTCTGTGCTACACTTTGATACAGACATGGATTACATGGTGAATTAGCCCAAATACAACATATACAACATGTATGAGATGTGTATGATCAGTGGACTTCAAAGCAATGCATGATTTCAAGGATTCCAAGTTGTGATGCTTACCTCTTTTTGAGCTTTTTGGAGTTTTTGTGCAATCTGTCAAGCCTCTTGTTCCAGAAATGATTTGATGCTTTAGACACACTCAAATGATCCCTTAGAAGCTTTTAGGATGATTGGAATCAACTGGTACCTGCAAAAACACAAACTGTCCCTTTCTTGCAAAAGGGGTTAAAAGTGACCAAAATAACAACTCTCTCAAATGGTGTTCCAGATGTTGGGAACCATTTGGGACAGTTCAAGGATGATATTTGGAGTGTGTTTGAGGTTTTATCTGGTTTGGAAAGTGACTGAATCAAGACATGGCTTGAAAAATGCAAAAAAGTGCCATTTTGAGGTTTTGAGAAGTGACTTTGTGATTTTGTGATTACAGGTCACTTGTGATAGTTTGCACAGCTTACATATGATATATATGAGGTGTGTGTGTGATTAGTTTGAGTGGAATTGCCTTCTAACTCAAAAACTCATAATTACTTGCTTTGGAAGGCAAATTTGAGGTGAAATAAGAGATTATAAGGAAAGCATCTGTTTGATGGCTTTGGTGTACTCAAACTGAACACAAAGGAGCTCTATTTATAGTAGAGCAAGTTTGTTTTTGCAGCAACAGTGAATGGCAACTGCAGCATAGGTTTGGCCAATGTTGGCCAATGAAAATCCAAGTCTCCTCTAGCCATTGACTAGAGGTTAGGGCACAGAGCTTTGGTTCCCTACTTGTTGGAGGAATGTTGACTGAATTCAGTTGCAAATGTGTCAGTCCATGCCACCTCTAAGCATCTATTAAATGCTCCAATCCAAAATTGGAGTCTTGTCCCTCTTTTAGGGATTTTTAGGAATAACATGCTACTTCTTGTTCCAAGGACTTTGGAGGCTTGGCTCAGTGATTGTCCCTTTTAGATTTGATCCTCAGAGGTGTCCAAAGTGATGACAAGGCTTGGAAATTCGTTTGGCACAAGAAATGTGCAAATCTGTCCCATGAAAAATTCAGCTGCAGCAAGCCGTTTTGTAAAATTCATAACTCCCTGCTCGAGTATGCTACAAGGACATTCTACACCTTTCTGGAAAGCTGAGACAACGTACTTCAACTTTGATGTTGGACTTTGGTCTTGGTTCATCTTGCAAAGTCATCAAAAATGGCCTTAAACTTGTGTAGTCGAATCTGTCCTAAAAGCTGTCATGAAAATTCTGCTTTATCAATGCTTCTTGCGAAAATCATATCTCCCTGCTCGAGTATGCTACAAGGACATTCTACACCTTTCTGGAAAGCTGAGACAACGTACTTCAACTTTCATGTTTGACTCCAGACCTGGTTCAACTTGGATCATGGAGAAAAACGTCCTTGAAGTTTGGGCATTCTTGCTGGAAAAATATTAATGATGTCCCAATGCAATGTTGAAACATTAGACATTGAACATTAATAATTCCAAACTTTAATCACTTGTATCTTTTAATACACTATGATATTTTGAATTGAAGTGAATTGCATCTTTGATGCTTGTCTTGCATGGTGACAAAGCTTGAAAATTGGGTGGCACAAGAAAAGTGCACAAAATCTGTCTTAAAAAATCAGCTCGAGCAAGGCCTATTGTGAGATTCATAACTCCTTGCTCAAGTTGAATTAATGGGAGTTCTAATACATTTTGGAAAGCCCTAATGACATACTTTAACTTTGATGTTTGACTTTGGTCTTGGTTCAGCTTGCAAAGTCATCAAAAATGGTCTTGAACTTGTGTAGTCAAATCTGTCCCAAAAGCTGTCATGAAAATTCTGCTTTATCACTGCTTCTTGCGAAAATCATATCTCCCTGCTCGAGTATGCTACAAGGACGTTCTACACCTTTCTGGAAATCTGAGACAACGTACTTCAACTTTCATGTTTGACTCCAGACCTGGTTCAACTTGGATCATGGAGAAAAACGTCCTTGAAGTTAGGGCATTCTTGCTGGAAAAATATTAATGATGTCCCAATGCAATGTTGAAACATTAGACATTGAACATTAATAATTCCAAACTTTAATCACTTGTATCTTTTAATCCACTATGATATTTTGAATTGAAGTGAATTGCATCTTTGATGCTTGTCTTGCATGGTGACAAAGCTTGAAAATTGGGTGGCACAAGAAAAGTGCACTAAATCTGTCTTAAAAAATCAGCTCGAGCAAGGCCTGTTGTGAGGTTCATAATTCCTTGCTCAAGTTGAATTAATGGGAGTTCTAATACATTTTGGAAAACCCTAATGACATACTTTAACTTTGATGTTTAACTTTGGTCTTGGTTCAGCTTGCAAAGTCATCAAAAATGGTCTTGAACTTGTGTAGTCAAATCTGTCCCAAAAGTTGTCATGAAAATTCTGCTTTATCACTGCTTCTTGCGAAAATCATATCTCCCTGCTCGAGTATGCTACAAGGACGTTCTACACCTTTCTGGAAAGCTGAGACAACGTACTTCAACTTTCATGTTTGACTCCAGACCTGGTTCAACTTGGATCATGGAGAAAAATGTCCTTGAAGTTGGGGCATTCTTGCTGAAAAAATATTAATGATGTTCCTATGCAATGTCAGAACATTGGACATTAAGAATTCCCAACTTTGATCACTTATATCTTTCAATCCTTATGATATTTCGAGTTGATTCCCTCTACAATGTTGAAGTATCAAATACCCTCTTTAAAAGTAGCTCTTACTCAAAATCAATGGATGTTTGGATCAATAGTTACAACCTTGAAAAGTTGTGCACTTGAACATGATTTTAACTTAGAAAAAAAATTCTAAGTTTCCTTCAATTTGATCAATTTTGCAATTTTGCATGATTTCTCGATTTAAATTTGATCAAATTAAATCATCCATCATATTTTCTTGAGTAATTGCTTGTGAAGGTCAAAGTTGACCAAAAGTCAAACTTTGACTTTCTGCGTCAGTTGACTTTGTATTAGATGAACTTGAGGCTTGATCCACTTGAAATATTGCACTCTTGTGCTTAATTCTTGAGGTGGGAGTCCTCTTGATCCTTTATGGATGTTTAAGAGGTTAGACAAGTTGAAGATCATGTCATTCCTTGATTGATCCTTTGTCTAAAGGCTCTGAGAGGGCTTGAAACCCTAAGCTTGATTGTAGTGAATGCTCAACAATTCCTTGAGGAGATTAATGAGGCATAAAGGTACATCCGTATTATGCTGATGATTTGCAGAATGATGGGAAATCTTAGTGGTCAAAATTTGGGGTATTACAGATGCCCCTATTTAATCTTCTTGGACCCGAAGGTGTGAATGACGAAGGTATTCGGGCAATCGGGGTGCAAGAGGATTAAATATCGGAATACCCAAAATTTTGAGGGTGGTTATGAATGGTAGCTTACGCATTCATCTTCTTTAGCTAAGCGATGATGCTTAGAAAAGTTAAACTTCCCCTCGATCCTGGTCTTCAGCCAAGGAGCTGGTCTCAGTTTTCTTTTGAGATGAACTTCCCCTCGATCCTGGTTTCCTACCAAGGAACTGGTCTTAGTTTCTGATTTAAACTTCCCCTCGATCCTGGTTTCCTATCAAGGAACTGGTCTTAGTTTCTGATTTAAACTTCCACTCGATCCTGGTTTCCTACCAAGGAACTGGTCTTAGTTTCTGAAATAAACTTCCCCTCGATCCTGGTTCCCTACCAAGGAACTGGTCTCAGTTTCTTTTGTCAATAAACTTTCTTGACAAGGGACGCTATTTATAGCGGTTTTCCTCAAACTTCTCACCGAATTTTCTTGGGGAGGTGCCATTTGAGTGGAAAAAGTTTCGATGTCAGACTTGCTAGGGAACCCATTCGTCTAAATTGTAGAGGTACACAAACTTCTCTGTTTGGAGATGCCATTTGTCGATTCTACTGGGGAAAGCGAGTCTCTTGAGAGACTGTTTTCGTTTGGGATCTTACATCATACTTTTCTCGGGATCTTCCCGAAGAAATGCCATATGATGGGGTCCAATTTTGAGGTGCCGATGACCTTTTCATCAGCGGTTTTTCGGAGGAAAACTGTCGTACCGCCGAATCTCTGATTAAGAGGCTTTCTCTGGGGATTTTCCTTAATCCGGGAAAGCAAGGATATCATCTTCAATGGCGAAGAGTGATATTTGTTAAAAGCTTCTCTGGCTCTTCAGAGGTTCAAGTTACCAAAGTGGTCAAGGACCGTCTCTAATCCAGAGATAAACTGGAGGAGAAATTGCTTAGATGATTCACTTCCTAACAAGGAAAGATCTGACAACTCGATTGAGAGAACTTCTATCACTAAGGGACAAGACCGGCTAGAGTGATAGTGATGCAATATGAAATGTGAATGCAAATCAACAATGCATGATGTATGTATGTATATGCGGACAAAACTGATGCGACACACAAACTAAAAGATGAACATGACTGGATACTCGGCCATCGCGGGGCGTGTAAAGATATCGCTGGTTCAAGATAGTAATTCCACCTTGCTTAGGAGAAATAGTCCTTGTTGGGAGCTACCATTGATCGGGCTTAGGAGATGAGAACTCGGCCGAAGATGTCAGATGGATTAGTCGCATCTGACACTATTGATCCTTCAATCAGGCGCACTGGCGTAGAAGGAGTACTTTGATTCTGCACTTTAAAGTTCAAACGCCTTTGGAGACGCAATCGATGCTCTTTCGATGTTCAACAGTCAAAAGAAATTGCCATCTTTATTTTAAAAGCAGAAAAAGTTTTAACAAGTAAATTCATTTTGTTTTATTTCAAGAATCGTTAATCATGTTAAAAACGTCGTTCTGTAAAGCTAAAACAAGCAAGAATTACAAACAAAAGCACAAGGGCTCAAATTTTATTGATAAGATGGAGATCAGCCAAACGCGTGATTCCAAAGAGTATATACAAAGTTTGAAAATGGTAATTTTCAGGGAAAAGGGCTACGATGAAACATAACGACCACTATCCTTCTACCAATCTTGAATTTAGGGCATCCTGAGCTTCTGTCGAAGATGACCTTAACTGGAGTTTTCTTCCGATGATGTAACTGCTGCTGCTGAGGGACTTGCCTCTGTTGAACATAGTTACTTGCCATTATCCCTAATTTTTGCCTGGATTGTACTATGATGTTTCCAATCCACCGGGATGATTTTTTTCATGTCTCTAACTTTTGCCTGGACCGCCCTTTCGGGTTTTCAATCCACCGAGACGTTTTTTTTTAGGCGAAGTATTTCTTGACTACATCATCATTCGTGGGATAGAAAAATTCCTCTCCGTCCATGGTTGCAAGTCTCAAGGCACCGCCTGAGAAAGCTTTCGTGACCACATAGGGGCCATCATAATTTGGGGTCCATTTGCCCCGAGAGTCAGTGAGAAATGATTGTATCTTCTTGAGCAGTTTGAAGATCGGCACACATGTCGCGGTTATGAGGAATATGAATCTGGAGATGTAGTTCAAACGTCCCAGGAATCCTCTAACTTGTTTTTCAGTTTTCGGAGAAGGCATTTCTTGAATGGCCTTGACCTTGTCAGGATCAACCTCAATTCCTTTCTGGCTGACGATGAACCCTAAGAGTTTCCCTGAACGGACACCGAAGGTGCACTTGTTGGGATTCAAGCGGAGCTTGAATTTTCTTAAACGTTCGAACAATTTTGACAAATGTTCAACGTGCTCACTCTCTGTTTTTGATTTTGCAATCATATCATCGACATATACCTCGATTTCCTTGTGTATCATGTCATGAAACAGAGTAGTCATGGCCCTTTGATAGGTTGCCCCGACGTTCTTCAAGCCGAACGACATCACCTTGTAACAAAAGATACCCCATGGGGTAATAAACGAAGTTTTATCCATGTCTTTTGGCGCCATTTTGATCTGGTTATAGCCCGAGAATCCATCCATGAAGGAGAAAACTTTGAACTTTGCTGTGCTGTCTACCAGCATGTCAATGTGTGGTAAAGTAAAGTCGTCCTTTGGACTAGCCTTGTTCAAATCTCTGTAATCTACACACATTCTGACCTTTCCGTCCTTTTTGGGAACGGGTACGATGTTGGCTAACCATTGAGGATATTCAGATGTAGCGAGGAAACCCGCGTCAATCTGTTTATGTACCTCCTCTTTGATTTTGATGGCCATGTCCGGGTGAGTCCGTCTCAACCTTTGCTTTACTGGCGGACATTCCGATCTTAACGGTAGGTGATGTTCCACGATGCTGGTATCCAACCCTGGCATATCCTGATAGGACCAAGCAAAAAGATCGGGAATCCTTTGAGAAGCTTTATCAAACCCTCTCTAGCAGTTGGACTGAGCAGTGCCCCAATCCTGATTTCTTTTCTCTCTTGCTCTGAACCCAAGTTTACCGTTTCCAATAGTTCTTTGTGAGGTTTAATGGAACTTTCCTCTTGTCTGAGTAGTCGGGAGATCTCTTCTGGAATTTCGTTGTCATTTCCTTCTTCAGCCTCGAATACCGGGAATTCAAAGTTGGGAGAAGGCATTGGATCGTATGTTTCAACGGGGTGTAAAACAAGCAATCTGCATGACGTGATGATTCGTGTTTAGAAGAGATAGAGAAAAATGCAAGTGTGTGCAGTGTATTTGTTTTACTGCTTGTTTTTATTTTTGAATTGTTTTTTAGGATTACCATTTCTGAAAAAGCAAAAAGAGAAAACAACAATTAATGCGGAAATTACAGAACGACGTTATTTTATTAATGAACAAGTCGATTCTTGAAACTACAGCCCTATAAAATAAAACTCTGTCGCTTCGGGCAAAACGAAGAGGGAAATTTACAGAAAGCGAGCCCTATTAAAACATCTGTTTCACCTGGGCAGGGTGAAAGGTTAAAGATGGCAATTACTTTGACTGATGAACGACCTTTGGAACCTCGACAGCAACCCATTGGCGGCGAACTCCTCGGTGAATCACAAAGTCTGGCACCTTCCTTGATTTGTCTTAAAAAATGATGTTGATTTCTGGTGGAGCGGGATCATTGGAATCTGTCTCCCAGGCAGAATTGTCGTAGGAGAATTCCTCTGTTGCATTTTGCATAGCATTTGTGCTCTCAGGTACATCTCCCCATCTAGTTGCCTGGATATCCTCGAGCCTGATACGAGAGCTTTCGGGAGCGGTGTACTTGACCATATAGTCGAATTTTCCACTTGGTTCTCCCAGAGTGTCCCAAACTTCTTTGAAACTGGAGGAGTCATCTCTCTCAATGACGTTGACCTCGGGGAAAGCATAGTTGATGAATTTAAGTCCTGTAAACATTGCAAATTCATCTTTATGTTAAGTAGTTTCTGAATGACCTGAGTGTTGATCCCATGACATGGTGGGGACACAGGTATTCTGTTCAATGACGGTCAGCTAATTTTCATTGTTCGGCTGACTCTCTTGCCCCAAATCTCCTGGATAAGGCTGCCACATTGGCAGGCCATCCATTGGGCCATAGTAGTTGTGGTCAAAGTTATCTTTCATCAGAGTGTCTTCCTCTAATGAATTTGGCGGAGCGCGGCATCCTTCCGGATCACAATCCCCGTAGATCATTTCGACATCTGATCTTGGTATAAATCTTAGACTTTCTGTAGGAAAGCAAAAAGGCATAGGCACCTCTTCCTGAGATATATAACCGTCCTTGTTAAGGTAGGACTTCCATTCTTCATCTGTGTCAGAGGGATCTTCCTCATTGATAGCATGTACTGCATGAGACACTGGGTGAAGGAAACCTCCACTGTGGAAGAAGTTTTGAAGGGGATGAAGACTTTAATTGCTTGCAGCTGTTCGGGTACAGGTTACAGAAAAACCAATACCCTTCTTTGTTTTATTGTCAATAGGAATGACAAGCTGTCCCCATCCTGTCGTATCGGTACTCTCGACCGCTTTGATAGCATCTTGGTATGAAGAAATCGAAGTTCCTTCTTTGAACTGATTGTGTTTGCTTACCGACAATGCTTGGAACTGAGTTCCAATAACCTCCTCGGGTTCTATTCCAGTAGATGATGGAAAGTTGCTTACAAGCAAGGCTTGTTCCCCACAAACTGTGACAAGTTGATCGTTCTGAATGGATTTTAGCTTTTAGTGGAGGGTCGAAGTGACCGCTCTAGCCTAATGTATCCAAGGTCTTCCTAATAAACAACTGTATGTTGCCCGGATATCCATGACCTGGAAAATGACTTGGAAAGTGTGAGGACCAATAGTTATGGGAAGATCAACTTCGCCGATAACTATTTTTCTGGATCCGTCGAATGCTTTGACGACAACCTCGCTGACTCTCATCGGAGGTCCCTTGAATGATAATTGCATCAAAGTGGACTTCGGCATAACATTCAGGGCTGACCCTGTGTCTACCAGTACGATGGCTAAAGCGTCGTCCTGGCAGTTAACTGTAATGTTGAGCGCCATATTATGACGGCGACCCTCTTCGGGTAATTCCTCATCAATAAATCCCAAGTTGTTGCAGGAAGTGATGTTAGAGATGATGCTATCAAACTGTCGTATTGACATATCCTGTTCCACAAAGGCTTGCTCCAAGACTTTCTGTAGAGCCTCCCTGTGGGCTTCTGAACTGAGTAACAGTGATAATACCAAGATCTTTGAAGGAGTTTTAACAGTTGATCAACAATGTTGTATTCACTCCTTTGGATGAGCTTCAACATCTCATCATTGCTTTTCAAAAGGTTGGGATTACTGGATTGACCGACCGGTGGATCGGGAGTTTCCGTCTGAAGTTCCTTTTCCTTTTTAAGTTCCCCAACTCCTCGGTTGAAGATTCTACCACTCAGTGTTACTCGACTGATGTCTGCAATATTCACGACGGAGGGTAATGGAATTTCCTTTCCATTTTCAATTATCGTTGCACCGTATTTGTAAGGGATTGCCTTAGCTGATTCATACGGTAGTGGTCCTGGCAGATAGATGACTATGGGAACCTTCTGATTTTTCTGGCCATCGTAAGTAATCTCGATCCATTCCCAATTGGGAACTTTAGATTCGTCAAGTAGAGGGATGATGGCAAAAACATCCCTGGTCTTGTGATGACCAGAGATCGTGACAACATCCTCAACTTGCTCGGCAAGGTATTTCGGCGACCAGTTGATGGGTCCAGAACCCAAATAGGGACGAATTTCTCCACGATCGACCTGACCCTGAAGAGCTGCTCTCACAAGGTAACACCCTTGGTTACTTTTCAAACAGACGCTACAACTGTCATAGTTGTGTGGTGGCACCTGGCCACGCCCACTTTGAATACAATGTAACCTCACTAGGTTAGCTTCCACTGATCGAACATCCTGACTCTGACGCCGAGTGGGGTTTCTATTACTGATACTAATCTGTTGAGTATCTTCATCCATGTAGATTGGCATCCACCAATGATTTAACAAGTGCTGAAGTGCTTCCTGGACAAGGGTACAACCCTGATCGTTTTTGCAACCCGCTTTACAGCTTTGATAGTCATGTGATATTAAGAATCCGAGTCGGACCTGCTCAGCATGTAACTCTACCAGGTTGGTATTCATCACGCGAATATCGAAGATCTGAACCATGTTGATTTGATAGGGATTCCTATCATGGTAGTCTTGGATCCATCCAAGATCTATCTGACGCTGGAGGGCCTCTTGTATGAAAGAGCATCCCTGTTTGTTTACCGAGCAAGTCAGACAGGAACTGTAATCGTGCCGTGGCAGATTATGATACTGGCTTTGCCTTGAGTGCATCGCCACCAAGTTGGCATTCATCGAACGGATGTCGTGGTTTTGAATAACGTTAGAATTCGTGTAGACCATGTTAACTCCATGAACTCGGTGCTCCTGGATCTATCCGAGATCCATCTGTTCCTGTAGAGCTGCTTGCACTACAGAACATCCTTGGTTACTTTTAGAGCAGATATCACACTGGTGATAGTTATGAGGTGGCACATGGCCATATCCACTCTGTTTACAATGCATCTTGACCAGATTGGTTTTCAACAAGAGTACATCGTGAATTTGATAGACGTTGTTAGTCTCTCCTTCTATCAAATTGACTGCAGCCTTGTCATGTTGAGGCAGCGCGTTCATAAGAACATTGGGATTCGTATCTTTGAAAGATAAGAGCCTGCTCCTAACAAGCTTTTGCACGTCAGACTTGAAATTGAGGCAAGTCTCTATGTTATTCCCTGATCCTCCTTGATGATAAGGGCATGTCTGATCCACCTTAAACTAAAAAGGCAGATTTTCCTTTACTGTAAGAGGAGACTTAGTCTGGATGTGCCCCTTAGCTAGTAGTAACGGAAATAATTCTGCGTACAACATGGGTATAGGATCAAACCCTGATGGTCGTGTTATACGGTTGCTGTTATATGGAGGATGAGCCTGCTGAAGAGGTTGTTGTGTCCTTTGCTGGTCAGGTTGGCTCTGCGCAACCTGAGGATGATACGTAGGAATAGACGCAGGGTTGATAGCAGGAGTCACAGCTGCTACCGGTTGATAACGTCGCCTTTGCTTTTCGAGAGAGATATTCCCAATATCTTGCTCTTTTTTCTTAGGGAGAGCACTACCATATTTTTTAGTACCGCTCATCGATCCAGTGTCTTTTACCAAACGTCCTTCTCAGACAGCTTCCTCAAGACGTACACCCATGCCGACCATTTCGGTGAAATCACTGGGCGCACTGGCAACCATTCGGTCGTAATAAAATAAGCTTAAGGTCTTTAAGAAGATCTTTGTCATCTCTTTTTCCTCAAGAGGTGGACAAATTTGAGCGGCAATTTCACGCCACCTTTGAGCATACTCCTTAAAGGTTTCCTTGTCCTTTTGTGACATTGATCTGAGTTGATCTCTGTCGGGTGCCATGTCCAAATTGTATTTGTATTATTGGATGAAGGCAGTGCCAAGATCTCTGAATGTGCTAATCGTGGCACGGTTTAAACCCATGTACCATTTTAATGCGGTACTGGTTAAACTATCCTGAAAGTAGTGAATCAGCAGGTCCTGATTCTCCGTCTGAGCTGACATCCGCCGAGCGTACATCACCAGATGGCTTTGAGGGCAAGAGTTACCCTTGTATTTTTCAAAGTCGGGCACTTGGAACTTGTGCGGGACTTTCACATTGGGGACCAGACAAAGGTCTGCGGCGTCCTTTCCAAATAGATCCTGACCGCGAATGGCTTGCAGCTCTTTCTGCATTTCCAAGAACTGTTCCTGGAATTCATCCATTCTGTCAAACATAGTTTCCTTCTTACCAGAAGGTGTTGGTGGAATCTGTCCTTCCGGGACAGTGTGCACCACAGGGGGTGGTACCGTGACTACGGCAGTGAGTCTTGGCGTCTCCCGAAGTTTGTAACCTTCAGGAGTCTTCAGTATGCCCCTGGCATCTTCGCTTTCCCGAAGTTTGTAACCTTCAGGCCCAACGGCTTTTGTTGTGATTCCCTGATCCTCAGTGATCGGCAAAACATATCCTTCCGGGATATAGTTAACAGGCATGCCCCCAGGGCGATCTTTCGGTATCTGATACTTAGGATCATACCTCTCCACAACGGGCGTTGAGGTGATCTCTGAGATCACAGTTCTTTGTAGCTGAGCTTCTGCCATGGCTTGCGTGTCGTTACAAAGTTTTCTCATATCCTCTCTCAGAGCGTCGATCTCTTCTTTCAACTTTCTGTTCTCTTCCTCAAGATCATCCATCCTTTTCTGACGATTGGCCCGAGTATTATACGAATGAGACAGTTTGACTCTAGAACTGAGACACAAACGTGAGATTCGTAGGTAAGAAGAATGCGTTACGTGAGAATGATGAATGCAATGATTATATTAATTGTTTTTTGGTTTAATCAAAATAAACTTCGACAATTAGATTGTAAATATCAAACAGTGGGGAAAACCCCTTTCAAAAGATTACAGAAGTGGAAATACAGTAGATTACAAAGTGCAGAAATAGAAACCTAAACTAATGGGTCCCGAGACCTCTCTGAAGAGAAACCGGGTGCTGATTCTAATATCTTCCTTTTCTTTGACCGAGGCTCTTGGGCCGTTTTCGGGTTGTCATTCCTTTGCCAGGTGAAAGGAGCGAGCAAATTCCTTTGGTCATCTTGATTCTCTACAGCATGCTGCTCCAAAATTTCAATCAGAGCATCTTTCTCTTTCAGTAATTGCTGTATTTTGATGCACTCTATGTCGAGGGTGCGGTACTTGTTCTTCCAAGACCTTCTCTCCTTTTGAATTTTGTTGAGAGTAACCTGAAGCTTTTCAGTTTCCGTCATGAAGTACATGACAGATTCCCTCGGCGGAAGAATTCCGTAACGAGGATAAGACATCTTTAGCTTGAGAGCTCTAGTTTGTACCCAATGGAGATAAGGCTCCACCGAGACACAATCCGGTTTTCCTAGAGACTGCCGTCCTTTCTTAGGAACGTATTTCCAAGCGTGCACTATTTCCATCTTTAGTGCTCTGGCACTTTCTCCTTCCTTGAAGAAAAGACCTTCCAGATGAGCGTTGCGCGGAACAAGCCTCATCGGGTATCCAAATTGACGACGAACCAATACCGGATGATAGTTGATTCCTCCTTTAGTTCCTATGAGGGGTATGTTGGGGAAGTTTCCACAACGGTCAATGATCCTGATTCCCTCAAAAATCCTATTACACCAATCTATATCAGAGTTGGTGAGAGACATGATCCTCTGCGACCAACGTAAGACACTCTTGCAATCCCAAAAAGCAGCAGACTTGGGTAAGTGCGAGATAAACCATTTATAAAGCAGAGGTACACAGCATGTGATCTCCCCTCTGCTATACAAATTTCCCAAGTGTACAGAATGATACGCATCTGCGAGCAAAGTCGGCACAGGGTTTCCAATGAGAAAAACCTTAATGGCGTTGATATCGACGAAGTTATTGACGTTGGGAAACAAAAATAACCCGTAGGTAAGCAAGACAAAGATGCTTTCAAAAGCAGTTATGTTTCCTATACTGGCAAAATATAGGGCCTTCTTCGTCAAGAACTGGGCTGGCAAACCTTGGATGCCACCCTTAGTGGTTAGGTGAGTCCTAACTTCAGACTCGTCCAAATGAATTGCTCTTGCAATGGTCTGATTCTTTGGAATTTCTTCCAGTCCAGAAAATGGAGCTCGATCAGTGATATGTAAATCAATCAGATGAGAATACTCCTCCAGCGTTGGTGATAGCTGGTAATCCGGGAATGTGAAACAGTGATAAACCGGATCGTAGAATTGAATGAGCGCATCCATGATTCCCTCAATCACATGGACTCTTAATAGTGGTAGCAAATCTCCGTGCTTGGCTCTGAAAGCCTCTGGGTTAGTGATCATCCTCGCTAACCTTCTCAAATCCTCTAGCTTTGGAACATTGAAGGTGTACGTATGAGTTCTCCTTCTACCGAAATCCATTAGTGCAATCCTTTTCTCTGATATTTGCAATCACAGTCTTAGTTTAATTTGAAAAACAGAGAGACTAGAAGAGAAGTTTTTTGAATGTTTTAATGTTTTTTAGATGAATGCATGAATGCAGCACACAAAAACATAGAAAAAACATGGGGTCAAAGGGTCGTTGTCATGAAGTCAAGGCCCTACCCATCCCCAAAGGTTTATACTAGGGTGATTTTTGTACCTGTACTCATTATCATAAGCTCCTCCCAGGAAAGCAAAACAACAAGCGGATCACCAGCGAGTTATAAAGCAATCCTAGAGTAAGTGCCATTCACCGAGAATAGATCACCAGCCTCAAATGAGGGTAGTATCACGTAGCAACTATTTTCGATAGTTTCCGCACTACGAAAGGGTTTGGCTCCTCAGCTTCTCAGACTTAACAACCGGCCCATTGTCTAGGTGAGAGAATAGGTTGCATTGGTCAGCCTCCACTGAGGTTGATGGTCGACCTCGTCGCCATCACTTATCTTAAGTGTATACTCAATCTTTCCACATACGACATCACCCGCATTCCCATTAGCAGAAAAATAAACACGTATAGCAATTAGGAAAAGCAGTATATATATTTGTCCTAATCATCCTAGACTTATGAAGCTAAGAATCCTAAGTTCCTGACAGAAAATGGGTTCCCCGGCGGAAGCCCCAATCTGTGGTAGTCACACAAGAGGTGAAAAAGGAAATCAGAATTATGCCCCACGGTGGGCGCCATTTTTCTGTAGCGAGCGATTTTGGACGCGGTTCTTAAGCGCTGGTCGCTCTCTGCGGTTGAGCTTAAACTACAGGTCGATTCATTTTTTATCCTATTGTGAGCTGAATAAGGAAGGGAAATAGATGTCTCCAATTAACCCTGCTTTGCATACTGAGTTTAAACAGCGGTCTGTTAGGTTACGAATGCTATCAATGTGGGGGGCCTTTGTACTGGTTATTTGTATTTTCGCCAATACTGGTTTCTTTCTTTCTAGGACTTTCTAGCGGGGAACAAGGGTTAGGATGTTAGAACTGATGCTTTTGAATTACTGCTTTTGATTGATGGAGATATGGGATTTGGGTTTTTAATTTAGTGTGCTCGCTAAGATCTTTTCTTTCGATCTTATGCCTACGTATTCCCGTTTACCAAAACAGGGAAATCAGAGCGTTCGTAGTTCCTCCTATTCTATGGGAGGAAATTGGTTTTTAGTGTCTTGTTCAAAGCCCAAGACGTGAAGCGAAAGGTGATTTGTATCTTGTTCAAAGCCCAAGATGTGAAGCTAAAAAGGTGTTGACTTTAGAGAGAATTTTGTCATCTCTAAAGAGGGGGTTGTATGTCACAACTGTTGGGTGACTGGTTATAAAGAAGAATTACTTTAACCGGGATACGCGGATCCTAGCAATGCCATAATTTCCTTTAAAGGGGATTTTAACCTGAAGGAGAAGACTTTAACTCAGTGTAGAGCAATGTTATCTTTCCTTAGGAATTTCTCATGCTAACAGAGGGACAATGGCGTGGATGTAGATGATCCAAAGGCTTGCCGCTTACAGCGATTAGATGAAGGAGAAGGAGTTGTTGATGTTTGTGTATTGTGAACGAGGCACAATTTTGATGCTAAAAGGTTGATTGGATCAACCAGTGGTTTTCTTATACAAAGCCTAAGAGGAGGCTATTATGTGTCTCGTACAAAGCCCAAGAGAGAGAGGCTAAAAGGTTTTGACCCGACGATAGAGTTGTTTGGTATCTCGTATAAAGCCCGAGATGGAGGCAAAAGGGGTGATTGACTCAACGAGGGAGTCTCTTATATGTCTCGTACAAAGCCCGAGAGAGAGGCTAAACGCTGTTTGACTCCGCTGGGGAGAATCTTTGTACAAAGCCCATGAGGAGGCTAACTTCATTAAAGAAGGATCATTATACAAAGCCTAAGAGGAGGTTGTGGTTACTGTTCAGTTAAGTGACAGGTCCAGTATACAGATTTTAAAGAGAAAATCAGTTCTTATATGAGCAACGCTGTACTCAGGGATTTGATTTGAGGATCAGGGATATTTCCTTCTCTTTGAGGAAACGGGAAATCCAAAGGGTATTGAGACTGTCCGAGTCTGCGGGTTTCCTTCCTATTTGACGAAGGGGTCACTTGAGAATGTCTTTGAGACTCAAGGAAGTTAGACTGTCCAAGTCTAGAGTTTCATCTTTTGTACTATGCTTTGAGAAACAGTAGTAGACTCTATGAAAGGACTGTTCTATGAAGATGACTAAGTTCTGTTCCTATACCTTTAGGAGGTCGTCGGGACAATTTGTACGAAGCCCAAGAGGAGGCTGGAAACTTTTAAGAAGCCGACGGGTCCTTGTACTAAGCCCAAGAGGAGGCTATCATTCCCGGAGGAAGAGATCATTATATGAAGCCTAAGAGGAGGCTGTGAATACTTCTAAGAAGCCGTAGGGTCCTTGTACGAAGCCCAGGAGGAGGCGGGGTTGCTTTTAGGAAGCCTGTGGGTCCTTGTACGATGCCCAAGAGGAGGCCGATGCTTTTAAGAAGCCCGTGGGTCCCCAAACCCCGAGAAATTTAAGGCAAGCTATTCACAAGGAATAGATCAAGTCAGGAAAGTTCGATAATTTGGAAGAAACTCAAAGATGCCATTCACGGAGAATACATTCATCTTTGGGAGTAGAGTTTCTTGACAATTCCTAATGAGGACAGCCGAAGAGAAGACTGTATCTGGTGATCCTATTTGGGGATCTAGGTGTGTATTTCTATGAATAAACGAAACGGCGTCACCTAGTTCTAGACGTAGTTGCCGGGGAAACTCTAAATATCTATACTATTATTACATAGTTGATATAAGTTTATGAAAGAAGACTTACAGTGAAACAGCCCCACAATACAACTATATGTATATGAAAGCGGTAAATGAAAACGGGTAAACACTTACTCGGTTGTAGAGCTTCCATGTTGTTTGGTTAGTTGTTCAACAAAGAAAGATTGAAAACAACAGTATATTCAAAATCAAAGGAGAAAGTGCTTTGAAATAAAAAGATTTGGGGCTTATAGCTCAAGGAGAGGCCCTGGGTTTAATCAGTGAGCACACTGTTTGAATTTGTACAGAGGGACTTATACAAGTGACTGAGGCCCAAAATGGTTTTCTGTACAAAGGGATGGGTCTTACACTCTCTCAAGAGGCCCAAAAAGTTTAAAGAAAAAGAGTGGGGCTTATAACACGAGGGTAGGCCCAGATGATTTTTCCGTTTGAAATGGCGATCGCGCCGAGGTTTTCTTTTAACGCGCAGGGACTTATACAATAAGTGAGGCCCAAATGATTTTGGTTAAAAGGGGATTGGGTATTACACTCTAATAGAGGCCCAAAAAGTTTTAAGAAAAAGAAATGGGTCTTACTACTCGAGGGTAGGCCCAAGGGTTATTTTGAAAAGGCGACGATCGCGCCGTTTGTTTTTGACGGTATCGAGACTTATACAATACACTGAGGCCCAAAATGTTTTGGTCAAGAAAGGATTGGGTCTTACACTCTATTAGATGCCCAAAAAGTTTTAAGAAAAAGAAATGGGCCTTACTACTTGAGGGTAGGCCCAGGTTTATTTTTTTTAAAAAAGGCGACGATCGCGCCGTTTATTTGAAAATGTACATGGGGACTTATACAACGAATGAGGCCCAAAAAGGTTTTCTGTACAAGGGTGTTGGGTCTTACACTCTAATAGAGGCCCAAAAGTTTGAAAAAGTTTGATGAGGGTTGAATTAATCAAAAACCCTAATTTCATTTTTTAAAGAGCATTTTTCAAAGAAAAATCAAGTAAAAAATGATAAAAAATATCAAATAAAATCATTAATCATGTTATAAACAGTGATTAAGGTTTATGAAAAAGTATTTTATCCACATGAATATTTAAAATCATTTTGGTTTTAAAAATCAAGAAAAAGAAATCATTTTAAAAGCATTTAAAACAATTTAAAACAATATTTTTGAATATATTAAAAATATATCAAATAATAATATTTTTTGTGATTTTTTGGTGGATTAAAATATTATGGAGTATGAATAACAAGTGTGTAAAACAGATTTGGAAAATGATAATTTTTGCTATGTGAAAAAAATTGGTTGAGTTTTGAAGATAAACTAAGAAAAAAAAGAATGTGATGTCACAACATCACTCATGAGACATCACTCATGAGTTTTCAACATTTTTTTTATCAAACGTCCAACACCCATAACTTTCTCAAATCTCAATGGTTTGAGACAAAATTTATATGCATCTGGCCCAGAATTTCACAAGGAATCCAATGGTGGTGGTAGTTTTTTCAGAACACACTCCCTCCTCAAAACCCGATAGTGGTTTTGAAAAGGACCTATAATTGCATTTTCTGTGCTACACTTTGATACATGCATGGATTACATGGTGAATTAGCCCAAATACAACATATACAACATGTATGAGATGTGTATGATCAGTGGACTTCAAAGCAATGCATGATTTCAAGGATTCCAAGTTGTGATGCTTACCTCTTTTTGAGCTTTTTGGAGTTTTTGTGCAATCTGTCAAGCCTCTTGTTCCAGAAATGATTTGATGCTTTAGACACACTCAAATGATCCCTTAGAA
Source organism: Lathyrus tuberosus (assembly GCA_022829125.1). Lineage (NCBI taxonomy): Eukaryota > Viridiplantae > Streptophyta > Magnoliopsida > Fabales > Fabaceae > Lathyrus > Lathyrus tuberosus. The sequence goes on from JALAZF010001100.1 coordinate 123,383, forward strand.
GCTTTTAGGATGATTGGAATCAACTGGTACCTGCAAAAACACAAACTGTCCCTTTCTTGCAAAAGGGGTTAAAAGTGACCAAAATAACAACTCTCTCAAATGGTGTTCCAGATGTTGGGAACCATTTGGGACAGTTCAAGGATGATATTTGGAGTGTGTTTGAGGTTTTATCTGGTTTGGAAAGTGTCTGAATCAAGACATGGCTTGAAAAATGCAAAAAAGTGCCATTTTGAGGTTTTGAGAAGTAACTTTGTGATTTTGTGATTACAGGTCACTTGTGATAGTTTGCACAGCTTACATATGATATATATGAGGTGTGTGTGTGATTAGTTTGAGTGGAATTGCTTTCTAACTCAAAAATTCAGAATTACTTGCTTTGGAAGGCAAATTTGAGGTGAAAGAAGAGATTTTGAGGAAAACATCTGTTTGATGGCTTTGGTGTACTCAAACTGAACACAAAGGAGCTCTATTTATAGTAGATCAAGTTTGTTTTCGCAGTAACAGTGAATGGCAACTGCAGCAGAGGTTTGGCCAATGTTGGCCAATGAAAATCCAAGTCTCTTCTAGCCATTGACTAGAGGTTAGGGCACAGAGCTTTGGTTCCCTACTTGTTGGAGGAATGTTGACTGAATTCAGTTGCAAATGTGTCAGTCCATGCCACCTCTAAGCATCTATTAAATGCTCCAATCCAAAATTGGAGTTCTGTCCCTCTTTTAGGGATTTTTAGGAATAGCATACTACTTCTTGTTCCAAGGACTTTGGAGGCTTGGCTCAGTGATTGTCCCCTTTAGATTTGATCCTCAGAGGTGTCCAAAGTGATGACAAGGCTTGGAAATGCGTGTGGCACAAGAAATGTGCAAATCTGTCCCATGAAAAATTCAGCTGCAGCAAGCCGTTTTGTAAAATTCATAACTCCCTGCTCGAGTATGCTACAAGGACGTTATACACCTTTTTGGAAAGCTGAGACAACGTACTTCAACTTTGATGTTGGACTTTGGTCTTGGTTCAGCTTGCAAAATCATCAAAAATGGCCTTGAACTTGTGTAGTCGAATCTGTCCTAAAAGCTGTCATGAAAATTCTGCTTTATCAATGCTTCTTGCGAAAATCATATCTCCCTGCTCGAGTATGCTACAAGGACGTTCAACGCCTTTCTGGAAAGTTGAGACAACGTTCTTCAACTTTCATGTTTGACTCCAGACCTGGTTCAACTTGGATCATGGAGAAAAACGTCCTTGAAGTTGGGGCATTCTTGCTGGAAAAATATTAATGATGTCCCAATGCAATGTTGAAACATTAGACATTGAACATTAATAATTCCAAACTTTAATCACTTGTATCTTTTAATCCACTATGATATTTTGAATTAAAGTGTTTTCATCTTTGATGCTTGTCTTGCATGGTGACAAAGCTTGAAAATTGGGTGGCACAAGAAAAGTGCACAAAATATGTCTTAAAAAATCAGCTCGAGCAAGGCCTATTGTGAGGTTCATAACTCCTTGCTCAAGTTGAATTAATGGGAGTTCTAATACATTTTGGAAAGCCCTAATGACATACTTTAACTTTGATGTTTGACTTTGGTCTTGGTTCAGCTTGCAAAGTCATCAAAAATGGTCTTGAACTTGTGTAGTCAAATCTGTCCCAAAAGCTGTCATGAAAATTCTGCTTTATCACTGCTTCTTGCAAAAATCATATCTCCCTACTCGAGTATGCTACAAGGACGTTCTAAACCTTTCTGGAAAGCTGAGACAACGTACTTCAACTTTCATGTTTGACTCCAGACCTGGTTCAACTTGGATCATGGAGAAAAACGTCCTTGAAGTTGGGGCATTCTTGCTGAAAAAATATTAATGATGTCCCTATGCAATGTCAGAACATTGGACATTAAGAATTCCCAACTTTGATCACTTATATCTTTCAATCCTTATGATATTTTGAGTTGATTCCCTCTACAATGTTGAAGTATCAAATACCCTCTTTAAAAGTAGCTCTTACTCAAAATCAATGGATGTTTGGATCAATAGTTACAACCTTGAAAAGTTGTGCACTTGAACATGATTTTAACTTAGAAAAAAAACTCTAAGTTTCCTACAATTTGATCAATTTTGCAATTTTGCATGATTTCTCGATTTAAATTTGATCAAATTAAATCATCCATCATATTTTCTTGAGTAATTGCTTGTGAAGGTCAAAGTTGACCAAAAGTCAAACTTTGACTTTCTGCGTCAGTTGACTTTGTATTAGATGAACTTGAGGCTTGATCCACTTGAAATGTTGCACTCTTGTGCTTAATTCTTGAGGTGGGAGTCCTCTTGATCCTTTATGGATGTTTAAGAGGTTAGACAAGTTGAAGATCATGTCATTCCTTGATTGATCCTTTGTCTAAAGGCTCTGAGAGGGCTTGAAACCCTAAGCTTGATTGTAGTGAATGCTCAACAATTCCTTGAGGAGATTGATGAGGCATAAAGGTACATCCGTATTGTGCTGATGATTTGCACAATGATGGGAAATCTTAGTGGTCAAAATTTGGGGTATTACAGATGCCCCTATTTAATCTTCTTGGACTCGAAGGTGTGAATGACGAAGGTATTCGGGCAATCGCGGTGCAAGAGGATTAAATATCGGAATACCCAAAATTTTGATGGTGGTTATGAATGGTAGCTTACGCATTCATCTTCTTTAGCTAAGCAATGATGCTTAGAAAAGGTAAACTTCCCCTCGATCCTGGTCTTCAGCCAAGGAGCTGGTCTCAGTTTTCTTTTGAGATGAACTTCCCCTCGATCCTGGTTTTCTACCAAGGAACTGGTCTTAGTTTCTGATTTAAACTTCCCCTCGATCCTGGTTTCCTATCAAGGAACTGGTCTTAGTTTCTGATTTAAACTTCCCCTCGATCCTGGTTTCCTACCAAGGAACTGGTCTTAGTTTCTGAAATAAACTTCCCCTCGATCCTGGTTTCCTACCAAGGAACTGGTCTCAGTTTCTTTTGTCAATAAACTTTCTTGACAAGGGACGCTATTTGTAGCGGTTTTCCTCAAACTTCTCACCGAATTTTCCTGGGGAGATGCCATTTGAGTGGAAAAAGTTTCGATGCCAGACTTGCTAGGGAACCCATTCGTCTGAATTGTAGAGGTACACAAACTTCTCTGTTTGGAGATGCCATTTGTCGATTCTACTGGGGAAAGTGAGTCTCTTGAGAGACTGTTTTCGTTTGGGATCTTACATCATACTTTTCTCGGGATCTTCCCGGAGAAATGCCATATGATGGGGTCCAATTTTGAGGTGCCGATGACCTTTTCATCAGCGGTTTTTTGGAGGAAAACTGTCGTACCGCCGAATCTCTGATTAAGAGGCTTTCTCTGAGGATTTTCCTTAATCCGGGAAAGCAAGGATATCATCTTCAATGGCGAAGAGTGATATTTGTTAAAAGCTTCTCTGGCTCTTCAGAGGTTCAAGTTACCAAAGTGGTCAAGGACAGTCTCTAATCCAGAGATAAACTGGAGGAGAGATTGCTTAGATGATTCACTTCCTAACAAGGAAAGATCTGACAACTCGATTGAGAGAACTCCTATCACTAAGGGACAAGACCGGCTAGAGTGATAGTGATGCAATATGAAATGTGAATGCAAATCAACAATGCATGATGTATGTATGTATATGCGGACAAAACTGATGCGACACACAAACTAAAAGATGAACATGACTGGATACTCGGCCATCGCGGGGCGTGTAAAGATATCGCTGGTTCAAGATAGCAATTCCACCTTGCTTAGGAGAAATTGTCCTTGTTGGGAGCTACCATTGATCGGGCTTAGGAGATGAGAACTCGGCCGAAGATGTCAGATGGATTAGTCGCATCTGACACTATTGATCCTTCAATCAGGTGCACTGGCGTAGAATGAGTACGTTGATTCTGCACTTTGAAGTTCAAACGCCTTTGGAGACGCAATCGATGCTCTTTCGATGTTCAACAGTCAAAAGAAATTGCCATCTTTATTTTAAAAGCAGAAAAAGTTTTAACAAGTAAATTCATTTTGTTTTATTTCAAGAATCGTTAATCATGTTAAAAACGTCGTTCTGTAAAGCTAAAACAAGCAAGAATTACAAACAAAAGCACAAGGGCTCAAATTTTATTGATAAGATGGAGATCAGCCAAACACGTGATTCCAAAGAGTATATACAAAGTTTGAAAATGGTAATTTTCAGGGAAAAGGGCTACGATGAAACATAACGACCACTATCCTTCTACCAATCTTGAATTCAGGGCATCCTGAGCTTCTGTCGAAGATGACCTTAACTGGAGTTTTCTTCCGATGATGTAACTGCTGCTGCTGAGGGACTTGCCTCTGTTGAACATAGTTACTTGCCATTATCCCTAATTTTTGCCTGGATTGTACTATGATGTTTCCAATCCACCGGGATGATTTTTTTCATGTCTCTAACTTTTGCCTGGACCGCCCTTTCGGGTTTTTAATCCACCGAGACGTTTTTTTTTTTAGGCGAAGTATTTCTTGACTACATCATCATTCGTGGGATAGAAAAATTCCTCTCCGTCCATGGTTGCAAGTCTCAAGGCACCGCCTGAGAAAGCTTTCGTGACCACATAGGGGCCATCATAATTTGGGGTCCACTTTCCCCGGGAGTCAGTGAGAAATGATTGTATCTTCTTGAGCAGTTTGAAGATCGGCACGCATGTCGCGATTATGAGGAATATGAATCTGGAGATGTAGTTCAAACGTCCCAGGAATCCTCTGACTTGTTTTTTAGTTTTCGGAAAAGGCATTTCTTGAATGGCCTTGACCTTGTCAGGATCAACCTCAATTCCTTTCTGGCTGACGATGAACCCTAAGAGTTTCCCTGAACGGACACCGAAGGTGCACTTGTTGGGATTCAAGCGGAGCTTGAATTTTCTTAAACGTTCGAACAATTTTGACAAATGTTCAACGTGCTCACTCTCTGTTTTTTATTTTTCAATCATATCATCGACATATACCTCGATTTCCTTGTGTATCATGTCATGAAACAGAGTAGTCATGGCCCTTTGATAGGTTGCCCCGGCGTTCTTCAAGCCGAACGACATCACCTTGTAACAAAAGGTACCCCATGGGGTAATAAACGAAGTTTTATCCATGTCTTTTGGCGCCATTTTGATCTGGTTATAGCCCGAGAATCCATCCATGAAGGAGAAAACTTTGAACTTTGCTGTGCTGTCTACCAGCATGTCAATGTGTGGTAAAGTAAAGTCGTCCTTTGGACTAGCCTTGTTCAAATCTCTGTAATCTACACACATTCTGACCTTTCCGTCCTTTTTGGGAACGGGTACGATGTTGGCTAACCATTGGGGATATTCAGATGTAGCGAGGAAACCCGCGTCAATCTGTTTATGTACCTCCTCTTTGATTTTGATGGCCATGTCCGGGTGAGTCCGTCTCAACCTTTGCTTTACTGGCGTACATTCCGATCTTAACGGTAGGTGATGTTCCACGATGCTGGTATCCAACCCTGGCATATCCTGATAGGACCAAGCGAATACATCGGGGAATCCTTTGAGAAGCTTTATCAAACCCTCTCTAGCAGTTGGACTGAGCAGTGCCCCAATCCTGATTTCTTTTCTCTCTTGCTCTGAACCCAAGTTTACCGTTTCCAATGGTTCTTTGTGAGGTTCAATGGAACTTTCCTCTTGTCTGAGTAGTCGGGAGATCTCTTTTGGAATTTCGTTGTCATTTCCTTCTTCAGCCTCGAATACCGGGAATTCAAAGTTGGGAGAAGGCATTGGATCGTATGTTTCAACGGGGTGTAAAACAAGCAATCTGCATGACGTGATGATTCGTGTTTAGAAAAGATAGAGAAAAATGCAAGTGTGTGCAGTGTATTTGTTTTACTGCTTGTTTTTATTTTTGAATTATTTTTTAGGATTACCATTTTCTGAAAAAGCAAAAAGAGAAAACAACAATTAATGCGGAAATTACAGAACGACGTTATTTTATTAATGAACAAGTCGATTCTTGAAACTACAGCCCTATAAAATAAAACTCTGTCGCTTCGGGCAAAGCGAAGAGGGAAATTTACAGAAAGCGAGCCCTATTAAAACATCTGTTTCACCTGGGCAGGGTGAAAGGTTAAAGATGGCAATTACTTTGACTGATGAACGACCTTTGGAACCTCGACAGCAACCCATTGGCGGCGAACTCCTCGGTGAATCACAAAGTCTGGCACCTTCCTTGATTTGTCTTCAGAAATGACGCTGATTTCTGGTGGAGCGGGATCATTGGAATCTGTCTCCCAGGCAGAATTGTCGTTGGAGAATTCCTCTGTTGTATTTTGCATAGCATTTGTACTCTCAGGTACATATCCCCATCCAGTTGCCTGATATCCTCGAGCCTGATACGAAAGCTTTCGGGAGCGGTGTACTTGACTATATAGTCGAATTTTCCACTTGGTTCTCCCAGAGTGTCCCAAACTTCTTTGGAACTGGAGGAGTCATCTCTCTCATTGACGTTGACCTCGGGGAAAGCATAGTTGATGAATTCAAGTCCTGTAAACATTGCAAATTCATCTTCATGTTGAGTAGTTTCTGAATGACCTGAGTGTTAATCCCATGACATGGTGGGGACACAGGTATTCTGTTCAATGACGGTCAGCTGATTTTCATTGTTCGGCTGACTCTCTTGCCCAAAATCTCCTGGATAAGGCTGCCACATTGGCAGGTCATCCATTGGGCCATAGTAGTTGTGGTCAAAGTTATCTTTCATCGGAGTGTCTTCCTCTAATGAATTTGGCGGAGCGCGGCATCCTTCCGGATCATAATCCCCGTAGATCATTTCGACATCTGATCTTGGTATAAATCTCAGACTTTCTGTAGGAAAGCAAAAAGGCATAGGCACCTCTTCTTGAGATATATAACCATCCTTGTTAAGGTAGGACTTCCATTCTTCATCTGTGTTAGAGGGATCTTCCTCATTGATAGCATGTACTGCATGAGACACTGGGTGAAGGAAACCTCCACTGTGGAAGAAGTTTTGAAGGGGATGAAGACTTTCATCGCTGGCAGCTGTCCGGGTACAGGTTGCAGAAAAACCAAGACCCTTCTTTGTTTTATTGTCAATAGGAATGACAAGCTGTTCCCATCCTGTCGTATCGGTACTCTCGACCGCTTTGATAGCATCTTGGTATGAAGAAATCGAAGTTTCTTCTTTGAACTGATTGTCTTTGCTTACCGACAATGCTTGGAACTGAGTTCCAATAACCTCCTCGGGTTCTATTCCAGTAGATGATGACAAGTTGCTTACAAGCAAGGCTTGTTCCCCACAAACTGTGACAAGTTGATCGTTCTGAACGGATTTTAGCTTTTAGTGGAGGGTCGAAGTGACCGCTCCAGCCTGATGTATCCAAGGTCTTCCTAATAAACAACTGTATGTTGCCCGGATATCCATGACCTGGAAAGTGACTTGGAAAGTGTGAGGACCAATAGTTATGGGAAGATCAACTTCGCCGATAACTATTTTTCTGGATCCGTCGAATACTTTGACGACAACCTCGTTGACTCTCATCGGAGGTCCCTTGAATGATAATTGCATCAAAGTAGACTTCGGCATAACATTCAGGGCTGACCCTATGTCTACCAGTACGCTGGCTAAAGCGTCGTCCTGGCAGTTAACTGTAATGTTGAGCGCCATATTATGACGGCGACCCTCTTCGGGTAATTCCTCATCACTAAATCCCAAGTTGTTGCAGGAAGTGATGTTAGAGATGATGCTATCAAACTGTCGTATTGACATATCCTGTTCCATAAAGGCTTGCTCCAAGACTTTCTGTAGAGCCTCCCTATGGGCTTCTGAACTGAGTAACAGTGATAATACCAAGATCTTTGAAGGAGTTTTAACAGTTGATCAACAATGTTGTATTCACTCCTTTGGATGAGCTTCAGCATGTCATCATTGCTTTTCAAAAGGTTGGGATTACTGGATTGACCGACCGGTGGATCGGGAGTTTCCGCCTATAGTTCCTTTTCCTTGTTCAGTTCCCCAACTCCTCGGTTGAAGATTCTACCACTCCGTGTTACTCGACTGATGTCTGCAATATTCACGACGGAGGGTAATGGAATTTCCTTTCCATTTTCAATTATCGTTGCACCGTATTTGTAAGGGATTGCCTTAGCTGATTCATACGGTAGTGGTCCTGGCAGATAGATGACTATGGGTTCCTTCTGATTTTTCTGGCCATCATAAATAATCTCGATCCGTTTCCGATTGGGAACTTTAGATTCGTCAAGTAGAGGGATGATGGCAAAAACATCCCTGGTCCTGTGATGACCAGAGATCGTGACAACATCCTCAACTTGCTCGGCAAGGTATTTCGGCGACCAGTTGATGGGTCCAGAACCCAAATAGGGACGAATTTCTCCACGATCGACCTGACCCTGAAGAGCTGCTCTCACAAGGTAACACCCTTGGTTACTTTTCGAACAGACGCTACAACTGTCATAGTTGTGTGGTGGCACCTGGCCACGCCCACTTTGAATACAATGTAACCTCACTAGGTTAGCTTCCACTGATCGGACATCCTGACTCTGACGCCGAGTGGGGTTTCTATTACTGATACTAATCTGTTGAGTATCTTCATCCATGTAGATTGGCATCCACCAATGATTTAACAAGTGCTGAAGTGCTTCCTGGACAAGGGTATAACCCTGATCGTTTTCGCAACCCGCTTTACAGCTTTGATAGTCATGTGATATTAAGAATTCGAGTCGGACCTGCTCAGCATGTAACTCTACCAGGTTGGTATTCATCACGCGAATATCGAAGATCTGAACCATGTTGATTTGATAGGGATTCTTATCATGGTAGTCTTGGATCCATCCAAGATCCATCTGACGCTGGAGGGCCTCTTGTATGAAAGAGCATCCCTGTTTGTTTACCGAGCAAGTCAGACAAGAACTGTAATCGTGCCGTGGCAGATTATGATACTGGCTTTGCCTTGAGTGCATCGCCACCAAGTTGGCATTCATCGGACGGATGTCGTGGTTCTGAATGACGTTAGAATTCGTGTAGACCATGTTAACTCCATGAACTCGGTGCTCCTGGATCCATCCGAGATCCATCTGTTCCTGTAGAGCTGCTTGTACTACAGAACATCCTTGGTTACTTTTAGAGCAGATATCACACTGGTGATAGTTATGAGGTGGCACATGGCCATATCCACTCTGTTTACAATGCATCTTGACCAGATTGGTTTTCAACAAGAGTACATCGTGAATTTGATAGACGTTGTTAGTCTCTCCTTCTATCAAATTGACTGCAGCCTTGTCATGTTGAGGCAGCGTGTTCGTAAGAACATTGGGATTCGTATCTTTGAAAGATAAGAGCCCGCTCCTAACAAGCTTTTGCACGTCGGAATTGAAATTGAGGCAAGTCTCTATGTTATGCCCTGATCCTCCTTGATGATAAGGGCATGTCTGATCCACCTTAAACCAAAAAGGCGGATTTTCCGGTACTGTAAGAGGAGACTTAGTCTGGATGTGCCCCTTAGCTAGTAGTAACGGAAATAATTGTGCGTACAACATGGGTATAGGATCAAACCCTGATGGTCGTGTTATACAGTTGCTGTTATATGGAGGATGAGCCTGCTGAAGAGGTTGTTGTGTCCTTTGCTGGTCAGGTTGGCTCTGCGCAACCTGAGGTTGATACGTAGGAATAGACGCAGGGTTGATAGCAGGAGTCACAGCTGCTACCGGTTGATAACGTCGCCTTTGCTTTTCGAGAGAGATATTCCCAATATCTTGCTCTTTTTTCTTAGGGAGAGCACTACCATATTTTTTAGTACCGCTCGTCGATCCAGTGTCTTTTACCAAACGTCCTTCTCGGACGGCTTCCTCAAGACGTACACCCATGCCGACCATTTCGGTGAAATCACTGGGCGCACTGGCAACCATTCGGTCATAATAAAATGAGCTTAAGGTCTTTAAGAAGATCTTTGTCATCTCTTTTTCCTCAAGAGGTGGACAAATTTGAGCGGCAATTTCACGCCACCTTTGAGCATACTCCTTAAAGGTTTCCTTGTCCTTTTGTGACATTGATCTGAGTTGATCTCTGTCGGGTGCCATGTCTAAATTGTATTTGTATTATTGGACGAAGGTAGTGCCAAGATCTCTGAATGTGCTAATCGTGGCACGGTTTAAACCCATGTACCATTTTAATGTGGCACCGGTTAAACTATCCTGAAAGTAGTGAATCAGCAGGTCCTGATTCTCCGTCTGAGCTGACATCCGCCGAGCGTACATCACCAGATGGCTTTGAGGGCAAGAGTTACCCTTGTATTTTTCAAAGTCGGGCACTTGGAACTTGTGCAGGACTTTCACATTGGGGACCAGACAAAGGTCTGCGGCGTCCTTTCCAAATAGATCCTGACCGCGAATGGCTTGCAGCTCTTTCTGCATTTCCAAGAACTGTTCCTGGAATTCATCCATTCTGTCAAACATAGTTTCCTTCTTACCAGAAGGTGTTGGTGGAATCTGTCCTTCCGGGACAGTGTGCACCACAGGGGGTGGTACCGTGACTACGGCAGTGAGTCTTGGCGTCTCCCGAAGTTTGTAACCTTCAGGAGTCTTCAGTATGCCCCTGGCATCTTCGCTTTCCTGAAGTTTGTAACCTTTAGGCCCAGCGGCTTTTGTTGTGATTCCCTGATCCTCAGTGATCGGCGAAACACATCCTTCCGGGATATAGTTAACAGGCATGTCCCAAGGGCGATCTTTCGGTATCTGATACCTAGGATCTTACCTCTCCACTACGGGTGTTGAGGTGATCTCTGAGATCCCAGTTCTTTGTAGCTGAGCTTTTGCCATGGCTTGCGTGTCGTTACAAAGTTTTCTCATATCCTCTCTCAGAGCGTCGATCTCTTCTTTCAACTTTCTGTTCTCTTCCTCAAGATCATCCATCCTTTTCTGACGATTGGCCTGAGTATTATATGAATGAGACAATTTGACTCTAGAACTGAGACACAAACGTGAGATTCGTAGGTAAGAAGAATGCGTTACGTGAGAATGATGAATGCAATGATTATATTAATTGTTTTTTGGTTTAATCAAAATAAACTTCGACAATTAGATTGCAAATATCAAACGGTGGGGAAAACCCCTTTCAAAAGATTACAGAAGTGGAAATACAGTAGATTACAAAGTGCAGAAACAGAAACCTAAACTAATGGGTCCCGAGACCTCTCTGAAGAGAAACCGGGTGCTGATTCTAATATCTTCCTTTTCTTTGACCGAGGCTCTTGGGCCGTTTTCGGGTTGTCATTCCTTTGTCAGGTGAAAGGAGCGAGCAAATTCCTTTGGTCATCTTGATTCTCTACAGCATGCTGCTCCAAAATTTCAATCAGAGCATCTTTCTCTTTCAATAATTGCTGTATTTTGATGCATTCTATGTCGAGGGTGCGGTACTTGTTCTTCCAAGACCTTCTCTCCTTTTGAATTTTGTTGAGAGTAACCTGAAGCTTTTCAATTTCCGTCATGAAGTACATGACAGATTCCCTCGGCGGAAGAATTCCGTAACGAGGATAAGGCATCTTTAGCTTGAGAGCTCTAGTTTGTACCCAATGGAGATAAGGCTCCACCGAGACACAATCCGGTTTTCCTAGAGACTGCCGTCCTTTCTTAGGAACGTATTTCCAAGCGTGCACAATTCCATCTTTAGTGCTCTGTCACTTTCTCCTTCCTTGAAGAAAAGACCTTCCAGATGAGCGTTGCGCGGAACAAGCCTCATCGGGTATCCAAATTGACGACGAACCAATACCGGATGATAGTTGATTCCTCCTTTAGTTCCTATGAGGGGTACGTTGGGGAAGTTTCCACAACGGTCAATGATCCTGATTCCCTCAAAAATCATATTACACCAATCTATATCAGAGTTGGTGAGAGACATGATCTTCTGCGACCAACATAAGACACTCTTGCAATCCCAAAAAGCAGCAGACTTGGATAAGTGCGAGATAAACCATTTATAAAGCAGAGGTACACAGTATGTGATCTCCCCTCTGCTATACAAATTTCCCAAGTGTACAGAATGATACGCATCTGCGAGCAAAGTCGTCATAGGGTTTCCAATGAGAAAAACCTTAGTGGCGTTGATATCGACGAAGTTATTGACGTTGGGAAACAAAAATAACCCGTAGGTAAGCAAGACAAAGATGCTTTCAAAAGCAGTGATGTTTCCTATACTGGCAAAATATAGGGCCTTCTTCGTCAAGAACTGGGATGGCAAACCTTGGATGCCACCCTTAGTGGTTAGGTGAGTCCTAACTTCAGACTCGTCCAAATGAATTGCTCTTGCAATGGTCTGATTCTTTGGAATTTCTTCCAGTCTAGAAAATGGAGCTCGATCAGTGATATGTAAATAAATCAGATGAGAATACTCCTCCAGCGTTGGTGATAGCTGGTAATCCGGGAATGTGAAACAGTGATAAACCGGATCGTAGAATTGAATGAGCGCATCCATGATTCCCTCAATCACATGGACTCTTAATAGTGGTAGCAAACCTCCGTGCTTGGCTCTGAAAGCCTCTGGGTTAGTGATCATCCTCGCTAACCTTCTCAAATCCTCTAGCTTTGGAACATTGAAGGTGTACGTATGAGTTCTCCTTCTACCGAAATCCATTAGTGCAATCCTTTTCTCTGATATTTGCAATCACAGTCTTAGTTTAATTTGAAAAATAGAGAGACTAGAAGAGAAGTTTTTTGAATGTTTTAATGTTTTTTAGATGAATGCATGAATGCAGCACACAAAAACATAGAAAAAACATGGGGTCAAAGGGTCGTTGTCATGAAGTCAAGGCCCTACCCATCCCCAAAGGTTTATACTAGGGTGATTTTTGTACCTGTACTCATTATCATCAGCTCCTCCTAGGAAAGCAAAACAACAAGCGGATCACCAGCGAGTTGTAAATCAATCTTAGAGTAAGTGCCATTCACCGAGAATAGATCACCAACCTCAAATGAGGGTAGTATCGTGTAACAACTATTTTCGATAGTTTCCGCACTACGAAAGGGTTTGGCTCCTCAGCTTCTCAGACTTAACAACCGGCCCATTGTCTAGGTGAGAGAATGGGTTGCATTGGTCAGCCTCCACTGAGGTTGATGGTCGACCTCGTCGCCATCACTTATCTTAAGTGTATACTCAATCTTTCCACATACGACATCACCCGCATTCCCATTAGCAGAAAAATAAACACGTATAGCAATTAGGAAAACAGTATATATATTTGTCCTAATCATCCTAGACCTATGAAGCTAAGAATCCTAAGTTCCTGACAGAAAATGGGTTCCCCGGCGGAAGCCCCAATCTGTGGTAGTCACACAAGAGGTGAAAAAGGAAATCAGAATTATGCCCCATGGTGGGCGCCATTTTTCTGTAGCGAGTGATTTTGGACACGGTTCTTAAGCGCTGGTCGCTCTCTGCGGTTGAGCTTAAACTACAGGTCGATTCATTTTTTATCCTATTATGAGCTGAATAAGGAAGGGAAATAGATGTCTCCAATTAACCCTGCTTTGCATACTGAGTTTAAACAGCGGTCTGTTAGGTTACGAATGCTATCAATGTGGGGGGGCCTTTGTACTGGTTATTTGTATTTTCGCCAATACTGGTTTCTTTCTTTCTAGGACTTTCTAGCGGGGAATAAGGGTTAGGATGTTAGAACTGATGCTTTTGAATTACTGCTTTTGATTGATGGAGATATGGGATTTAGGTTTTTTATTTAGTGTGCTCGCTAAGATCTTTTCTTTCGATCTTATGCCTACGTATTCCCGTTTACCGAAACAGGGAAATCAGAGCGTTCGTAGTTCCTCCTATTCTATGGGAGGAAATTGGTTTTTAGTGTCTTGTTCAAAGCCCAAAACGTGAAGCGAAAGGTGATTTGTATCTTGTTCAAAGCCCAAGATGTGAAGCTAAAAGGGTGTTGACTTTAGAGAGAATTTTGTCATCTCTAAAGAGGGGGTTGTATGTCACAACTGTTGGGTGACTGGTTATAAAGAAGAATTACTTTAACCGGGATACGTGGATCCTAGCAATGCCATAATTTCCTTTAAAGGGGATTTTAACCTGAAGGAGAAGACTTTAACTCAGTGTAGAGCAATGGTATCTTTCCTTAGGAATTTCTCATGCTAACAGAGGGACAGTGGCGTGGATGTAGATGATCCAGAGGCTTGCCGCTTACAGCGATTAGATGAAGGAGAAGGAGTTGTTGATGTTTGTGTACTGTGAACGAGGCACAGTTTTGATGCTAAAAGGTTGATTGGATCAACCAGTGGTTTTCTTATACAAAGCCTAAGAGGAGGCTATTATGTGTCTCGTACAAAGCCCAAGAGAGAGAGGCTAAAAGGTTTTGACCCGACGATGAAGTCGTTTGGTATCTCGTATAAAGCCCGAGATGGAGGCGAAAAGGGTGATTAACTCAACGAGGGAGTCTCTTATGTGTCTCGTACAAAGCCCGAGAGAGAGGCTAAACGCTGTTTGACTCCGCTGGGGAGAATCTTTGTACAAAGCCCAAGAGGAGGCTAACTTCATTGAAGAAGGATCATTATACAAAGCCTAAGAGGAGGCTGTGGTTACTGTTCAGTTAAGTGACAGGTCCAGTATACTGATTTTAAAGAGAAAATCAATTCTTATATGAGCAACGCTGTACTCAGGGATTTGATTTGAGGATCAGGGATATTTCCTTCTCTTTGAGGAAACGGGAAATCCAAAGTGTATTGAGACTGTCCGAGTCTGCGGGTTTCCTTCCTATTTGACGAAGGGGTCACTTGAGAATGTCTTTGAGACTCAAGGAAGTTAGACTGTCCAAGTCTAGAGTTTCATCTTTTGTACTATGCTTTGAGAAACAGTAGTAGACTCTATGAAAGGACTGTTCTATGAAGATGACTAAGTTCTGTTCCTATACCTTTAGGAGGTCGTCGGGACAATTTGTACGAAGCCCAAGAGGAGGCTGGAAACTTTTAAGAAGCCGACGGGTCCTTGTACTAAGCCCAAGAGGAAGCTATCATTCCCGGAGGAAGAGATCATTATATGAAGCCTAAGAGGAGGCTGTGAATACTTCTAAGAAGCCGTAGGGTCCTTGTACGAAGCCCAAGAGGAGGCGGGGTTGCTTTTAGGAAGCCTGTGGGTCCTTGTACGATGCCCAAGAGGAGGCCGATGCTTTTAAGAAGCCCGTGGGTCCCCAAACCCCGAGAAATTCAAGGCAAGCTATTCACAAGGAATAGATCAAGTCAGGAAAGTTCGAGAATTTGGAAGAAACTTAAAGATGCCATTCACGGAGAATACATTCATCTTTGGGAGTAGAGTTTCTTGACAATTCCTAATGAGGACAGCCGAAGAGAAGACTGTATCTGGTGATCCTATTTGGGGATCTAGGTGTCTATTTCTATGAATAAACGAAACGACGTCACCTAGTTCTAGACGTAGTTGCCGGGGAAACTCTAAATATCTATACTATTATTACACAGTTGATATGAGTTTATGAAAGAAGACTTACAGTGAAACAACCCCACAATACAACTATATGTATATGAAAGCGGTAAATGAAAGCGGGTAAACACTTACTCGGTTGTAGAGCTTCCATGCTGTTTGGTTAGTTGTTCAACAAAGAAAGATTGAAAACAACAGTATATTCAAAATCAAAGGAGAAAGTGCTTTGAAATAAAAAGATTTGGGGCTTACAGCTCAAGGAGAGGCCCAGGGTTTTATCAGTGAGCGCGTACAGAGGGACTTATACAAGTGACTGTGGCCCAAAATGGTTTTCTGTACAAAGGGATGGGTCTTACACTCTCTCAAGAGGCCCAAAAAGTTTAAAGAAAAAGAGTGGGGCTTATAACACGAGGGTAGGCCCAGATGATTTTTCCGTTTGAAATGGTGATCGCGCCGAGGTTTTCTTTTAACGCGGAGGGACTTATACAATAAGTGAGGCCCAAATGATTTTGGTTAAAAGGGGATTGGGTATTACACTCTAATAGAGGCCCAAAAAGTTTTAAGAAAAAGAAATGGGTCTTACTACTCGAGGGTAGGCCCAAGGGTTATTTTGAAAAGGCGACGATCGCGCCGTTTGTTTTTGACGGTATCGGGACTTATACAATACACTGAGGCCCAAAATGTTTTGGTCAAGAAAGGATTGGGTCTTACACTCTATTAGAGGCCCAAAAAGTTTTAAGAAAAAGAAATGGGTCTTACTACTTGAGGGTAGGCCCAGGTTTATTTTTTTAAAAAAAGGCGACGATCGCGCCGTTTATTTGAAAATGTACATGGAGCCTTATACAACGAATGAGGCCCAAAAAGGTTTTTTGTACAAGGGTGTTGGGTCTTACACTCTAATAGAGGCCCAAAAGTTTGAAAAAGTTTGATGAGGGTTGAATTAATCAAAAACCCTAATTTCATTTTTTAAAGAGCATTTTTCAAAGAAAAATCAAGTAAAAAATGATAAAAAATATCAAATAAAATCATTAATCATGTTATAAACAGTGATTAAGGTTTATGAAAAAGTATTTTATCCACATGAATATTTAAAATCATTTTGGTTTTAAAAATCAAGAAAAAGAAATCATTTTAAAAGCATTTAAAACAATTTAAAACAATATTTTTGAATATATTAAAAATATATCAAATAATAATATTTTTTGTGATTTTTTGGTGGATTAAAATATTATGGAGTATGAATAACAAGTGTGTAAAACAGATTTGGAAAATGATAATTTTTGCTATGTGAAAAAAATTGGTTGAGTTTTGAAGATAAACTAAGAAAAAAAAGAATGTGATGTCACAACATCACTCATGAGACATCACTCATGAGTTTTCAACATCTTTTTTTTCAAACTTCCAACACCCATAACTTTCTCAAATCTCAATGGTTTGAGACAAAATTTATATGCATCTGGCCCAGAATTTCACAAGGAATCCAATGGTGGTGGTAGTTTTTTCAGAACACACTCCCTCCTCAAAACCCGATAGTGGTTTTGAAAAGGACCTATAATTGCATTTTCTGTGCTACACTTTGATACAGGCATGGATTACATGGTGAATTAGCCCAAATACAACATATACAACATGTATGAGATGTGTATGATCAGTGGACTTCAAAGCAATGCATGATTTCAAGGATTCCAAGTTGTGATGCTTACCTCTTTTTGAGCTTTTTGGAGTTTTTGTGCAATCTGTCAAGCCTCTTGTTCCAGAAATGATTTGATGCTTTAGACACACTTAAATGATCCCTTAGAAGCTTTTAGGATGATTGGAATCAACTGGTACCTGCAAAAACACAAACTGTCCCTTTTTTGCAAAAGGGGTTAAAAGTGACCAAAATAACAACTCTCTCAAATGGTGTTCCAGATGTTGGGAACCATTTGGGACAGTTCAAGGATGATATTTGGAGTGTGTTTGAGGTTTTATCTGGTTTGGAAAGTGTCTGAATCAAGACATGGCTTGAAAAATGCAAAAAAGTGCCATTTTGAGGTTTTGAGAAGTGACTTTGTGATTTTGTGATTACAGGTCACTTGTGATAGTTTGCACAGCTTACATATGATATATATGAGGTGTGTGTGTGATTAGTTTGAGTGAAATTGCTTTCTAACTCAAAAAATCAGAATTACTTGCTTTGGAAGGCAAATTTAAGGTGAAAGAAGAGATTTTGAGGAAAGCATATGTTTGATGGCTTTGGTGTACTTAAACTGAACACAAAGGAGCTCTATTTATAGTAGAGCAAGTTTGTTTTCGCAGTAACAATGAATGGCAACTGCAGCAGAGGTTTGGCCAATGTTGGCCAATGAAAATCCAAGTCTCCTCTAGCCATTGACTAGAGGTTAGGGAACAGAGCTTTGGTTCCTTACTTGTTGGAGGAATGTTGACTGAATTCAGTTGCAAATGTGTCAGTCCATGCCACCTCTAAGCATCTATTAAATGCTCCAATCCAAAATTGGAGTCTTGTCCCTCTTTTAGGGATTTTTTGAAATAGCATGCTACTTCTTGTTCCAAGGACTTTGGAGGCTTGGCTCAGTGATTGTCCCCTTTAGATTTAATCCTCAGAGGTGTCCAAAGTGATGACAAGGCTTGGAAATTCGTGTGGCACAAGAAATGTGCAAATCTATCCCATGAAAAATTCAGCTGCAGCAAGCCGTTTTGTAAAATTCATAACTCCCTGCTCGAGTATGCTACAAGGACGTTATACACCTTTCTGGAAAGCTGAGACAACGTACTTTAACTTTTATGTTGGACTTTGGTCTTGGTTCAACTTGCAAAATCATCAAAAATTGCCTTGAACTTGTGTAGTCGAATCTGTCCTAAAAGCTGTCATGAAAATTCTGCTTTATCAATGCTTCTTGCGAAAATCATATCTCCCTGCTCGAGTATGCTACAAGGACGTTCAACACCTTTCTGGAAAGCTGAGACAACGTTCTTCAACTTTCATGTTTGACTCCAGACCTGGTTCAACTTGGATCATGGAGAAAAACGTCCTTGAAGTTGGGGCATTCTTGCTGGAAAAATATTAATGATGTCCCAATGCAATGTTGAAACATTAGACGTTGAACATTAATAATTCCAAACTTTAATCACTTGTATCTTTTAATCCACTATGATATTTTGAATTGAAGTGTTTTCATCTTTGATGCTTATCTTGCATGGTGACAAAGCTTGAAAATTGGGTGGCACAAGAAAAGTGCACAAAATTTGTCTTAAAAAATCAGCTCGAGCAAGGCCTGTTGTGAGGTTCATAACTCCTTGCTCAAGTTGAATTAATGGGAGTTCTAATACATTTTGGAAAGCCCTAATGACATACTTTAACTTTGATGTTTGACTTTGGTCTTGGTTCAGCTTGCAAAGTCATCAAAAATGGTCTTGAACTTGTGTAGTCAAATCTGTCCCAAAAGCTGTCATGAAAATTCTGCTTTATCACTGCTTCTTGCGAAAATCATATCTCCCTGCTCGAGTATGCTACAAGGACGTTCTACACCTTTCTGGAAAGCTGAGACAACGTACTTCAACTTTCATGTTTGACTCCAGACCTGGTTCAACTTGGATCATGGAGAAAAACGTCCTTGAAGTTGGGGCATTCTTGCTGAAAAAATATTAATGATGTCCCTATGCAATGTCAGAACATTGGATATTAAGAATTCCCAACTTTGATCACTTATATCTTTCAATCCTTATGATATTTTGAGTTGATTCCCTCTACAATGTTGAAGTATCAAATACCCTCTTTAAAAGTAGCTCTTACTCAAAATCAATGGATGTTTGGATCAATAGTTACAACCTTGAAAAGTTGTGCACTTGAACATGATTTTAATTTCGAAAAAAAAATCTAAGTTTCCTTCAATTTGATCAATTTTGCAATTTTGTATGATTTCTCGATTTAAATTTGATCAAATTAAATCATCCATCATATTTTCTTGAGTAATTGCTTGTGAAGGTCAAAGTTGACCAAAAGTCAAACTTTGACTTTCTGCGTCAGTTGACTTTGTATTAGATGAACTTGAGGCTTTATCCACTTGAAATGTTGCACTCTTGTGCTTAATTCTTGAGGTGGGAGTCCTCTTGATCCTTTATGGATGTTTAAGAGGTTAGACAAGTTGAAGATCATGTCATTCCTTGATTGATCCTTTGTCTAAAGGCTCTGAGAGGGCTTGAAACCCTAAGCTTGATTGTAGTGAATGCTCAACAATTCCTTGAGGAGATTGATGAGGCATAAAGGTACATTCGTATTGTGCTGATGATTTGCACAATGATGGGAAATCTTAGTGGTCAAAATTTGGGGTATTACACGATAGATAAAAATAACATAAGAAGTCCCTCGAAGAGATGACCTCCAATGACTTTAAATGCTCTAAAAATCTCCTTTTGTGCTCCCAAACTTGTGCTTTCTTCTCAAATTTTTGTAACCCTTATCTAATAGTAGAAAACCCCATTTTAAAGCAGTCAGAACGCGTCAGAAAAAGTCCAGAAAAGCACCCATCACGCACATTATATAAGCATCGTGTGTGCGATGCAACTTATTCGCCTCTATCATGCACGTGATGGCTTGCGGTGGTGCACATGATTATTCCAGTAGTTGTGTGAAAATCACTCCTTTTGTACCAGAATTTTTACTAAGTCTCATTCTTCCTTACTTTGCTATTTTTCACTTATTCTTGGGTCTTTCTTCATCATTTTTGCTCATTTTTTTTTACTTTTTTTCCCTGATTCTTCTACTAATTAGATACAATGATGGACTATCATCACATCATCGTATGATAGAGGCTGTTTTCAGTTATGAGGAACTCCGGGGCATATCGTCGGGTGTGTATCTTGAGGATTCGATATTGGATACATGAATCGGGGGGGGGGGGGGGGGGGGGTTCTCTGCAGCACTTTGGGGTGAAGGGCGTCCACTAAGGATTTTGGAATTTTCTTAAGTAGTGGGTGTCGCATTCATGTTAGGCACTAGAATTCACGCATGGCTAGGAATGTGAGGGTGAGATAGGCCACTATTAGTGAAATTAGTAGCTTGTGGTAGATTGTAACCAGGAGGGAGATACCATACATTGGGAAATGTACGGTTGTTGTATGGACCTGTTGTGGATCCGAGGTGAAGCCGGGTGGAAGCAGTAAAGTAATTGTTTTTGTAGCCACAGTTGAATGAGGGTTGCCTTCTTTCTTTGCCATAGCTTGCAAGGCTTCTAGTTTTTGGATGTCACTTAAAATTTAAAATTGTAAAAATCTAACTTATCAACTATTTATTTTAAGCATGAGTTTAGATAATCAAACTATTAAATTTAAAAAAAAAAAACCTCACAAATTAAAAAATGTAACGTTAAGTTAATCATTAAAAAAATAAGACTAAAAATTCAAATTAAAAAAAAAAACTAAAGATTTAGGAAATGCTAAGGTATTTTTCCCACAAATAATTTATCGAAAAATACAACAGTGATCCAAAATGTCTCTTAAAGCAAGTGAAGAAAAATAAACAAATTAAGCCTAAACTAAAAAAATGAAAATGGAAGTAGAGGCACAACAAGCCAAACAATGGTGTATGTAAAATGAATTAATGGGCTTAAACCTAAATGATAAACAAAACCAATCATAATATCTTTTAAACCTAAATCACATAATAATAACGAAAATAATAGTTAAAAAGAAATAAGGTTGCTGACTTTCAAACATACACCAAACTAACAAACTTTCCATTTTCAGAAAATGCATGAAAGCAAAAAATATCGTGAAAGGTAAAAACACATCATGAAAAAAAGAGAAACAAAAAATCAAAACGGAACGTGATCAGAAATGGAGGGGGCGGAGACTGGAGATGGTTGTTGTCGTACGGGAGATGCAATAATGTAGTGTCTGGCATTAGCGCCAGCGGATCTGACCGGACAAAGAGGCGGCGTTGGTGGTCTTGCGGTTTCGAAAAAAATGACTGTCTCTTTTTCTTTATATTTGGATTCTCCCTCATTCCTTTTACTTATGTTTCATATTCTTCGTTTCGTCACATTGTTGATGTTGTTGCAATTTGGTAGATGATTGGTGAAGTTGTTTGTGTTGTTGATGTTGTGTAGAAGATGATAATGATGATGATGTTTCATAAGTGATGATGATATGTTGAAAGATGGTTATGGGGGGGGGGAGGGAGGGAAGCTGATGAATGTAGTGGAAATGGTTCAATTTTATTTATTCATCATTTTTTACACCATTATTCATTGCATCTTTGCATCATTAAATACCAAATATTAGTTAGCTAGTGGAGTCATATGGTCATTATCACATCATCACCATCATCCCAAACCTCACATAAACCATGTTGAGTACTCACATCTAATTTTCCATGCTTTACATCATCTTTATTCAACTAAAGGCACATGTAATTTGAATTTCCATAATCATGTACATTCATACAACAACATTTCCATCATCCATAATTCATCATAAGCTAAGTTTAATTTGTGAAATCAAGTTTCTATGTTGAACATTGTTTTGATGAAGACAAAATCCCTTAGTGACAAGAAGTAACAAGAAGGCAAAGTTGATCTTCAAGATGAAAATATTGTATTCAAGACTTTGGATTCAAGCAATTGACATTTCATGAGGTATAATGACAATTCTTATCAAATGTTAAAGTCTTAGATGCTCAATTAAATCAAAGATCATTGTATACTATTCGCATGATCATGACATCTTTAAAAGATCAATTTTTCAATTTTTAACTGATGTAAATCGATTTGCATAGAGATACAATCGATTTGCACTTGCATAAAAAATGCTGATTTTTCACATTTTTACACTATGTAATCGATTTGCATGTTTGTGCAATCGATTGCGTGCTGTAGGTTTTCAAAAATTTGATACGTTGTTCTTGTGCAACCTATTTGCACATAGGTGCAATCAATTTGCACCTGAACGAAAATGAAAAATCAGTATCTTCCATAACACCTTTTCATGCCACTCTTCATGGAACCTTTTCATTTCATCTTGGCAATTGTTCATGCTATTTTTTCAGAGTTTACCATGTTTCAAAAGGGTGTTATGTGCTTATAAATACTTGAAATTTCAAATAAAAAATTCACCTTTTTCAATCAAACTTTCAAATTATCAAAATTCACTTTTCAAGTCTTTAACATTCATTCAAGAATTTTTTTGCATATTTTCACATCATCTAAAACAGAAAATTCTTGAGCAATCTAACACTTTAGTGTTTGTGCATTATTGTTGTTGAAATAGAAGATCAATCTAAGGATTGGTACATTGAAATCTTCATATATTCATTTTATTGAAAATTGTGTTAAAAATTCCTAAGTTCCAAGGATTGTTTGGAATTAGGTGTAGACTATAAGAAGGAGGATTGTTTCTTCTTATAGGGTTTATTGTAATCCTTGTTGTCCAGGTTGTTGGAAACAAGAGAGTGATTAAGGGAGGATTGTTCTCTTAATTCACTTATTGTAAAACCCAAGAGGATTGTTCTTGGTGTGCTTGTTAGAGTCTGTATAGAAAGGCTATGATAGTCTTGTCTTAGGATCTAACAGTATTATAAATCTCTTTCATGTTGAAAGGGGACTAGAGTACTCTCGGACTGTGAGGGAAACCAGGATATATCGCCGCGTCATTTACTTTCCGCATTTTACTGCATTTCATCACTTAGTAACTTTAGGAAAGTAAAAATCAAAACCGTTGAAAAACAGATAAAAATTTCTAAGAACCTAATTCACCCCCCCCCCCCCCCCCTCTTAGGTGCATTCCTAACCTAAGTTCTCTAAAATTCTGATATGTTATTGCTTCCTCTGGACCCTATTATCCAGACTTGGCTAGGTTGTTGTATAGCAATATGCATGTTGAAGATGGAAAATTTTTTAGTTTTGGGTAAGAAGATTGTGTTGACTACCAAATCTCTTGGAAAAATCTTAGATGTTCCTTATTCTGGTAGTTTTCTATTTGATCCAGAGGATGAAAAATAGAAGAGCTATAAAAAGCATGTTTTTTTATTATAGTATCGGTAGGATGACCGAAGCGGAATTTCATGAGAAACGAGTAAGATCTCTAGGTGGGGTAGAACCATCACAAGGGTCGTGGTCGGCCGAAATTTTCTTCATTGATGATCGATTGCTTCATTATTTCTTTGCGTATGTTTTGTTTCTGAGGAATGGGAACCATTTTAATGTTATGGAAGTTGAGATGCAAGTGTTATATGCCATTAGGAATAACATCAAATTTAATTGGTCTTGGTTGATTATAAATCACATGTTAGTCCATACCACTAAGTCAAAACCTCTACCCTATGCTTGGTTTATAACAAGGATATTGCAACACTTTAAAGTTGAGTTGGATTGTTTTGAGTATAGTTTGATGGGAACTAATACTCATAAGATAACTATCAAGAATGTGAATAATCGGATGGGTGTCCGTTATGATCTGGAATCACAAACTATCACATATATTGGTGAAGATGGTATAGAAAACGAAGACAATGTGCAAGATGTTGAAGGTGGTGAAGAAGTCCCTCCTCCGCATGGTTCAAGTAGTCCAACAAATCAAGCTCTCTTTGACTACATGACCACTCAATTCGCCAATCTTAACTCTACCATGAATGATCATTGTACTTCCGTTAACAACCAAATTTCTCAAAATTATGAAAACACTACCAAGCAAATCAATGAGTTTCGGACCGATATGAATCAACAATTTTCCTACCTTTACTCTCATCTCCACATTCCACCATTTGAACCAAACAACCCGGTTTCCCCTATTCCTATGGTGACTCCAATCCAAAATCAATTTCCCTACCAAGGTCCTAATTACTACAACAACAATAACACCAACAATAACATGGATCAAACTTGATGTGTTATGTTTAATATGTAGTTTCTATGTTTTTTTATGTTGTTTCTATGCTGTTTTAAGTTTCATGTTGTTTTGAGTTCTTAAGTTTTCTATGTAAGGTACTTAGTACCATAACATTATTATCATGTTCCTTGTATGCTTTTTTTCTAATGTTTTAAATTATGATGGTTTGAATTTTATGTTTTTTCAATTTTAATTTTTATCATAAAATTTTTATCCTTCACCCATCTTTCCCTTCTTTTTTATTATGTCAAAAGGGGGAGAAAGGTGTTATGCTTTGCTTGTATATTTCCTTGTTTCTTAAGTTTTAAAGGTACGAATGCTCCTTCAAGATGAACAAATTAAAATATTTCTAAGACTCACATATTAAGGGGGAGTTATGCAACTTAGGGGGAGATATTTTCTAGAAATTGCAAAGCATCAAAGAAGATTGTTTGTCATCATCAAAAAGGGGGAGAATGTGAAATCAACTTTCTATGTTGAACATTGTTTTAATGAAGACAAAATCTCTTAGTGACAAGAA
Organism: Lathyrus tuberosus; assembly: GCA_022829125.1. Classification (NCBI taxonomy): domain Eukaryota; kingdom Viridiplantae; phylum Streptophyta; class Magnoliopsida; order Fabales; family Fabaceae; genus Lathyrus; species Lathyrus tuberosus. Next base: position 148,236 of record JALAZF010001100.1, read on the forward strand.
GTAACAAGAAGGCAAAGATGATCTTCAAGATGAAAATATTTTATTCAAGACTTTGGATTCAAGCAATTGACATTTCATGAGGTATAATGACAATTCTTATCAAATGCTAAAGTCTTAGATGCTCAATTAAATCAAAGATCATTGCATACTATTCTCATGATCATGACATCTTTAAAAGATCAATTTTTCAATTTTTAACTGATGCAAATCGATTTGCATAGAGATACAATTGATTTGCACTTGCATAAAAAATGATGATTTTTCACATTTTTACTCTGTGCAATCGATTTGCATGTTTGTGCAATCGATTGCATGTTGTAGGTTTTCAAAAATTTGATACGTTGTTCTTGTGCAATCGATTTGCACCTGAACGAAAATGAAAAATCAATATCTTTCATAACACCTTTTCATGCCACTCTTCATGAAACCTTTTCATTTCATCTTGGCAATTGTTCATGCTATTTTTTCAGAGATTACCATATTTCAAAAGGGTGTTATGTGCTTATAAATACTTGAAATTTCAAATAAAAAATTCACCTCTTTCAATCAAACTTTCAAATTATCAAAATTCACTTTTCAAGTCTTTAGCTTTCATTCAAGAAATTTTCTGGATATTTTCACATCATCTAAAACAGAAAATTCTTGAGCAATCTAACACTTTAGTGTTTGTGAATTATTGTTGTTGAAAAAGAAGATCAATCTAAGGATTGGTACATTGAAATCTTCATATATTCATTTTATTAAAAATTGTGTTAAAAATTCCTAAGTTCCAAGGATTGTTTGGAATTAGGTGTGTACTATAAGAAGGAGGATTGTTTCTTCTTATAGGGTTTATTGTAATCCTTGTTGTCCAGGTTGTTGGAAACAAGAGAGTGATCAAGGGAGGATTGTTCTCTTAATTCACTTATTGTAAAATCCAAGAGGATTGTTCTTGGTGTGCTTGTTAGAGTCTGTATAGAAAGGCTATGATAGTCTTGTCTTAGGATTTAACATTATTATAAATCTCTTTCATGTTGAAAGGGGACTAGAGTACTCTCGGACTGTGAGGGGAACCAGGATATATCGCCGTGTCATTTACTTTCCGCACTTTACCGCATTTTATCACTTAGTAACTTTAGGAAAGTAAAAATCAAAACCGATGAAAAACAGAGAAAAAATTCTAAGAACCTAATTCACCCTCCTCTTAGGTGCATTCCTAACTTACACAATTTACCATACATTCATACAACAAACAACATCATTATCCCAAAGTCTAGAAAAAAAAATAAAACAAAAGGAAAATACAAAATAAAAGCTGAAATAAGAAGAACATGAGTCATGGCATTCCATTCATATACATGAAGCTCATACGTACATAAATCACATGAAATTTAGACTCAAATTGACAAGATGAGATCACATTTTCTTCACTAGCTTTTTCCCTCTAATTCCAGCTGTAAGAGTTACATATTTCCCTTGTCGATTGCCACATCATTGCATCACACTTTCCTTCATCCTTGAGCTCACATGGATTTCAACAAATTCCTCATAAATATCTTCCTCTACATGCTCACAAAAGCCTTCACACACATACCATTCATTACCTATAAAAAGCCACTTCAGCCAGTGAAGAAAGAAGAGGAGAACGAAAATTAAATCAATTACACAGAAACAAAGTAACACAATTTCATTGATTTCAAATTTAACTCAGAGGGAATTGAGAAGGAGAAGAGGAATAGAGGAAACAGAGGAGGAAAAACACGCAAGAGGAAACAAGAAGAAAGTAGTACCTGAAAATTAATCCTCGCCAGAATCTGGAGATTCTCGTCAGATTCTTCATTAGAGTATAACTCCGATCTGGTACATTTTCCACCGTTTCCTTACTTTCTTGATATGAATATGTTGACCTATTTATGCTGAGTATTTCCTCTATGGTGATTTACTCAAATTCATGAGCATGAGCATTTAATTATTAATTTAAGTCAAACTGTTATTCAATTGTTCTTGCTCGATCCATGATTTCTGCTCGTTTGCCACGAAATAAATGTTCAAATAAGCTTCATTGTGATGCGCTGACCTCATTTCCATGCTTAATATCTCATGTTTTCTTACATTAGAATCAAATCGAACTCATTTGTTTAAGGAACCTTGAGCCTGTGATTTGTCCATGCCTGAGCTAGTTTGTTGTTGTGAACCTTCCTAATACACTTGCCATTGATGAATGTGTTTCTTCTTGACTTCTTCTCTTTTGGCCATGCTTGATTTCTTCTTCGTGGGAGAAATAAGAGCACGAAGAAGAAGAAAGTATTTTTCTTTAGCAGTTTCAATGAGAGCCATCATATGGATCTGATGGTTTGTTTTTGTTTATTTTAAATTTTGAGGATACACATGCCTATTTCTGATTAGCTAGTAGTGGATATTTTAAAAGGGGATCTTGTACAGGATCCCCATGTGTGACCACTCTATGTGTTTTAATTGTGGTCTTCTAATCTTACTGGTTTAGTAATCAAATCTAAGGGCAGCGATTGTGCATGAACCAAGGAGGGATTAGAGCCTGAAATTCTGGCATAGCATATAGTAGATGTCCTAACACATGTCACGACATTGTTCTCTGCATAACTTTAAAACAAGAGCAGAATAAACAAGCTAATATTCAGAATATCAGCAACAGCAGCAAGACAAATGTTTCGACATCAGTTACAACATGTTAATCAAAACTGAACTGTAAATTATATAATGATAAACAACACAAAATATGATGACCCAGTTCGGTGCAAATCACCTACATCTGTTGGCTACCAAGCCATGAAGAAGAATCCACTATCAGTAGTATAGTTTTATGTAAACAACAGTAAACAACCTCTGGTTTACCTATCACTACCCAATGAAAACTTTATCATTAGAAGTCACATCTAATTGATAAGAGAAACCCATCTCACTCCCTATATCATAAGTGGTGATTATCTAACAGTTATAGTCACAATAACTGTATCATCCTACTTAAAAGACACCTCTTTCAATACAAAGATCAGTCGAGCATTCTCGACTAACAACACAACTTGGATTTGCTTCAAAGCTTCATCCAAGAACAATACATGATTCATTACCTACAAGTTTCTGAATCTGTACAAGCATATATGTCTACCACAATGTATCAAACCGATACAGAGGGAGACTTACAACACAAGAAAGCCTACGAATCTCAAAACCCTAAACCCTATTTTCTACTTTACAAAAGTGTTACAATAGGATTCCTAAGTCTCTGTCATTCTCTCTCTCTCTCTCTCTCTCTCTTTTTTGCCTTAGGACTTGGCCTTCTTTTATAACCTTCTGTTTCCTTGGGCTTCAAATCTTCTTTCCTTGATCCACTGCAAAATCGCGCCTTAAATCTTAGAACAGATTTAAAACCTGCTATATCAGTCCAGATGCCGAGTCTTTAAGCTGAGACATTTCATCCGACATCTTTATTTTCTGGAAGAATTCTTCATGTTTGATCATCTTGTTCTTCATTAAGTTTTAACCAAAATTTAGTCAAACCACATGAGCTTTCAATCTCCCCCTTTTGACAAATTTTGGCTAAAACTTCTTTTGGACAATAAACCCTGGATGCTCATGACGTAGGATGATAAACATTCCCCTTACCCCGTGAATCTATACTTCCTCACCTGGGGGAGGAAGAATTTTGCTACTGAAGCAACCAAACACCAACGTGGGTAACTCAGAAGACAGGACACGACAATGTTCATAACTCAGATCATAAGACACGAAGGAAGGACTCAGAACAGAAGGGAAACCTGAGACTCAGACAGAATGTTAGAACATTCTGTCCAACATCCTTGCAAACCAACTGCAAGGACAGACTCGGCCCCTGTACTTTTCTCCCCCATTTTAGCCAAAAATTACCAAACATGTCCAAGATAGACCCATACCCAAACCGAACAAACCCAAAAGCGGATAAATCCCATGAGAACCCAGCACAACAGAACAGACAACCTGAGACAAGTCGAAGCCAAGGACCCCAAGAATAATCCTATAACGATGACCAAGATGTTAAGAAATTTCTTCAAACATCTCCCAGATAGAAACAAAGTCTTCCAAGACGCTTTATCTACTTCTGCAGAGAAAAATAAATTCTCCTAGAAACAAGCAATATCTCTCAGGACGCTTGAACAACTCTGATTCACACAATGGCAGAACCAAAATTAACCTGCCAAGTCCTCTAAGAATAGTAACACAATGTCATGACATCTTGTCTGACATTACATCCTCACCAGAGGTATTCTATCACAAACTTCTTGAAACCACAAACAGTCTTGATAAACAACTGCACAACTGCAACAACAGATCCAAAACAGAAGTCCAACTCCCCCTATCAAGGATAACCAGTGCTCCTTTGCAAGAAGAACACCTTAAAGTGAATGGAAAACATAAGACTCATCTTCATGTCTTCAAGATCGCACCCCTGTTCAACACACCTGTACACTAGTACACTTATCAGACAAAAGTTCTCCCCTTATCTTTCATAAACGATGCTCCTTCCAACAAGAAACACCCCCCAAAATCACCACATGATATCCCATGACCAACTTCATGATCATATAGTGAGAGAGTACCAGGATCATATCCTTGTACCACAACCAACAAACTCTTGGATTGAGACCAAAATCACCATTGATCTCTCCATCCAGAAACCATCCATACCCTGTACAAATCCACCTTGAATTTTACAACCATAGATATCCTTGATCCTTGAGATACAATCCAATTAAATCTGGAATATTTCACATTCCTCAAAGAGACATACAGAGTCCCTTAGTTTGTTAGCTCGCCCAGATGTAATTCACACTTGAAATACATCAAATCCATGCTCCAGAAATTCTCAGCTTACTTGCTTCACAAGCATCAAACTGATCCACTACTTTCTAGAGTTACTTACAGCAGAAGAAACCACCTCTCCACAAGCATTCTGACCTCAACAAGATTCAGCCTTCCAGATAATCACCCCATGATTCAAGACAGTATTCACTTCATCATTCTCCCATTTGATAAGTTAGAACATTTCTGATTCAACTGGAGAATATCAGCTTCCACAATCTAAACTTCAAGTTCAAAAAACATGATGATGTTCTAACATCAGTTAGGACATCTTGATTATATCACAGACACCATACACTATGGTTTTTGATACAATCACCACTGGACTTACTATCTGCATAGTAATCCAACTGAAGATCTTCAGAGAACACAGCTTCAACAACTTGATCAATAAGAACTCCAGACACCCAAAGAGAGAAATAAACTCTGATATATCTCCCAAAAGAAGGTAATATTCCATAAGCAACTTAGGACTTCTACCACAAGCTCCAAGATATGAACAGAACCAGAACCTCCTTTGATTTTCAACCAACTACCATTCTGCACAAGAGTAATTAGTTCCAAGCACACTGCTTGAATTCACATTAGAGATCAACCAAATGCCAATGTTTGGTTAATCTCATCTTTCTTTAGAGCTTCAGAAAATCTTATGATCCACCAATGAAACCTAATATTCAAGTTACATGTTCCACCTACTCCAAAGCAAGCCATCTTAGATACACCAAGAATCAGACATGTAACATCTACTCCTTCTTGCAGCTCCCGCAAACTGCATGAGATAGACCTTTTTAAAGCATTAATTCCATTTATTTCGGAGAAGATCAACTTGTCTTACGATGATGCGCCACAACATCAACTAAGACCCTGAAGTTTCCGCTTGATGTCACAACATCTGATCAGACATCCAGCTGGAGAGTTCAGTTGTTCATTCTACCACTTAGAAGAACCTCATCCCTCTAACAGAACAAGAGTTCCATGTTCTCATAGACTTGATTAATGATATCAAGTTAGAGTAGCCAACCTCCATTCTGCTTTACTGTACTACAATAACCACCTAATCTTCAGAGAAACCAAACATGCCAAAGCTTGATTCTTCAGAAGAGATCAATCACACAAGATCTTTACAAAAGGAATCCTGCTTTCCTTAAATAGAGACTTCTTCAGAAAGTCAGAGATAACTGCCACTTATCCTTGACCTCCAAGATGAGCAAGATCACATGCTCCTAGAGTGGAGACAAGAACACACCTGCTGCACTCCAATGCACCTAGATCAGAAATAAACTGATCCAAGATAAATGTCTTCATCTTCACTTCCATCAGCACTACATTCTAGCCAAGTTTCTTGCCAGGAAACTTTTTATTCCGATTATGTGCCTTTGCAACACCAAAATAAAGACAGACCATACCACACACATGTATGGTATCAAGATCATCAGCTACAACTCCTTTGCTCTAAAGATTCACTCCTTGAATCAATAGGATTCTGTACATACTCCACTGTCAAGATGTTTCAACATCTGATAGAACATCAGTTCCTTATCTTGACTGTACCCATTCTACAAAGAACAGATCCTTGAGCAGATGCAACAAGAGATGTTGCACTTCCTGAAGTACCAACTTGTCACCAGTAATCTTGTACTCCAAAATACAAGGATAATCAATTAAATATTTGTGAATTCCACAAACAGCAATTGATCTTAAATCCTTGTCCACAAAACCATACATCCTGTAGGATATATGATCTACCAGATATTAACACAAATCAAGGATTTTTGTATCAACATCTTTCTAGTCAAACAGCATGTTGAGACATCAAGTCTGTCACCCTTGACTCAACCTACTTATGACTTTCCTTTGCTAATAGAATCCTTGCAAATCATGAATGGTGAAAATAAATCACCTCCTATTAACTCCACGTTGAATAACATCCATCAGCACCAGAGATCTTCAGAAATCCATCTTCATCAAGAGAACCAGATTATCCTTCTGAAAGAAATCTTAAACATGACTAGAGATGCCTTTATGAGTGGACTTGAGTGAAAACTCAAGTATCTTTGGCAACTTTGCCGAAAAGAGTATTTACCAAACTCATAGATCATAAATTTGATAAACACGATCTCAACTCGCCTTCTCTTCAAACTGACTTCGAGATACAAGATGAAACCAAACTTCCAAGTACCAAGTCAACATGACAAACATCAACCAAAAACTCTCTCCATTCCATTGCTCTTGACTTTGGAACGACTAGAGTTTTCATAGATGCTGATATCTTCAAGAATAGAAGCCAACAATCAAGATCTTCCACCATATTTCTTCTATCACAACTCCAGAATCACATAAATACCAGAGTTCTTCCATCAGAAACATATGCAGCAGAACCACCGAAGAACATCTTCAACATGCCTAATAAGATGTCAAAACATCTTATAAGACACCATATAGGAGAACTAGCCACTCCTTCTACTGTTGCTGTAGAAACTCCTCAGAGAACTTGAACAACCATCAATAGTTGTTACCTTTGATCCAGAACATCCATCCCATCCATTAATACCTTTGAGTATGTCCGAGTGAATAATCTGATCTCCCAAACTCCTCATTGTTTAAAGCGCCTAAAAGTATCTCCCAATATCTCATCCAGAAAAAGACAGGATGCCTGCTTTGATACCAATTAAAATTCTGGCATAGCAGATAGCAAATGTCCTAACACATGTCACGACATTATTCTCTGCATAACTTTAAAACAAGAGCAGAACAAACAATCTAATATTAAGAATATCAGCAACAGCAACAAGATAGATGTTTCGACATCTGTTACAACATGTTAATAAAAACTGAACTGTAAATTGCAAAATGATAAACAACACAGAATATGATGACCCAGTTCGGTGCAAATCACCTACATCTGGGGGCTACCAAGCCAGGAAAAGAATCCACTATCAGTAGTATAGTTTTATGTAAACAACCTCTGGTATACAGTAAACAACCTTTGGTTTACCTATCACTACCCAATGAAAACTTTATCATTAGAAGTCACATCTAATTGATAAGAGAAACCCATCTCATTCCCTATATCACAACCTGTGATTATCTAACAGTTATAGTCACAATAACTGTATCATCCTACTTGAAAGACACCTCTTTCAATACAAAGTTCAGTCGAGCATTCTCGACTAACAACGCAACTTGGATTTGCTTCAAAGCTTCATCCAAGAACAATACATGATTCATTACCTACAAGTTTCTGAATCTGTACAAGCATATATGTCTACCACAATGTATCAAGTCCATTTTATTTTTTTCTCTTGCTATGCAGCACCAACCTGTCTGCTTGCACCCCCTCACTTTATATCTTATTTTTCATTATTTTATTTTTATTTTATTATTTGATTAATACAAAATTAACTAATTAAATAAATTGTGAATAAAATCAACATTTTTTCAAGAAAAATAATAAAATACTTGATCAACATCATGTAGTTTTCAAAGTCTTATCACTCCTCACCATTTAAACAAAACCTTTTCGAATCAATTTCGAACCAACACAAAGTAAACACTTGATCAATATCAAGTTTCCTTTTCAAATTAAACCAAAGTCATCTAACTTAATTATTTCAAACATTTTTCATAAATCAGATGAAAAATGACAAGTTTGGTGTATGTCACTCTTTTCCCCAGATATTTGGATACAAGTCGTATAGCTTGACCATCAAAATATTCGTCATCTTCTTAAAACTTAATAACTCGACTAAATTCAAATCCTCTCCTTCACGGATGAAAAGGGAATAATTTGGTATATACCTCTTTTTTCCCTGAGTACTTGGATACGAGTCATATAGCTTGACCATTCGAGTGCTCGCCATCTTTAGGGAATTCTAACCCGATTCATACCAAACCTCTTTTACAATAAAAAACTTGAGCAATCTTTATTTCACAAACAAATCAACTGAAAATGGATTAATGTGGCATATGCCTTTTTCTTCCTCAAGTATTTGTATACAAGTTGTATAGCTTGACCATTAAAACACTCATATTCCATTCAAAATACAATAATTAACCGAATATAGTTCACTCTTTTTTTGGATGAAAAAGACTAATTGGGTGTATGCCTCTTTTTTCACAAGTATTCGAATATAAGTCGTATAGCTTGACCATTCAGATGCTTGTCTTCTGTTAAGGGATCGTGGCTTGATTCATTTCACCAATTTCATAATGAAATCAGAGGAAAAAAAATTAATTGGGCGTATGCCTCTTTCCTCCTCGAGTACTTGGATATAAGTCGCACAGCTTGATCATCCGAGCACTCGTCATCCACTTAAAAACAAACTCAAACCAATCAAACTATCTTTTCTCGCCCACGCGTAATGTCAAAACCTTTTCATAAACGAACAATATTTTATCCGTTTTACCGCAATACGAAGGAACACTTAAGCCTCCCACACACGAGTATACAAGCATTGTTTAACTGCTATAATGAGACCTAAACATTTGTTCACTAAAATCAACCAACACATATGTGGTTTTCTACTAAGAACTACATAGCTTTGAGTTTCCTATCGCACCTGGGGATACGTAGCAATGAGATTCAACGTCTCGTCAAGCATTATAATAAAAAATTAAAAATAAACATTTGTCTTACCCAGAACTACATAGCTTTGACTCGCAATCTTGTTATGCACCCTAATAAAAAACTTATTTTTAGTTCATTTCTTTTCAAACTTTTAATAATAATAAAAATAAGATAACATTCTATTCGCAATTCTAACTAAATGGTTCCCATTAAGTACAACGGATGTGAGGGGTGCTAATACATTTCCCTCGCATAATCCACTCCCGAACCCGAATTTGGTTACGACTACCACTTTTTTTTTCTTTTAGGGTTTTACCGATATTTTCTCTTTCCACTTGGAATAAATAAACTTTGGTGGTGACTTTGTTATTATTTCGAGCGTGTGAACGACCATGGTATTTTTCGATGCTGTTGTTGAAAATCTAAGACATTTTTTCTTGTGTTACTATGTTAATGCTAACAAAAATGAAGATAATATTTTGCCTTTTTCCCCATTTTGATGTAGCCACTATATGTGTGTATGAATGTATCGCCACCCCTCTCAATTATGTTATGTTTTTATGCTCAAATGTATTATGGTTTTTTCGAACAAAAGTTTGAAATCTGTTTTTGGATATTGGGGGAGGGGGTGGAAATGAAAAAAATGGCTGTGGAGTGAGCATGGTTGTATAATAGAGAGAAAAGAGCAAGTTTACACCTTTTTTTTTTGTTGCTAAAAATAATGAGAAGAATACAACTCCCTTGAGAGACAAATTAGACCATACTCAAAATGGAATTTCTTTTTGTCATTTTTTGGTAAATTGATAAATAAAAATAAATAAATAAAAAGTAATGAAAAATTAATAAAAACCAATTTTTTCTAATCTATTTGAATTTGCTTTTTTTTTCCAAAGAAAATAGGTATTAATAATACTAAATAACGACGAGATTAATTTAACTAATTATAATTTATTATATATAATTTGTTTTATAGATAAACTAATAAAGGAATTAATTTAAATGAAATAGAAATTGCGGCGTAAATAAACGCAATATTCACGTACTATTATTTTTTGAAATCGTTTTAATCTTTGGGACAAAAATTATAGTACCACAGGCGTGTAATTGGAGTACGTGAAAACACATGACCAAGCAATTGATATCTTTACCAAGCCTCTCAAGCGCGAATACTTTGTCAAGTTAAGATATTTACTTGAAGTGGCAAAATGTTAAGATATTTACTTGGAGTGGCAAAATGAAGTTTTTTTTTGCCGGGGGGGGGGGGGGGGGGGGGGGGGTGATTATTTAAATTGATTTTGGGTTTGTTAGTTCTTGGGTCTTAGAAATTTTAAGGCCAAAATTTGCATTGTAGTAGATCCAACTTCTAAAAGTCTATTCTAGAGATTTCTCTCTAGAAGATAAGGATTAATTATGATTTTTGTAGAATAATAGAGAAAATTCTAGATAGTGATTTATAGTCATTAGATTAAGTTTGTGGTGGCAAAATCTTAGTCGTTAATTTAGAAATGCACTAGTATAAATAGAGGTGATGTACTTGAGTTTCTACAAGTCAAAATTATAAACACCCAATAATACAAGTAGTCTGCCCTTTCTCAAATGTTTTCTATCCTCTCCCAAATACTTAAACACTTTCTCCACCAACCTAAAATTTTCTTCCAACACATACCTGAAATTTAAAAAAAATCGATAAAATCCAAAATTTTGGTAGCTTTTTCACCTGACACACAATTTCGAAATTGCCTGTAAAAACTCATATAGAAATACAACATATTTCTAAATTGTCAGGGAAAATGCTAACAAAATTTTGAATTTTACCGAATATTTTTAAATTTTCAATAGGGTATTGGTGATTTAAAAATTTTAATAAAAATTATATTTTTAATTATGAAAGTATTAAGGGCAAACTAAAAAATATGTGAAGTGTCAGGTATAGTTGAAAGGGTGTCTGATAAAATTCTCAACGGTAAAACTCCTAAAATTCTCCTGATTCTCCTAAGAGCATACACATCGGTGCATTGTCACCGTTCTTTCACGGAAATCGAAACTATTTTGTCAGAGGTTGATGGATATTTGAAAGTATTTGTCGTGCTTTAGTTTCCAACCGTTCTGCTGCAGAAGAACGTTTTTACAATTAAAGTGGAATAGAAAAAATTATATTTAATAAAATTGAAGGCATAGTATTGTATTTAATGGGTCCCATTAATCAATAGAAAAATTATAAAAGTTGTATTATTATATTATATTATAACATATGAAAAGTAACCGTTTGATATTAATTGAAAGAAAAAATTCTAACGGTAATATTTTATAACATATGAAAACTAACGGTAATATTTATTACTTGTAAAAAAAATTAACGGTAACATTTTCCAACCTTATAAATAAGTTACTAAATTTTATTATAATTTCATTCACAACTAGTCAAATTTTAAACTATTGATTTTATTTCATTTTAATTATTTTCTTGTACACATTTATTTGTCAATGGATCCCAATCAACATAGCTCTTGGTCTAATTTTATACAAAATGTTGGTAGTCCCCTTTCTATTCCAAATCCACAAAGCAATCCATACATGCATCATATTACACAACATGACTGTTGAAGATGAACGTGCAACATATGGTGGAAAATTTTGATTTATCTTATGATCATTTGAGTAATGATGCGACAATATTGCCGAATGATTCTAATGTTGATTTTCAAGAGTTCTTACGTAGAAGATTTGATGTTCGTGATAAACAAGTTCATCGACACTTTCAACAAGACTTGATAGAACATATATGGCAACGTTATGGACACGAGAATAACAACAATTGAAAAATGTTTTAAATATATCTTTTTATGTATTTTGTGCTAGTAATTTATTTTAATGTATTTTTTAATTAATTATTTGTGTGATGTATTGTATTTTTTAATATATATTATTTTATTTTGTTTTATTTTATTTTAAATGTATAATTTTTTAATGTATTTTGCTATATTTGAATTAAATTATTTTAATTATTTTTTATATAATATAAATGTTGAGTACTCCCTCCGTTCCAAATTATAAGTCACTTTGCCAAAAAAATTTGTCCCAAATTATAAGTCATCTTACATTCCCAATGCAATATAAATGACATCTTCCCCAATATACCCTCAAATATTTATTATTATTTATTCTTTCAACTCTTTTAATTTCTCTCTCCTATATAATTATGAGGGACATTACTGTAAAGTTATACATAATTTATCTTTCCCATAAAGTAATAATTAAATTTCTTAATTTGTGTGAAAAACCTAAAACATCTTATAATTTGGGACGGAGGGAGTATATTGTAAGATTTGGTGGGACCCATTTTAGAGTTTTTGATGAGTTGTATGGATATTTGGAAAATGTAGTTGGGTTGTTTAAAAAATATAGAAGTGTAATAAAATATAAAAAATTGTGTGGGTCCCATTTAAAGAACCAAGTGTGGTTGATGAGTGTGGATGCTCTAAGATTGCACTTTTAGTAAGACAAATCCTCTCTTCCCACATCAGACAAGAGGAATTTTATTTTGTCACCCTACAGTTTGACCTATCACCCCTACATGGGGGCGCTTATTATCTTTTTGCGCTGACTAATTTTTTTAATATTTTTTTTGTGTTTATCGAATTTTTGAAGAAATACCAGAAACTTTCGATAAAAATACATTGATTTCTTGTAAATGTTTGAAGAAATACCAGTTTTTTTTTGAAATATTTTGTATTTTTTTCTTCAGATTTTTGAAAACTATCGGTAGTTCATATTCGACAAACAAATATTTTTAAACACAATCGAATTTTTTGAAATATTTGATAAATTACAATACTTTTGAAAAAATCCGATAGTGTTAATTTTTTTTTATTGAATATGTACTAACGATTTTTTTCAAAGATTCGAAAAATTATCAAAGATATTGGATTTATAAAAAAAATCCGATATGTTAAATTTATTTTAAGAAAAACTAGTAAAAAGCATACGGATCTTTTAAAATATACTACCAATTTTTTTTATTCATACCGAATTTTTCAATTTCACTATAGCACATTTCTTTCGCTCTTTTTTTATTAAATTTTGACAAGAATATTTTTGTTATTATAAAAATATGTGAGAATGCGGGATAATTTAGGAGATAATTGAATAAATTCTCTAGAAAAGGCCATGTTGAAAGGGCACATGTATATTAGATTTCATTTTTATAAGATATATTTTCCATGATTAAAACACTTTATTAAAAAAAAAAACTCTTAAATATTTCTGAAAAATTATATTTAACTCGAGAAATATAACGTTGGAGTAGTGTATTGTGATTTATTTTCATGTGGTAAATTTAATCTTAAATACTATTTACAATATACTTTTTAATATATTATTTAAATTTTATATAATTTTGACCAAATTGTATGGATTCTTCATAATTTTAATAAAATTCGTATAAATTTAAGTTAATAAGATATAATATCTTAACATTATTGTTTTTTTTTTATAAATAGCATATCTTTTTTTTTTCACAACATAAATAACATATCTTAGATAAATATGTAAGTAACATTGTTGTTTTTTATAAATGCACCACGTTTCATATTAAGAGTAGAGTAATGGTTTCTCTTTATAATTTGATTTAATGGGGAAATAATTCTTTGCTTTTTTTACTAAAATTATAGATAAATTTGAAAACCATATCATATAGAAATCCACATGATTTTATATTACTCATATTTTGTCGAGTTATTTTATAGAGATGGTTTATATAACTCTTGTATTAGTGTAATTCAATGTATTGGATTAAAGACACGTTATTTTTATCTTTGAAACATAGTTTAAAAATAAAAAATTGAGAAAAAAATTAAAATATTGAAAGTTTTTAACTTATATTTTATAAGTTAAAAGAATAACTTTGACATCAAGTAATAAAAATATACAATAGTAAAAACTAAAACATGGTACAAATCATATAATTTTTAAAAAGAATATATCTAAAAAATTATTATATTTTAAAATATTTGAAATAGCTTCAAATTTAAGTGATTTTTAAATTTTGATATTAAAAAATAAAAATTGTAAATGATGAAGTTCTTAAAGTAATCTTTTAGAAAAAAATTATTTAAATTCATTTTTTATTTAAATATTTTAATTGATTTTTTTTTAATTTTTAAAAATAAAAATAGGTGTCGTTTAAGGTGAGACAACAATTACATGCTTCATCGATGGAGCAGAAGAAATACACCATCAAATTTAATAAATGGTTTAGATTTACTAAAAATAAAGAATAATACAAAATATTTTCACATATACTTTTGTGCGACATTAGTATTTTCACCAATATTAGTGTACAATTCCAACAACATTATAAATATAAAAATTATCTTTCGAAAGAGATTTTGTTTAATGCATCCGTTTATGAATCTCAAGGCATGACAAATTTTGACCGAAGAGTGTGACTTGATACAAAGCAATGCAATATTAATAGATTTTGTTGATTTTTTTTTAAATAAGGTCTTGTTGATTATTGATGGACTTATCAATTAATTTAAAAAATGTTTCATTTGTAATATTTTTTTTATTATTATTTTTTTTAATTTTGATATTCAGTCTTGCAACTGACTAATTTAAGAGGGTTAATTTCACCGTCCACTAGTGAGGGTTCCATTTTATTTATAATATTTTATAGTAAGAGTGTGATGCTTTGAAAATTAAGAATGAGAGTTGTGAGAGTGATTTGATACAATAGCTTAATCTAATGAGTCTTATTTGTGGTCCATTGTAAATCACTTAGTTATTTTTAATAATCAAAGTAAATATCATCAATTAGGTCATAAGTGTAGACCAAATTACAAGGATGTCTGCAATTGTGCAGGAAAAAAGAAAGTTGAAATACAAACCAAACCAAACCACAAGAAACCAGTATTGGTTTGTAATTCCACCTCCACTTAAACTTCCTCTTTGATTAATCCAAAAACAGTTTATGAGGCATTTTATACCATTCATACAAAGAACCTATTGGCTTACTCTTTACAGCCAGCTTTCTCCATCTCCAAGACCATAAGACAATGTCATGAAAAATAGCTTTTGGGGAAGCAACAAGATCATTAAAAATAATTTGGTTCCTTGCTCTCCATAGACACCAGCATGTTACCACCCAGAAATAACTTAGATCTTTTCCTTTCCCTGGCCGATGACTCCAAATTATAAAGTCCTCCATACAATTGTGACCTCTAATTAAATTAACTCCTAACCATGAAGTAACCTCCCTCCAAACCAACCTGGTTTTATCATAGTTTAAAAACAGATGAGATGAATCTTCAATGACCTGAAAGCACAACACGCATGATTCCTGATGTGGGTCTATGATTATGTTTCTCCTCATGAGGTTCTCTCGAGTTGGAAGCTTGTTTTGCAGTAATCTCCATCCAAATACTGAAATTTTTAAAGGAATCTTGATATTCCACATGGATTCAAGAGCTGCATGCGTATCCACATCAGCACTGTCTGTTTCTTGGTTCTGCATAAAATTAGCATAACATATCTTAACACTGAATCTGTTGTTGTTGTCCCTGGGCCAAACAATTTCATCAGCATTCTGACTGTCCAAGATCACCTATTCTACAAGCTGGCATAGATCAAGTTCTGAGTCATGCTCCCCTCCTTCATCTGTTCGAATAATGTTTCTGCCCATCAGGTCCCAAGACCACCTGTTACCAATCCATTCTCCACAATTTGCTATTGTGACATTCTGATTCAAGGAGGAGTTAAACAGATTTGGATATTGAGTTTTAAGAGCCTCTCCACCTAACCACCTTGAGTGCCAAAACAAGGTCTTGCTTCCATTTCCCACTTTCCAGATCAGTTGCTTAAAAACACCTTGATCATTTAAGTGTTTTGCAAGGTTTAGAATATCTTTCCACCATCTAGACCAATGTCTGGGATTTGCCTCTGATTGGTTGTTCAACATACTAGTAATGGCTTCTCCATACCTGACTTTCAGGATTCCACTCCACAAAGCATCTTGTTCATGCATCACCCTCCAAATCCATTTAGATACAAGAGCTTTGTTGAAAGTATGTACCTCTTTTATTCCTAGCCCTCCAACTGATATAGGTTTGCAGACTTGGTTCCATTTCACCCAAGCAATTGACTTCTTCTCACAGTCACTCCCCCACAGAAAGTTTCTTTGAATTGTTCTGATTTTCTTTATCACTTTGGTAGGTGCTAAGTAAAATGATAAAAAGTGTATTGGAATGTTTGATAAGACTGAGTTGATTAATGTTACTCTCCCTCCTATAGATAGTCTTCTTCCCCTCCAGGTAGCTAGTCTTGATTTAATAGATGTGATGATTGGTTTCCACATTTCTTCCACTCTATGTCTGCCTCCCACATACAAACCAAGAAATTTGAATGGAAATTCTCTAGCCTTGCAAAATAGAAAAGTTGTTGCACTTTCAACTATGTCTCCATCTAATCCCAGTCCCAATAACTTGCTTTTACTATAATTCACCTTCAAACCAGTCACTACTTCCAGGCCCCTCAGAATAGATTTAATTTCCCAAATGTTACCCCAAGAATCATCACAGATTACCAAGGTGTCATCTGCAAATTGTAGAACTGAGTTAACTGGCTCCTCTTTAATTTTTAAACCTCTGAATAGGCCTTTATCTTCTACTTTCTTAATGAGCAAGGAAAGGATTTCCGCTACCATCACAAACAGAAAAGGAGAAAGTGGATCTCCTTGCATTAAACCCTTATGCAACTTAAAATCTCTAGAGGAGCTACCATTCACAAGAACAAATCCAAAATTATAGCAAAGCAATCCCTTTATCCATCTTATCCATACAGGCGTGAAATGCATTGCCTCTAAGATTTTGAAAAGACAGTTCCAATTTACACTGTCATAAGCTTGAGCAAAATCAATCTTGAACATAAAACCCTTTTTCTTTTTTCTGACGACATAATCTAGTACTTCATTTGCTACTAGAACACCATCCATAACTGCCTGCCAGGGACAAAAGCAGTCTGAGATATAGAGACCGGTTTCCCAATAACCTTCCTAAGTCTACCCACAAGAATTTTAGGCACTATTTTTTGAATGCATCCAATCAAGGCAATAGGTCTAAATTCCTTTAGAGAATGGGGATTTTCACATTTAGGTATAAGCACAAAGAATGCAGAGGTAAAACATTTGGGCAGTAGTGTTTTCTCATGAAACTCAGAGATGCAGTTGGTAAAGTCTTGTCCAATAATTTCCCAAGTCTCTCATGAATTTCATGTTGAGCCCATCTGGTCCTGGGCTCCTATCTCCATCACAAGAACTAATTGCTTCCAAAATATCTTCTCTGGTGAATGGTTCAGTAAGCATATCATTATCCTCTTCATATAATTTGTTTAGAGCACTCAGATCCATATGGAAGCCCTCCACCTTGTTGTTCTTGTATTTCTCTGAAAAGTGCTCATAGATTACCAGTTTCACCTTTTCCACCTCATCATGTTCTTCTAGACCTATGTTTAGAGGAGATAAAGTGTTAAACCTCCTCCTGCAATTGATAACCGAATGAAAGTACTTAGAGTTGATGTCTTCATCCATCAGCCATCTTGTTCTGGCCTTCTGATGAAGGATACTCTCTTTGATCCTTAGCTTGCTCCACAAGTCCTCAACCAAGTCACTTCTTTCCTTCAATCGACTCTCAGGAATATCATCTTCCAAGCCAGCCATCTCATCTTCAATTTCATTTAATATCTCAATATTCTCCTCCACCTTGAGATCCATGATGCTAAAGACCTTTGAATTCCACTATCTTATCTTTGTCTTTAATAACTTCAGTTTTTGGTAGAAAATGTTGCCTGCATCTCCCCTTATCTTGCAAGATTCCCACACATCTTTAACAAAAGGTATAAATTCAGGATGATCCATCTAGGCATTAATTGTCTTGAAGGGCTTTGGACCCCAGTTTCTATCATTCAAGATTAGAGAAACAGGCCTGTGGTCAGATACATCCCTCTTTTCTACTTTTTGATTCACAATTTTTCAATGATGGCATAGCTCCTCATTGATAAGGAATTTATCCAGCCTGGTTTTACAAGAACCATTTGAGTTGAACCATGTAAATTTGTTACCTACAACAGGTAAATCCACAAGCTCCATATCCTCTATGAATAAACCAAATTCCTCCATTTCTGACATATTACCTCTACCTTTACCTCTTATCTCCTCCTTAACTTTGATGGCATTAAAGTCTCCCCCTACAATCCAATCTCCTATTTGAAATTCGGATTTCAATCTAATAAGTTTTGCCACAAATTCCTTTTCTCAATAGTTGAACATGGAGAATAAATGTTATATATATATATATATATATATATATATATATATATATATATATATATATATATATATATATATATATATATATATATATATATATATATATATATATATACCTCTACTATGTCCATGAACACCTAAATAACCATTTCCAGAGAAACTAAAATCAGAGCAAAAAGAGTTTTTACTCCAAATAGATAGCAAACCTCCAGATTGTTTCATTTGCACTTTGTTTCTTGAATTAAACAAAATTCAATTTTGTTCCTTTCAATCAACTGTCTGACTCTTCTCTTCTTGATAGAAGAGTTGCACCCCCTGATGTTGTATGTGGTTAAATTCATGGCATATTTGTGATGACCTCCTTCAAATGTTTAAACCTGTCTTTGTCTTTATTTTCCAATCCTCGAATGATTCCTTCTAAAGCTTCATCATCTTCATATCCTTCTATTCCCAATTCTTTCAATATTAACCATACTTTGCCTGGCACGTCGTCTGATCTCTTCTTAATCCTATCATTACCCATTTCCACATCGTTATCTGATAATGATTCGCAACATATGATTGAACCTCCCGAGTACCTAGATCCCGAATCTTCCAATTGAGTTGAAATAGTTATTAATTCATCATTATTTCCTTCTCTAGCCATTTGAGAATTAACTGGTTTAATGTTGATTGAAGAGTGTAGAAGTGCAGAATAGAATGATGGCGCGAAAGGGGATTTGAATATTTTCATAAATCTCTTCAAGCGATTTCTTTTTCCTGGGGGGGGGGGGGGGGTGTAAACTTTGGGCCCACCACGTTTAACCATCCAACTATTTGTGATGTTGGGCCTATCTCCCACAATAGTTTCCAACTGGTCCGGATACCCCGAACCCAAGGTATTTTCAATCGTATTCCAAGGCCCATATTCACTAGAGTACCCTTTTCTTGATCAAACCGCTTTTTCCTGGGAGAAGTACTTTTGACAGGCTTATTACCTACCTCTTGTCCAGTCAAACTGTCATTTGTAGTATAAACATTTAATACCTTATTCTTTTTTATCTTTCCTAGGGACTGACAGTCTTCCCTACTACCTCCAAAAGAAACCTTTTTGAGCAACTTTGTTGTCTTCCCCATGTGGTCAGTCTCATGATGAGAATTGCCATACTTTTTCAAAGTAGTTCGACTTGTGCAAAGCGTAGGTTCTGAGACTCCTCTGACATCACCATTGTCGAGATCTTCTCTCACTTCTCCTCCCTTGTTTGCTCAACCGTCATCTTCTTCTTTCGAACCTACTATGTGGCTAGAACCTCCATCGTCTTCATCTTCATGTTCAATATCATCTTCAGTTTCATCCACTATTGATTCATCTGAACTAAGTTCCAAATGCTTCTTCTTGTCGTTAATTACAATTTGTTTTGGACCGTGGTTATATTCAACAATTTTAATACATAACACCTGACCATTGACTTCTACATTAATCACTTCATTGAGGTTACTGGTATACCTTGTCTTAATTAATAATCTTGCAACGTCAAATTTGGATTGAGCTTCTGTTTCCTCATCGCATCATACAAACACCCCTGTTCTACTGGTGATATATTTGAAGAACTCATTTCTCCATGCATGAACAGGCACCCCAAAACATTTCACCCAAGTCAATCGTTCCTTATCCACTTCGGTCGGGGACCATTCTCTAATGTCGTCAAACCAAATTTTGAGCCAGTCTTCTTCTTCTCTGATTAAGTTTTTCATAGCATTATCTTCCAGATCTTCAAGTAAACACATGTTTGCTCCCATGGGGGTAACCTTTATCTGGAAAAAATCCTTCCCTACTAAAAACATTATGTATATTGTAAGCATTCCCAGATTCCTTGATGGTCCCAACATATGCCGCTTCAAAGCGTTTCATCTCCTTATCTTCGATATGATATGTTAATCCAACCCAGTTTTGTTTAGTTCCTCCACTGGCTTGAGCATATGCCTTGCCCTGCGCTATCTTCTTCCATCCAGCATTCGAGTTCTTTGTATTAGGACCAGGCAATCTGGACCGATTCGTGCCCTCATTATTCTCAACCATGATCCTTTTCCTATTAAACCTAGGGGTATTAACAAAGATTTTTCTTCCATTAATATGAATACCATCCAGTTTTATGGCCAGGATTCTCCCATCATCCACTTTTCTGAATCTAACGAACCCATATCTCTTTCCTCTAACGTCTTTCTTAGCTGGGATAAAAACCTCGAACAGCAGACCATACTCCATGAAGATATTCGCCATGTCTCTAGCCAAGCAATGATTTGGAAACTCAGTGAAAAAATATGAAGTAATATCTTCATGTCTTCTCAAATGTTTTTTACTTCTATCTTTCCATATTGACACCTTCAAGTTGTTCTCAGAATTGTTCTTTCTTCCTACAGTCCTCCATTCCGAATCCGACTTCATAATCTTTTTCTTCCACAGTTAGAACCAATACTAACAATAAATCCAGAACGTAAATCACTTAGTTGATAGATCACTTTAAATACTATCATAAAAATATGTAACACTATAATTATATTTTAAAAAATAATAATATCTATGTTTAGCCACGGTTATTTTGGGTCATATTTGTTGCGTATATTAAAATTAAATTTAACCAAATTAATGTATTGAACTATATTTAGCCATTAAATATTTTTTTTATATCAATTAAATTAGTCAATGTTAATTAATATTTTCATATACATTGTCTTGT
The DNA here is from genome assembly GCA_022829125.1 of Lathyrus tuberosus. Classification (NCBI taxonomy): domain Eukaryota; kingdom Viridiplantae; phylum Streptophyta; class Magnoliopsida; order Fabales; family Fabaceae; genus Lathyrus; species Lathyrus tuberosus. The sequence continues at coordinate 169,696 of JALAZF010001100.1, forward strand.
ATTTTTTCTCACTTTGTTTGAAATATGGTGTTTACACTATATCATTTAAATATCAATGTTTCACATTTTGATTCAGCTAATTTATGACTTTTTTTTTATATCATTATTTTCTTGTTATTTAGATGTAATAACCATTATAAAATAAAATTATCATCTGTGATGTTTTTCCTAACACTTTTGATCGTCATAAATATTTTTGTACTTTTTTTTAATGATAATTCTATATTCACTTATGGAAGTTTGAAATAGGAAAACTTTAATATACTATATTTTGAAGGTCGTAAGGGCTTTGCATATTGTACAAATTAAACTAACTCAGTTTGATGCTAAAGTTATTATGAATTATGTCTTTAATTCAAGAGGTATGAAGAGTTATGAGCGGGTGGAAGTAAAACTTGTATACTTAAAAAAAAACTAAATATATAATATTAAATTGTTAAATTGATGATAGTATTATTGAGAGCTTGGATGATAGGCATGTCGCCTCCACATCTACTGACGTAAATACTAATGACGCATGGTCTAGTCAAATTATCATTAGGAAAAGTAGAATAGCTCCTATTGGATCACATCGTAGAGGGACTAATGAGGTTAGTGGACAACAAACTCTTTGTTGTAGCGGAGGATTGAGACATGTTAGATTTGAGATGGAGGCCGAGAAGGAGGAGAAACGAGACATGTTAAAATTGAGATGGAGACTGAGATTATCAAGGCACGAGCTAATGTGTTTGATCATGTTAATGAGAAAAATTATTATGTGTCTAAGAACGACCCAAAATGCGTGAATTGAGACGATTTGACAACTGGTTGTGAATATCACAATTAACTCAAGCATTCCTATCATCACCACTAAGCAGTTATCTCAGATTAAAAGAACATTTCATCCTTTTGTTACGTGGCACAATTAATATTCTCAGTAGATAAAGGCTTGGAAGGTCCCTAGAGAGTCTTGGTGGTTTTCTGGTTTGGAGTCTTGGTTTGTTAATGGCAGCAGGTGTAGTAGAATCTTTGGCCTCGTGTTCGGGTGTTTCGCTTGGGTTTTGCTGTCGCAATTTTTCTGTTTCGGCTACATAGTTCATATTGATTGTTTCCAGCGCGTGGTGGAAACTTTCAGGTGTGCAGGTTTTGTTAGGTGGAGGTAACAGGCTTTCCGCTTGTCTGGTGTTGTTAATGAAAGACACGGTTATTATCGTCTTTATGGTTCTGCAACGAGTGGTCTTTGCCGGAGTTCTGCGTATTTGTTCGGAGTTTACAGGGGCCTCGAAGACCAAGAGATTGACAATAGGCCTTTATATCAATAGGTTTATTTAAGCATTGAGTTTAGCAGCAGGAGTAGTCAATCGGACCGGAGATAAATAGTTTTCTGCTCTGTCTAGCTATATGCGGTGCTGAATGACTGTACGATTTTTTCGAAGATATAATCAGTTTAAGTTCTGGCGGCTCGTCGGGCTGGTTTTAGGAGTTATTCGCGGCAAGGCGTGTGATCGTTAGCAGTTGTGCACTGTCGTGAAGACGGTTCATTTTAGCTTATGTTAATTATTGCCGACTGTTGGACAGGCGATCGAATTGGAGTTTATTAATTAAATAGGAGTCTCCTTGCCAAGTCTGGTTTTTGGTAGGGGGTAACTTATTATTCAGTGCAGGCTGTTTTGAGTTGGGGGGCTTTTAGCTCTACTTGTTGGAGTAATTTATATGCTGTTATGGTCTAGTAGTTATTGTTGTACTGGTTTATGTTCTTCTTGGCGTTGCTACTGCAATCTTACAGCAGTAATTGTACATTAGACTGCTAGCACCTCTGGTGCTGATTTTTTCAATAAAATCGTTTTTGGCCGTTCCAAAAAAAAAAAAATATTGAATTGTTCTTGTAATGTCCGTATGTCTCATTCTCAAGCACTAGCTTGTCGCTCACGCCTCTTCACCCGCCGACTTTTATGAAAATGAATTGTAACTATAATAATTTCAAGATGTCTTTAAACATTTTGTGTCCAAAATAATAGGGTTAAATATGTTTAAGGTCCCTATAAATATCTCACCTTTTAAGATTGGTCCCTCTAAAATTTTTCTTCAAACATTGATCCTCCAAAAATTTGTCGTTTCCAAATGTAGTCTCTGACGTTAATTTCATCTAACGGAAGGTGATGTGGCGTGCCACCTGTGCAGATTTCATTTGCTTTATTGCATTGACCAGTCAAAAAATGATTTTTTATGTTAAACTTAATCTCCTCCTTCTCTCTCTCACTCCTCTTCTTCTTTCCCTCTCCACCTTTTTCTCTACCCTCATTTCTCTTTCTCTCTCATACAATCCTTCTTGAAGGAGGGACAGAGCTTCAATTACAACTTCCCATACTACAAGTTATCACCACCATAACACGATTCACTTTCACCAGGCTCTTCACTATCACCCTTAATTCTTCAGAACTCTCCTCCATCTGCTGCTCAGTCTGTCGCTGGAGTGATTCTATGACACCCATCATTTCTCTGTTTACCTGACAAAAAACAAAAATAAACAAAACCAAGACTTTTTATGTAGAGAAAAACAACACTTCAAATTGAATAAAATGCAATTACAGCTATTTCACTAAATATTTGCAACAAAACTTTGAAGATTATCAAATGCATAGACACTACACTGTCAATAATATTTTAAGAGTACCTAGTGATTTGCAACAAAACTTTGAACATTATCAAATGCAGACACTGTCAATATTAAGCACCTAAAAACATCATAGTATACAATAAATTCCATAATGAATTACATGTTTTAAAAGTGGTTTCCGGTTTTATGGTAAATTATGAATACTAATCATTTCATAGTAAATTAGGAATACAATTAAAAGAAACTCAATAAGGGTTCAATTTGGAGAATAATAATCCATTCCTTATTGGATTGAAGCAAATATAAATCCTGATAACAATATAATTATTGATCACGATACAAATATGCAATGTAATCCAAAAGTTGATAAAAAGGCTGATAACACTCAATTTAAAATTCGGTCACATGAAGAAAAAAAAACCTCACTTCACAGTGAAATCTAGCAGTGTTTTTTCATCAGCTATATCAGCTAATCACTTCACAGTTCACAGTGAAATCAAGATGGTTTTTTTCATTAACATCTATTTTAACATATGTGCAGTAGTAGTACCTGCGGATTCTGAAGATAATCAGCTATATCAGTTTTTCTATATCCTATGATCACAAGGACAAATACAAATACAAGTAAGAATACAATTCTATATCCTATGATCAATAGTTTTTCTTTATCCTCTTAATTTTTCTAACTTTTTATTTCTATGTAAAGGATTTTTGTTAGTACATGGAGCGTTGGTGGAATTGCACCAGAAGAAGATCTAAACATTGATGATTTGTTGGAGACAGTGAGATTTAAATTACATGAAACAAGCTTCTGCTTTGTGTGTAGCCATCTAGCTTCTGGTGGCAAAGAAGGAGATGAAAAGTGTATAAATTCTAATGTTGCTGAAATACTTTCTAGGACTACTTTTCTAGTAATATATATTAATCTTTTCAAAGTTTGATAAACTTTGAAAAATTGTGATTAAACAAATTGTTTGTTTGTTAGTATTATAATATAATGGGCCGTTGAATAATTAATTAACTACATTGTAAAGAGATTTTTGCACTTGCATTGCATTGCATGCATTTATAGAAATATATTAAATGTAACAGTTAATCATATAATAATTGATTAATGAAACATGGCTCTCTCAACTTGTAATTAATTATATATATTTTGTATTATTTTGCTAAATAATTAATCAAATCTTGATTTATGCAGTCATGTAATATTGCATGGAGATGAAAGAGATTATGGAGAAGCTCACATGGTTATGGAGTTGGAGGAAGACGCGGTTTATTGGAAAATGGTGGAAAGTTAGAGAAGTGGAGTAAGGTTGAAGAAGAGGAAAAGGATAGGGTGGAAGTGTTAATGTTGTTGCCGCATGGTTTGGTTACTGTAATATGAAGGTTGGTGTACGTGAATTGAAGAGTGAAATAAATGTATGTTGCTTCATTCATGAGTTATAAGAATAGATATGGTGGGTGGTTGATGAAACAAAAAGTGGTGGAAGAATAATGGGTGTGGATTTGAGAAAAAGGTGGAGAGAAAAAGGTGGAGAGAGAAATGGGTGTGGAAGAATAATGGGTGTGGATTTGAGAAAAAGGTGGAGAGAAAAAGGTGGAGAGAGAAATGAAATCTGCACAGTTGGCACGCCACATCACTTTCCGTTAGATGAAATTAACGTCAGAGACTACATTTGGAAACGGTAAATTTTTGGAGGATCAATGTTTGAAGAAAAATTTTAGAGGGACCAATCTTAAAATGTGGGATATTTATAGGGACCTTAAACATATTTAACCCAAAATAATACATCCAACCATATAAAAAATATCTACAATTATCAACGTAATCACTTTAATCCTAACAAACAAGCTTATAAAATTTAAATAATCAAAGTATCAATCTTAAATAAACATACATTTGTAGTCGTAAAGATCTCGTTAAATCCTCATCACCTCGAAAGTTTCCATTTACATTTAGTTTTTACAATTAAAAAAAAAGGCTTAAATAGTATTTTTGTGTGGACGAGTTTTTGGTTTTCGTCCCTAAATTTTTTTTCTTTTCAATTTTAGTCCTTATATTTCACATTCGTGTTCGTTTTAGTCCTTAAAACCAAAATCCGCAGGAAAATCCGAAGGTTTTCTGCGAATTTTGGTTTTAAAGACTAAAACGAATACGAATGTGAAATATAGAGACTAAAATAAAAACAAAAAAATGCAAGGACGAAAATCAAAAACTCGTCAACTTACATGGACGAAAATATTATTTAAGCCAAAATAAAAATTCTCTTAGGAATGTGGTAAATCTAGTATATCGCATGTTTCATTTATGTGAAATATCATAAATATCTTGCATTTAGCACAAAAATACGATACGTTAGATACCGCATCTTATATATATATATATATATATATATATATATATATATATATATATATATATATATATATCACATTTAAAATAAATATTTAATGCATTATGTGTACCATGCTTTTTCCTTTTAATATGTGGTATATTTTTTATTTTTCATTTTTGAAAATATTTCAAAAAAAATTTACTATCGCATTTTTAACATGTAATGGATTTTAAAAGTTTTGGAAGTAAATGTTTTTTCTAAAAAGTGTAAAAAATTTAAAAGGTAAATTATGAGAAAGGTACTTAAATTAATGAAAAAGTGTTGGGATATGGAGGTATTGGGATGTTGGGCGAGAATTTTACCCGACACCCACTAAATTATACCTGAGATTCCCATATAATTTTATAATATCAAAAATATCCCTCGTATTTTCATTAATTACATGTTGCAAAATTTTCCCTCTGGCACAAAAAATTTGATATAGATTTTTATTGAATTATTTAAAATATTTAATGTGTATCAAAAGTTTTACTAATTTTTTCAAAAAGTCCGGTATATCGAATATTTTTCCACACTCTTAAAAATACGGTAGTGTTATTTTTTAATGGTCACACCCTTGCATAAAAAACAATCCAAAAAAAATATTGACCTATCAATTTTTTATAATATCCGGTCACACCCTTGCACGTACTGACATTTTAAAAATATGGTATGCCTTTAATTAATAGAAAACATATTCTTTTTACCCAACTTTTGAAATCGTCGATACCATACTATTGCATATTTAAATTGATTTTGAGTTTGTTAGTTTTTGGGCCTTAGGAATTTTAAACACAAAATTTATATTGTAGTAGGTTTCAACTTATTGAAGCCTATTCTAAGAGATCCATGGAGCTCTCTAGAAGATAATAATAAGTTAGAATTTTTGTAGAATAGTAGAAAAAATCTAGAGAGTGATTTATAGCCATTAGATTAAGTATGTGTTAGCAAAATCCTAGTCGTTGATTTCTGAATGCCACGAGTATAAAAAGAGGTGATCCAAGCCAAAATTATAAACACTCAATAATACAAGTAACCTTCTCTTTCCCAAAAGTTTTCTAGCCTCTCCCAAATGCTTAAACATTTTCTTCACTTGCCTAAAACTTCCTTCCAACAAAGTACTATCAGAGCTTGAAGATCTGATGCGTCCGCAAGTGCACGGAAATATCGAAGTAATATAAAAGATTGTCGAACCCACAGAGACCAATGTCAACCTACCGTAATCTATCGTCGCTTTGTAAAGCTAAGGCTAATGATATTAGAAAAAAGGGAAACTAAGACGAAAACTAAAAGTGAACTTAGAAAATATGATAATGAAGAGAGGCCGGAATATGGATTCCGCTTCCTAAAGGACTTTGTAGAATTCGGATACTAATTACAACTATAACTTAGTTCCGTAGAATATACCGACTTAAAAACTCCGCCTCACGCTCTCGCGGTATTAACTAAAGTCATGTTCCCTAATCCCAAGATTTTGCTCTTGCTCGCCCGGTAACTAGAAAATATATTTTGAAAGCCAATAATATCCTAAACGTATCTAAAGCGTTCTCGCTGTATTTAGATATGTTGCCTAATTTCCACTATCCGGTTCGACCCCACGCTCTCGAAATGCCAGCTCTAACCTTAATTAATTCCTCACTCACGTGACAAAATCGTGTTAAATAACCTCTCACTCCCGTGACAAAGCTATTTAAATTAGACTTGGAAATTAAAACCAAAACAGACTTTTAATCATAAGTTCGCACCTATTATTTTCTACCGAGTCCTGTGGGTAACGACGGTCCTTATACGTCGGACTCAGGACAATTTAGAAAGACATAGATAGGAAAATAAACATGCAGATATGATAATAAACTAAAATCGGAAACATGCTTTGACAATTAAATAAGAAAACGACAAAATAAATAACAATAGATAAAAACCTGGAATAAATGGATGCTTTGAATAATACACTGAAATCTCGAATACGAATCCGATTGCAGAAAATATAGAAAATATAATGGCAGAAAATAGAATCCTAAAACTAATTTGGGAATAGTCCCCCGATGTGGAAGGCTATCCCTTTTACATGGTGAAAAACAATAAAAGTCTGGTGGCCAAGAGAGAAAAAGGACCCCCTTCTTGCGAAGTAAATTGCTCTATTTATAACCCTTGAGAAGTTGGCGTGAAACAGGGAGAAAAGATCTCCAGGTGGGTGCATACGACCGAAAATCTCTGAGGTGCTCTATTGACTGGTTGATCGTGGCTTTGTTGAGTTGTAACCGTTGAGAGGCCACGTAGTTTCAAATTAATTTCTGAGAAGTTTGCTTGTGCCGGTCGTCATAGCCTTGTGACGAGGGACACAACTTTAAGCTTGTGATGGTCACCATGCCAATGTGACGGTCGTCATGCTTCCTTAATGCAGAATACTTATTCTGCTGTCAAAACATCTGGTTTTCTTCTATTTTCTTCTGTTTTCTTCTTTTTTCTTCTTGCTGGTTGACTTAAAGAGAATTCCTGAAAGTGAACTTAATACTCGCAAATAAAACGTGAATAAACGAAAAAACGATAAAATAATTCATGCACGTTAAGTCAATTTAACGATATAATTTCGCGTTATCAAACTCCCCCACACTTAAACCTTTGCTTGTCCTCAAGCAAACTATGACTCGCTAGAAAAATAGTGAATACGGATACTCATCCTAGGCTACCAACTCTACTTCGGTTAAGTTTGTGTCGATAGGTACTTGCTCACACACTAAGGACATCGTAACAACACAATTCCGCTTTGGCGGTCATCAACCTCCCTCCTGTACAAACCAATCTGAATCATGTCATTATACCTAAGCTTAACTCGCTCATCCTTCTTTTATCCCTTTTCGTTCTGGCACAATCACATTAAGCCCGTTATCCTTTCACACTCATGGTAGGATAGCCTGTTAGTGACTATGATCTCATTATCATCATTTTTTTTTTCTTTTTTGCACAATGGGTTAAATATCAATAAAATAAAGAAGTTTTCACCGTTAGGCTAAATGATCGGGTGAGGATCACCTAACTTAGAAGGAGCATTTCTTTTCATTCAATTCATTTTTTTTTCTTAATTTACTTTTAGCCTGAGATCATACACTTATTTGCATCGGCTTCTTACTTAGTGTGTGCTTAGGGTGGTGTTGACTGCTAAATAAACTACTTAGGGACTACTAAAGGGGTGAGAACTTAAGGCTATGGCATAACAAGTACTCAAATCGATTTCCATAATTTAGAGGCTCACGGTGTTAAGACGATACCGATCTTGCAGAATTTTCCCAAGTCTCACAATCTAACCTCAATTTTGTCTGTAACCTAAGATTTTCAAAAGAAACACTATTTTTAACTAAAAATTTTTCAAAATATTTGGTATGTCTCAAGAGAATGGGGAAATCGATAGACAACATAAAATCAGCATAAAGACTCGACAGCACATGCACAGACGGACGAAACATTTAAAACAGAAAAAATTTTAAAATCATGCTGGAAAATAGTAAATCTAACTAGAAAGCGGTAAAATGAAAGCGGTAAATGTTCCTCCCCCACACTTAAACTAAACATTGTCCTCAATGTTTTGATAAAAGGTGGTAGAGGAAAGATAGAACCTGTATGAGTGCCACGACCAAATTCGCTCTGATTCTTCCCATTTTATCCCTATCTTCGCTGGCCACTTCTACTCCGGCGTCTTGTACTACGAGTTATCTGAATTTGCTGAAACTTCATTTTCTTGAAGCCGCTTATCATATTGCCTATTTCCGAAGGAAGTACCTGCAAAAATTGTTAGAAAAATACGGTGCGGTGTGTGCAGGTGGAACCTGACCATGCAAAGAACAAGGAGGATGTAAGTTACAGACGAGAGAGACATGCTCTCTCCTATCATACTCAACATTGGTGTCACCACCAGCAGCGACATTCGTAGGAATGTCCGTGGGCACCATGTCATTTTAAGGGATTGTCATCCAAAGATCTTTTGCCTAAATGTAGCTGAGACGTGACAAGCGATACGATTCTTTATTTTCTAAACACACAAACAATAAAAGTAAATCATTAAATTAAAAGCTCGTGAGTTGCCGCTCACGCAGGGCTTTGTTTAACGTCGATAGCTCGACGGTTAGGAGTGTTAATCTTCGGGTTCCATGGCCACTTATCAAGCCATCTCACATATCCCTCACCTTTTCTTTTCTACCTTCTGTGGGGTGGTTCGTTCTTTTGAACTTGTGGTGGTGGTTCTGGATCTATCCTCAGTATTAGCTTTTCAAGTTTGGGCTTAGTTATTTCATCCATCACCTCAAAGTTTAACCTTACCCCTTTAGTAGTAATGATATCCCTAGTTTTATGGTCCTCAGATTTTCTCTTTTTATGCGTGACCTCAAACAAAGATGCATCGGTGTGGATATTTTCCAATACCTCCGCATACGTTTTGGATTGGGATTCTACCTTAGCTTCCACAAATCTTTGCGAGAAAGGAATTTGTGGGGTATATGGAGGAGGAACGACATTAGGTGCTTCCTTCGCTACCTCTTCGACAACCTCCCTTTCGGATGGTGTCGATGGATTTTTCTCAATCTCTACTCTCTTCTCACCAGAACTCTCCTCAACCTCATTATCACTCTCCTCCACCTCGATTTGTTTTTCATTAATGGTTGTTACAACATCCACATGCTCCTTAGGGGAAGGTCCTATAGGTGTTCGTGCAAGCAGGGAGATTTGAGTCTCCAATGCCTCAGTGTGAGTCGTGAGGGACTCGACTATTGTGTTTATCTGCCTAAGGGTTTCATAAGTATCGAGATGTTTTTTTCTAAGCTTTTCATTCTGGAGAGTTTGTGTCTCCACAAAGTGCTCCATCATAGATTCTAACCTAGAATTGGTTGTTGTTTCAATGAAGTTCTCCACTAATGTTTCGAGGTTGGAATTAACAGATTCTTGTGGTTCCTCGAAATATTGGGAATGGTGATAGTAGAGGAAATTTGGGTGCGGTTCCTCGAGATATTGGGAGTGAGTTAGTGTCGCATTGAAATCCTGCATTAATATTTCTAGGTTGGAATTATGAGATTCTTGCGACAACTCAAAATGTTGGGATTGGTAGTTGCAGAGGCAATTTGGGTGAGAATGAGTTAGTGATGCATTGAAATTCTCCATTTGTATTTCAAGGTTGGAATTATGGGATTCTTGCGATTCCTTGAAATACTGGGAGTGGTGATTGTAGAAAAAATTTGGGTGATACATAGTAACGAGTGCCTTAGTCTATACGGTGCAATAATGGAATAACAATATTGACTGTTGGTCCCCGGCAACGGCGCCAAAAACTTGATGCGTCCGCAAGTGCACGGAAATATCAAAGTAATATAAAAGATTATCGAACCGACAGAGACCAATGTCAACCTACCGTAATCTATCGTCGCTTTGTAAAGCTAAGGCTAATGATATTAGGAAAAAGGGAAACTAAGACGAAAACTAAAAGTGAACTTAGAAAATATGATAATGAAGAGAGGCCGGAATATGGATTCCGCGTTCCTAAAGGACTTTGTAGAATTCAGGTACTAATTACAACTATAACTTAGTTCCGTAGAATATACCGACTTAAAAACTCCGCCTCACGCTCTCGCGGTATTAACTAAAGTCATGTTCCCTAATCCCAAGATTTTTCTCTCGCTCGCCCGGTAACTAGGAAATATATTTTGAAAGCCAATAATATCCTAAACGTATCTAAAGCGCTCTCGCTGTATTTAGATATGTTGCCTAATTTCTACTATCCGGTTCGACCCCCACGCTCTCACATTGCCGGTTCTAACCTTAATTAATTCCTCACTCTCGTGACAAAATTGTGTTAAATAACCTCTCACTCCCGTGACAAAGCTATTTAAATTAGACTTGGAAATTAAAACCAAAACAGACTTTTAATCATAAGTTCGCACCTATTATTTTCTACCGAGTCCCGTCGGTAACGACGGTCCTCATACGCCGGACTCAGGACAATTGAGAAAGACATAGGTAGGAAAATAAACATGCATACATGATAATAAACTAAAATCGGAAACATGCTTTAACAATTAAATAAGAAAACGATAAAATAAATAACAATAGATAAAAACCTGGAATAAATGGATGCTTTGAATAATACACTGAAATCTCGAATACGAATCCGATTGCAGAAAATATAGAAAATATAATGGCAGAAAAGAAAATATAATGGCAGAAAATAGAATCCTAAAACTAATTTGGGAACAGTCCCCCGATGTGGAAGGCTATCCCTTTTACATGGTGAAAAACAATAAAAGTCTGGTGGCCAAGAGAGAAAAAGGACCCCTTTCTTGAGAAGTAAACTGCTCTATTTATAACCCTTGAGAAGTTGGCGTGAAACAGGGAGAAAATATCTCCAGGTGGGTGCATACGACCGAAAATCTCTGAGGTGCTCTATTGACTGGTTGATCGTGGCTTTGTTGAGTTGTAACCGTTGAAAGGCCACATAGTTTCAAATTAATTTTTGAGAAGTTTGCGTGTGCCGGTCATCATAGCCTTGTGACGAGGGTCACAACTTTAAGCTTGTGACAGTCGCCATGCCAATGTGACGGTCGTCATGCTTCCTTAATGCAGAATACTTATTCTGCTGTCAAAACATCTGGTTTTCTTCTATTTTCTTATGTTTTCTTCTTCTTTCTTCTTGCTGGTTGACTTAAAGAGAATTCCTGAAAGTGAACTTAATACTTGCAAATAAAACGTGAATAAACGAAAAAATGATAAAATAATTCATGTAAGTTAAGTCAATTTAATGATATAATTTCGCGTTATCCAGATCCTCCTAAAGATGGTGAATAATGGCGTTCCTTTCCAAGTCTCGATGCTCACAAAGAGAAACTATGACAATTGGAGTCTAAGAATGGCGACTCTCCTTGCCACACACGATGTGTAGGAGATAATAAAGAAAGACCTTGTCTACCCAAAAAATGAGTCACTCCATCTCAAACTCAAATGGATAGTTTTAGAGACTCAAGGAAGAAAGACAAGAATGCTATTTGTCTAAACTATCAAGAATTATATGAAGACACATTCAAGAAGATATCGGGAGTAAAGAAGGCCAAAGAGGCATGAGAGAAGCTTCAAAACTCTTTCAAGGGTGCTGATCAAGTAAAAAAGGTACATCTTCAAACACTAAAAGAAAAGTTTTAAGCTTTGCTTTGGAAATAAGGTGAACTTATCTCTGATTAATTCTCAAGAGTTTTCACGGTTAATAATAACATAAAAAGAAACAGGGAGAATTATGATGATGTAATAATCATGGAGAAAGTTCTTAGATCGGTAGATCCAAAATTTGAGCATATTGTCATCATCATTGAAGAGGCAATGGAGTTGGAGGCCATGACAATGGAGCAAGTTTTTGGGTCGTTGCAAGTTTATGAAGAAAAGAAAAAGAAGGAATATATTGAGGAGCAGGTACTCAAAACATGAGTCGATTCACTTAGAAAAGAGTGTGGCCGAGGATATAGAGGCGGACGAGGTTGGAGGCTTAATGTTAAAAATAATCAAAGAGGAGAAATCTCATCAAGAGGTCGTGGAAGAAGAGCTCTAAAACCAAGGTATGATGTGTCACAGGTTAAATTCTACAATTGTTAGAAGTTTGGGCACTATGTTTTCGAATGTAGAGCTCCTAGCAATCATAGAGTTGAAAAGAAGGCCAACTATGTTGAATGAATAAGCCAAGGATATAGGACGCTATTGTTGGCACACAAAGACAATCAAATGGGTTGAAATAATCAATGTTACCTTGACCGTGGTGCAAGCAATCATATGTGTGGGAGAAGAAGCATGTTCCTAGAGCTAGATGAATTGGTGAACAAGAACATGGATTTCGAAGGTGAATCAAAAGTGGCAGTAAAAGGTAAAGGAAACATTCTCATCCAATTGAAGAACGGAGGTCATAAATTCATTTCCAATGTTTACTATATGCCAAACATGAAGTTAATCATCTTGAGTCTAAGACAACTCTTAGAGAAAGTTTATGACTCTCAATTGAAGGATAATAACCTTTCTATAAGAGATCATTCAAGCAAGTTCATTGTTATGGTGCTGATGTTAAGAAATGGAAATTTTGTGCTCAAAAATAAAAAATATATCACGCAATGTCTCAATATATGCTACAAAGAGGAGTCGTGGCTTTGGCATCTTTGATTTGGGCATCTCAGTTTTTGAGGATTAAAGTTGCTCTAAGAAGGAAATGGTTTTAGGAATGCCTTACATCAACCACCCCAATCAAGCATGTGAAGGATGCTTACTTGGAAAGTAGTTCAAAATGAGATTTCTTAAGGAGTCAAGCTCAAGAGTGCAAAATCCATTGGAGCTCATACACACAGATATTTGTGGTCCGATCAAGCCAAGATCACTAAGCAAGAGTAACTACTTACTTATATTTATTGACAATTTTCAAGAAAAACATGGGTGTACTTTGTAAAGGAGAAATCAAAATTGTTAGAGAACTTCAAAATGTTTAAAGCCATGTTGAGAATGAAAGTTTCCTTGTGATCAAAGCCATGAGATCCGATCAAGGAGGAAAGTTCACTTTAAACAAAATCCTGAAGTATTGTGAAGACAACGACAATAATTGTTGGTGCCAAGATCCCCCAACAAACTAGAGTAGCATAGAGAAAGAACATGACATCCCTTGACATGAAGATGAGCATACTGAAATGCAAGAGACTACCAAAAGAATAGTGGGTTGAAGTTGTTGCGTGCACGATCTATCTATCAAACCAGTCTCCGATAAGAAACTTGTTAGGAAAAATACCACAAGAAGCACAGAGTGGAAGAAAGCTTGGAATTTCCCATCTAAGAGTCTTTGGAAGCTTAACTCATGCTCATGTACCAGACAGGAAAATAAGAAAATTAGATGACAAAATCAAAAAGTACATATTCATTGGTTATGACGGTAACTCCATAGGCTACAAGCTCTATAGTCCTAACACATGGAATACTATCATCTGTCAAAATGTCATCTTCAATGAAGAAGGATAATGGGATTGGAGATCGAGTAATAAAGAGTAAAACTTATTTCCATAATTTGAAGAAGATGGCGTGGAACCAAAGGAACCAAGAGAAGTTTGTAATAGATTTACGAGGTAATAAAAAATCATGACAATGTTACTCTTTTTTTTTACTATTTACGGATTGCAAGCCCATGAACTTCCAAGAAGCAATGGTTAAGAAGAACTACCATGAACAAAGAGATGAAGGCGATAAAGAAGAATGACATATGGGATTGTCCTCACTTCCAAAAGGGAACAAGGGGATCAATGTGAAGCGGATGTATAAAGCAAACAAGAACTCCAAAGGAGAAGTTGAAAGATACAAGGAAAAATTGGTGGCAAAAGGATAAAGTCAAAGATCCAACATCAACTATGATGAGGTATTCCCTCTAGTTTCTCGATTAAAAACTGTTAGACTAATCATTTCATTAGCAACTAAAAAAAAGTGGAATGTACATCTAATGGATGTAAAGTCCGCCTTCTTAAATGAGGTCCTTGACGAAGAAGTCTACAATGAGAAACCACAAGGCTATGAAGTCAAGGGAGAAGAAGAAAATATCTTAAAGATAAAGAAGGAACTCTACGGGCTGAAATAATCCCCAAGATCTTGGAATTCTCCAATTGACAAGTATTTCGAGGATAAGAACTTAATCAAATGTCCATATGAGCACATATTCTATATCAAGGTGCAAGGTGGAAATATTTTGATTGTGTGCTTGCATGTAGATGACTTGATCTTCACAGGGAACAATCCAACCATGTTTGAAGAGTTCAAGAAAGAGATGACAAAGGAGTTTGAGATGACCAACATTGGATTCATGTCTTATTAGCTCGACATTAAAGTGAAATAAGAAGATCATGGAATCCTAATCACACAGGAAGACTACGCTAAAGAGGTAATCAAGAAGTTCAAGATAGATAATGCAAACCTAGTCAGCACGCCAATGGAATGTAGAATCAAGTTGTCTAAGCACGAGGAAGGAGAAAGAGTGGATCCACCACTCTTTAAGAGCTTGGTTAGAAGCTTACGATATTTAACATGCATGAGGTTGGGCATCTTATATGCGGTTGGAGTTGTCAGTTGACACTTTGAGCATCTAACAACAACTCATCTGAAGGAGGAAAAGAGAATTATTCGTTACATCAGAGGTACAACAAACTTAATCTTGTACTACTCTATTTATTGTTATTATTATAAGCTCACTAGATATAGTGATAGCAATTGGGAATGAGATGTAAATAACCGAAAAAGCACAAGTGGCTTTGTTTTCTAAATTGGAAACACAACCTTCACATGGATGTCAAATAAGAAATTGATTGTCATGTTTTCCACATGTGAGGTGGAGTACGTGGAAACCACTTCATGTGTTTGTCATGCAATCTAGTTACAAAACCTGTTAAAAGAGCTGAGTTTGGCGCAAAAGGAGTCGTCCCAGATATTCGTGGACAAAAATCTACAATAGATTTGGAAATGAACCTAGTCTACAATCATCAATGTAAGAACAGTGACACATGCTATCACTATATTAGAGAATATGTTTCTAACAATGATGTGCAGTTGGAGTAATTGAAGACGCACGCCCAAACAGACGATATCTTCACCAAGCCTTTCAAGTGCGAATACTTTTTCAAGTGAAGATATTTACTTGGAGTAGAAAAATCAAGTCTAGGAGGGGGTGTTGAATATTTAAATTTATTTTGGGTTTTATTACTTTTTGGGCCTTAGGAATTTTGTGCCTAAAATTTGTGTTGTAGTAGGTCCAACTTCTAGAAGCCTATTCTAGAGAGATTTATGGAGTTCTCTAGAAGATTAGGATATGTTATGATTTTGTAGAATAGTAGAGTAAATTCTAGATAGTGATTTATAGTCATTAGATTAATATTGTGGTGACAAAATCCTAGTCGTTGATTTAGGAATGCCACTAGTATAAATAGATGTGATATACTTGAGTTTGTATCAAGCCAAAATTATAAACACACAATAATACAACTAGACTTCCCTTTCCCAAAAATTTTCTATCCTTTCTCAAATACTTAAATACTTTCCGCACCTACAAAAATATTTCTTCCAACACATACGAGATATTTGAAAAAATTCAGTAAAATCAAAAAATTTGTTTGCTTTTTCATTGATAATATAATTTCGAAATTTCCCGTAAAAACTCATATAGACATACCGCATATTTTTAAATTGCCGATAAAAATGCAAATAAAATTTTGAATTTGACATAATATTTCTATTTTTCTAATATGGTACCGACAATTTTAAAATTTCAGTAAAAATATTTTTATTCATGATAGTATTAAGGTCAAATTAAAGAATATGTGGGGAGTAAGGTATAATTGAAGTGGTGTTTGATAAAATTCCCAATAGTAAAATTCTAAAAATTCTCCTGAAATTGGACTTTTAGAAAGGCAAATCCTCTCTTCCCAAACGAGAGAATGCCTTGTTAGATAAAATGTCCCATGTATGTTAGATTTCATTTTGGGAAATGCTCTTTCCACCTTTGGTAGTGTCTTTCACACCCTTGAAAATACAAAAATGACCTTCATGCATCCAGAGATGCATCTCCGGAAGCACCCAAACCACAACAAAATGCGGCTTTATGAGATTCACCCCATTTTGATAAAAGCATAGCCCGGAGATACATCTCTGTACCATAATTTGGTGTATCTAGAGATGCATCTCAGAAGTAACCCCTACACTCAATTATTGTGTTTTAATCCACTGAGCTAGTTAAATGAACGACTCAGTGATATTTTCGGAGATGCATATCTGGAAATGACCTGTAGGAAATTTGATAAAACACCACCTTGCATGATCTTTATTGGAACAAAATTGTCCGCATGCCTTAGGTTTTTATGATAACAAAGTACGTAAAGAACAATTGGGTATACTAACATATGTTCAAGTGTGCGGGATCATAAACTTAAAATTCAACTCTGAATTGACTCTGATAAAAGCATATGAAGAGAAGCAAAGTGACTCAGATTCTGAAGGATCACAATCTGATGAATCTGAACGTGAATATCAACTTCTAAAGGATCAAAATCTGATCATGGTATCCCTACCTCTGGTGACAGCTCAGACTCTAAAGACATCAGCTAAAGGTGTTCAGCTATGATCCATACTCAGTCTCAAAAGCATACAGTCTTATCAAAAGCCAGCTTTTGGAGAAAGATAACTAGGGTTTCATTGTGCAAGACTCAAGGAATGAGGATGTGACCTCTTAAGTCTACCCTAACCTTTTGGTAGATACCTAGCATGAGAAAGACGCTATGGGCAATACTTTTACTTAATGGACAATAATTTTAACCAGATACATCCTCCAACATCTCTCTTGGATTTCTTCTCAACAAAGAACTCTTATGCAAATCACCTTCCAATGACTCTTTTTTTGCCTCTATAAAAAGGAGCTGCAGGTTTTATAGTAGGTTACAATGCTACATCAGAACAACATTGAGCATAACTTTGAGCTAAAGTTTTGTAACAATTATTGCATAAATCTTTGTATATTTTAGAAACTTTAAGGGTTAAGAACCTTTATGGTTGTTATACTACTTCTATACCTCTTATTGAAAATAAAGTATAGTTGTTATCTTTTCTACTAAACTGTTTATTTAAAGTAAAGGGAGTCTCTTGCTAGTTAGCTTGAGTAGTGGAAGTCACTTGATGGTTTGGTTGAGCAATGGAGTCCCTTTCCTGTGTGCTTAAGTAGAAGTCTCTTATTGGATTGCTTGAGTATAAGTCTCTTTCTAGTGTGATTGAGTAGTTGAAGCCTCTTGCTAGTTTGCTTGAGTAAAGTGTAATCAGTTTTATTATAGTGAATATATCTTCTTGGACAAGGGGACTCGACTACTCTCAGTTTAGGAGAGGAAGCAGGATAAACTCTGTGTGTTGTTTTATTCATTGCTTCTAAAATCTATTCTTTCCACTGCTATTAACTTTGAGATAAGACTCTGAACTTGTTCAGATTCTGAAGTTGATATTCATAAGTGAAATAGTTTTAACATACAAAATTCAACCCCCTTTCTTATGTTTTTTTTTTCACCTTCAGTTGGCTTCAAAGCACGGTCTATGTTGTAACACTTAACAATGCTATAGAAAAGGTCCAAAGAAAAATATACCTTCCATCATGTCTAATACTAAGATAATTAGTCCTGATGGTGGTACTCCTCGTGGTAGTAATAACCATGATCAAAGTACATCTAATAAAAATAAATACCTTGTTAGACCACCAACTTTTAATGGTAACTCTGCTAAGTTTGATTGGTGGAAAAGCAAAATGTACACCCATATCATAGGACTTGATGATGATTTATGGGATATCCTTGAAGATGGATTCGACTTTAAAGTTGATGGAGTATGTATGGTGAGTGATAGAAAAATCTCACACCTGCTCAGAAAAAGGTCTATAGAATGCATCATAAAGTGAGGGGTATTTTGGTGGAATCTCTACCTCAATCAGAGTACATACATTTCATTGAAAAATCAACTACCAAAACCATTTTTGAGTCTTTATGTTCCACTTTTGAAGGGAATCAACAAGTCAAATAAGCTAAGGTTAGTTTTTTGGTTCAACAATATGAAATGTTCAAAATGGAAAATGATGAAAGTATTGAAACCCTGTTTTCAAGGTTTCAAGTATTTGTGTCTGGGATTCAGGTTCTAAACAAAAGTTACACTACCTATGATCATGTCAAGAAGATTTTTAGAAGTCTTCTTGTCAAGTTCAGACCTAAGGTGACAGCTATTCAGGAAGCAAAAGACCTGAACAAAATCAATCTTGAAAGTCTGATAAGTAATCTCCAAAGTTATGAGTTAGAATTCAATGGAGATGAAGAACCTATTAAGAAATCAATGTCTTTAGCTTTGAAATCTATTGGGAGGTTTGAGAAATCTTCTCAAATTTGGGAGTAAAAATAAGCCAATCATGATGAAGCTTCTGATTATGATCTTGATGATGATGAAATACCATTCATCATAAAAATATTTCATTATCTTGCCAACAAAAATAGGAGGTTCCCTGGTAAAAGATTTGGTTTCAAAGGAACAAGCTCCAAAGAAGACAAGGATGATCAGAAAGGCTTATTCAACTGTCAAAAGCCTGATCATTTCATTGCTGACGCCTGACTGTCCTGATCTGCAGAAGGACAAGGTCAAAAAGGAAAAGCTCCAGAAGAATAACTTTAGAAGTAAATTCAAAAAAATTCTCATGGCAACATGGGATAAACTTGATGACGAGGAAGAAGCTAAAAAAAGTAAAGAAGAAGCCAACCTAGCCTTGGTTTCTTTAACATTCTCAAATTCAGAATCAGAAGCTGGTTCTGACTAGAATTCAGAGGATACAGAAGAGGTATTTTCTAAACTCTCTAAATCACTAACTGCTCAAAAAGGGTTTCACTCTCATTTTTTGTCTGCTAGTAAAGCAAAAGGTTCAAACTAAACAAAATTTGTAACTGCAGAATCAGAGGTTCTGAAAAAATCAGAACCTGAGATCCCTAAGTCAAAGGTTCTAAAAATAATCACAACCTAAAACATAAAAGTCAAAGGTTCTGAAGAAACTAGAACCCAAGACATATGGTTACATGGTCCTAAAAGTTCCAGAGCCTAAGACTATGAATCATTCAAGAAAACAAAAGTTAATCGTAACATTTTAAATGTTTGTCAGAAGAGCCTCTTATTTATGAATGAAGAATTACACATCACTGTGTTAATTCTACTTTTATCAGAATGACAAAGAATCTTATTCTACATCAAGTCAAGCATCTTAATATGTGCTTACACCAGATTTAAGTAGCAAAGTATGATGATGTCCAGAAGCTACTATGATCAGAAGTTCTGAATAAACTTCTGATGAATAATAGCCTCTGAATCATCTTAGCCTCTAAAACTCAGAATAAGATTAACTGCCTCTCTAAGATGCACACAAGTAGACAAAATTGTTTTTTCTGCCTATGACATATGTCCTCTTACGTGTCATAATTTTGAAAAGTCTTTTGACACGTGGATTATAACTGTTGAGTAAAAAACTCATATGTTCTTGGTTATTTGTCTTAATTACTTTGTTTTCTTTTCCCTTTTTATCTTTATGTTATGTGTTGATCATATGAGGGATATTCTTCTATCTACTTTGTTTTAATGATGTCAACAAATATGTAAGAAATTAGATTGTAATTTGAGCGGTATCACTTCACGTGTCGGGCATATTGCGTCTAATCATTATTGTTCATATGTCTAGATGCATAGGACCTTGTCTTTCCCATAAATAAATGTCCATTATCATTTTAGTAGTGTCTAGTATGTGTTTCTGAACTTGGTCAGGTGAAAATGCGCAGAAATTTGAATTTCCTGAAAAAAATGCAGTTCATGCGCTGACCCTCCCAGTTCATGCGCTAACCTCCCAGTTCATGCGCTAACCCAGTAAAACCTGCGGGAAAACACACAACTTAAATGACACAAAAATTGTCATTTATGCGTCGACGCATGAGAGCTATAGTTCGACGCATGATTTCCTGGATAAGTGTTTTTCGCTTATTTTTTCCTCTGTTATTTCTGTTATTATCTCTGTATAAAAATAACAAGAAACGTGAAAGATATATGTCATTTCTCTCTTCATCTTCATCTCATTCATTGAGTAAACAAACAATCACACATAATCATCTTTGTTTGTGTCACCCATTAATCTAAGTGATAACGTTCAAAATTTAGGAAGTGTGATCTTCATCTTCTGGGTTGAGAGTTTGCCAGGTGTTTCTTGAATCAAACCAGTTCGTTTTGTCCTCCAAGAATCAGATAGATTTTGGGAGGTTTTTGCACAAACTGTTTCTTTCTACAAGGATTCGGCTGGGCGAAGGTAACCGGAAATTGGCACAATTGTTCGGTTTAGTAGCTGTAATCAGAGGATCATAGAAGAGAGGTTTGGGTTCGAATTCTTGGTAGATCACAATTGATTGAGTGAAGGTAACCGAAGAACGGTGGGTTCTTTCGGTTTAGTAGCGTGGGACGGTAATTGGATCAACCATATTCGAAGCACTTGATTCATCTCGAATCAAGGGAAGAGAAAATTTTACATCAACGATCGAAGACGTTCGAGGGTTTGGATGCTCATAGTTTTCTTTTGTAATAAACAATTTGCAACAACTATATATATACACATCTCAATTCCATTTGTGGAGTTGGGGGAAGACGTACCCAAAGCAAGGACGATTGGGGAACTGCCTAATCAAATCGTGTTTGTTCTCTCTCTCCTTAACTCTTTTACATATAAGTTTGTTCGAATTTGTGAAGTCGCAAGTTATTGAAATTTCTGTCGTAGAGTAATTGTAAGCTGATAAACTGTTTTGTTAAACTGATACACTTCCTTGAATTGTATCTTGGAGTAGCTTTACATTACCCTCCATAGAAATTATGCACTTAGTGTGTTTACGCACACTAGGTGTTTGATAATTTGTTTCAAAGTAAAATTCGAACACGTTGCTTTAAATTGCTTATCACTTTACCTCATTGAATTGGAATAAACATCAAGCAAGTGATATTTTGTTGACTGCATTTTTAAGTGTAGTATTCAAAACTGAATTTTTCTCTTCCATACTCCTCCGTGATATATTCGTGCATATCCGATCCTTTTGGTAGAAGGTTCGTTGTAGACGTTCTATCTAGTGGTAGCTTCCGCTAAACAATTTTTAAAACTAAATTTTCGAAACCATCTGCCTATAAAACTCAAGGGATCTATTCAACCCCCCCTTCTAGATTCATAGCCATCGTCTAACAAGTGGTATCACGAGCTCCGGTTAATTCTGGTGCTTCGGTAAAACTTCTTGGATCATGGCGAACGAACCTAAGGGGGCTTATAATAGAGCTCCAATTTTTACAGGTGAAAACTACAGCTACTGGGAGGATTGTATGCGCGTCCATATTAATTCTATAGATCGGAAGGTTTGGAACGTTATTTTAAACGGTCCCATGGAAATTACTATGACTAACGGTGAAGGCGTTGTCGTTCCTAAACCCGAAGCTCAATGGACTGAGGAGGACGAGAAAAAGTACAACTATGATTGGAAGGCTCGTAATATGATCATCTCCTCCTTGGGAGTTGATGAGTATTATCGAATCCCCATTGTGAAACGGCCAAAGCCATGTGGGATGCTTTACAAGTAGCCCACGAAGGCACTAATGATGTTAAGATGGCTCGTATTAATACACTAACGCAAGAGTTTGATTTGTTTTACATGAAGCAAGGGGAAACCATTGCGGATATGCAAAAACGATTTACTCACATTATCAACAAATTGCATGTTCTTGTTAAACCAATTCCAAATGAGGTTGCTACTAACAAAATTCTGAGGTGTCTTAACAGGGAATGGCAACCGAAGGTCACTGCTATCAAGGAGGCCAACGATCTCGCTACACTAGACCTCACAACACTCTTTGGTAAACTCGATGAGCATGAGCAAGTGTTCATTAGCTTGGATAAACATGAAAAGAGTATCAAGAAAGAGAAGGCAAAAGATACGGAGAAGAAGTCGATAGCTCTTAAGGATTCTTGTTCAAAGTCCACACATCAAGAGCTAAGTGATGATGAAACTAATAATGACAAAGATGAAGAATCTGGTGATTATATGGGCTTATTTGTGAAGAGATACAATAGATATGTTCGTAAGAACGATATTCAACACTCGGATAGAAATCTAGTCAAGTTTAGGAAGCAATCTAGAAGCGAAGGAAATAAAAATGGCAAGGTAAAAGGGGCGTGCTACAACTGTGGAAAATCCGGGCACTACAAGCCGGATTGTCCATCTCTAAAGAAAGACAAAGATAAGGATAATGACAAGAGTCGCTCAAACAAAAAGTCCAATAAGTCTCGACGAGCATACATCGCTTGGGAAAGTGATAGTGAGTCGGAGAAAGATGATTCCTCAAGTGATGAAAGTGAATCCCTTAACTTTTGTCTTATGATACGCCACGACAAAGCAAAAGAGGTAAAGCATTCTAAATATGGTCATGTTAATACTATGTCGCATTTAGAGTTACAAAAGGCTTTTAACATGTTACACTATGAGGCTAAGGAAACATTTCAACGTTTGTCCTCAAATAAAAGGATTTTCACGTATTTGGAGAAGAAGGTTTCCGATTCCGAAAGGACTTAGAAGCCCTCAAAAACTCTATAGTGGACACATCAAAATCCAAGGTTGAAGAGGACCCTACTGTTGCACCCCAAAATTTGTTCTCCTTACTTTATTACTAACTGGCTTATGTTGCATTGCATTTTGCATTATCATGTGTGCATATCATTGGTTCTTAGCATGGGGTCAAGGTGCCTGAGGCAGTGCTTCAGAGGGTCAAGCAAGAGTCCTGGTATTGTCCAAGAGAGCTCAGGTGGATCATCCTTTCCTAACCAGTGCATAGATTAGGGTTTTGAGATTCTTGGGTTTATTGCTTCAATGGGCAAGCTCCTTGGGTTTTTATCATCATCAAATGGCATATCTTGTCTTTGTTGGAGAGGATACACATCATATTCAGAGGAATTTGGATTTGGAGACTGTGCTATTTCCTCCTAGACTGAGGGTACCACAACTAGGGTTTGCTATAAAGTCAGTTTATTTCTGATTTTTTGGGCAAGACTTGATTCCATGGTATTCCTTGGGTCCCTAAATACCTAGGGGTGGAATGTTGTCCATCAGCTTGGTTCAGGAGAAGTTCAATTAGCCAATGGATGGAAAATCAGTTGAATTTGGGGAAAAGTCAACAGTGAAAGGAGAAAAGTCAACTGTGAAATTTTGAGGTTCTCTTCAGGGATTTTAAGGTCTCACCCCCTCATATGGTCTCCAGGGGTCAAATTTCATACATATTTATCAGGAATCAGGAGTTGGTGCAAAGTTTCCAAATTTGGAAAGTGGCCTATAATGAAAAGTTTCCATTTTTGGCAAGTTTCTACACTTCATTCAACTTAACTTTACACCATCAAAGAAGCTTCATATAAATTTTTCTCCAACATGAAAGTTGAATATTTTTTTCTCCTCTTTCCAACAAGTACTAGTGGGTCTCCATATAATTTGTGAAACTCCAGTTATGATCAAAAGAAGGCAAAGTGGTTTTTAGGGTTTCTCATGATGCCATTTTCACAACTTTGGGCATAGTGACCTATAATCAATTCCATTGCTTCATGCCACATTCCAATATTAAAAGACATTCCTTGAGGATTATTTTGGGCCCAAGAATGAAGTAATTCCATGGTTTATTTTTCACCTATTTTCCATTATTCAAATTTCCCAAAATGTCTAAAACTCATGAATCATTTGTTCTCAAGGCCCAAGTTGAATGTGGTGTGATTAGAAACTCAGATGCAAGTGATCCATCATGAATTTAAGTGCATGGAAGGAATGTATTTTTCACTTATTCAACATAATGCCAAATTCCAAAATAAGTCAAAAATCATTAAACAATGGATTACCCAAGCTCAATTCCTCATCAGATGAAATAACCCTAAGTATTGAAACATATCCATGCCCTGGTTAGGAGACACACACGTGATTTTGGAGAGGAATCCAAGCTTGAAACCTAAAGCTCTTTTTCATCAAAACTCACGATTTACAAGGAGTTCCTCCAGAATTCTTCCATATAGCTTCTCTTGGTAGTCCATAGAGTGCAAATCAACTACCATTCGCAGCCAAAAGCAAGTGTACAAGGGGAACCGTCTCAGGTTGGTAGGATTTTTGAGGATCCTAAAACTCCAGTGTTTTACGTGAATATTGTTGTGTTGTTGTCACTGATCATGCTGGTATGATTGGTTTGGTGATTGGATGCGTATATTGCTTGTAATGTTGATTTAATTTTTTTTTCCTAACACTAATCCCTTCGATTTGTATTATGTGTTAATTATTCGTGATTTTGGAGGAGAGATTTGGAATCCTCGTGGAATTCCGGTTCGAATGGTATAAGTGTCGAGGGTTTCTGGGCAGGTTTACGTTTGCAGGTGGTGGTGGGAGGCGGCCGGAGCTAGGGCTCCGGCGACCTGGGAAGTTTCCGGCCGGCTAGGGTTTTTGGAGAGGAAGATGACCCTTAGCCGTCCATTTTTCTGATCGCACGGTCCAGGCGAGGCCACGTATTTTCCATTATATTTTTTTTCTGATTTTTAATGTGTGATCGTGTGTTATTTACCCCATGAATCTTACCATGTTCCACCAACCAGTTTTTTTTATCCCGTTTACTTTTTAAAAAGGTTGACTTAATCTAGCACGTTGGATTCATCGTGTGGCCACAGTTGGGACAACACATTAAAATGAGCACGTGCGGCTCACATGGGAGAACACGGTGGCCTCTCCCTCATTTTTTGTTTTTTTTTTCTGAATGATTAATTGGACCAGGCTTTGCTTTTCGCACCACCCTTTTGCCAGCCCATTCCACTTCCAACATTTTTTTCTACTGTTTACACCCCCAGCCCACTTCTTATTTCATTTTTATTTCATTTAATTTATTGTTTTCATATTCTAATTATTAAAAATAGTTTTTTACATCTAAAAACCATCATAAAATTAATATATCATCTGTATTATTTTATAAAATTTTTACAAATTTTATTTTTTATTTTTATTTTATTTTCATCATCCTAATTAATTATTTTCTTAATTTCCTTTTTGCATTACACATTTCATGCATACTTAATTTTCTTTATTTTATTCCTCTACAACCATAAAATATTTTTGATCCATTCTTTTTGCATTTGTTCACTAACATCCTAAAGTGCTTAAAAATATTTTTCTTTCATTTTTAATTTTATTTCATATTGTATTTAGGTCCTTCCCTTTAGCACACTGAGCTCTAATTCCCACCTGAACTTTGCCTAATTATTTGAATGACTAATATCTTGATTTTTTGCAGGGACTTTTGAGATGTTGTTTGCCTCTGGTTGAGGAACCTTAATGTTTAATTCGGGAATTTTAGGAGTCATTTTTCTAATTATCTGATTTGTTTTCACTCGAGATTTTCTTGCAGGCGCATCTTTGACCTTGTATGATTATCTGTTTGAAAAGGCACTTGTGCCATTTGCTTTGGGGTTGTTCCTTTGTTTCTTTGATTCATGTTTGGATGATAATCATTGTTGTTTTCCATTGTTTGATTTTCATTCACCTCATCTCTCTTACTTATGTCTATTATGTACTAATCTTTTATGCAGGATCTAAGATAATTTCTTTAAGGGTATGGATAAGTATCCATGGTCACCCTTACTCTTTCCTTCTATCATCTTCTTCCTTTAGGGTTTAGGTTGAACCTCACTAACCATAGGTCACCCATGCATGATAACTTTAGGGCCCATAGTTCCCTTAGAGTATCCCTTGTGTCTTTTCTCTTCTCATCTCAAATCTTCTTGAAAATACTTAATAAGGATAGATTGTATTGTGCACGAGCCTTAAGCGTGGGGAATGAGAAATGAGGGGCTTCCTCTCATCTTTCTAGAGTGCTTAGCGAGCGTCCTGTCTTGGGACGATGCGTTAAGTATTCGCCCCTGTGCCCTAGACTTTGGTGCAATGCAACTTAAGAACTAACTTAAGCCATTTCTGTCCTAAAAAACACAAACCAACTTCAAACCTTTTTGTCCTTCGGGACCTTTAAACTAAAGGCTATTTTCAAAAAGGGCACGTTACCTTCCGTCTGAGTCGCAAACAGGCATCGACCCTAACTGCCGGACACGAACTTAACGTCGCTCATAAAAAACACAAAAAGAACTTGGTCTGAACTACGTTGACTCTGAATTCCCCATTGCACAAAGGGGGTACGTAGGCCTAGGACGTCGACGTCCTATTGAGTCGGTCTTTGTTTTCCCTCTCCGTTTTAGTACAGCCCTAGATGATAGTATAACTTACCCTTAGAATAGACAACAGGCGTGGATCCCATCGAGTACGATGGACGCGTGGGGTGCTAGCACCTTCCCCTCGCGTAACCGACTCCCGAACCCAGGTTATGGTTGCGATGACCATTCCTTTTCCCTCTTCCTCAAGTTTATGCGGTGTTCCCTTTCCCCTTCTCGGGATAAATTTACACGGCTGACGACTCTGTTTTTCCGCGCCACTCTCGCGTTTGTACCTGGACGAAAATCCTGGGAGCGACACCTACCTCTTGGTTCAATTGGTGCTATGACACTTGTCATATTTGGCAACGAGAGGTGAGAATCCTCAAGGCCAAATTGGACAAGGATCTTAAGCCAAAAGTTACATTTGCTATTGATCGATCACATTTTCATGAGAGCATGAATAATCCATATCAAAAGTATACCTATGTGATTTGAGATAGTGATAGCAAAAGTAAATTCCAAATGAACCGTAATTGTCTTTACTATTGTAAGCCTGGTCATACTATTGTGACATACCGCTTCGGAAGGTTTCTTGTTCCAAAAGGCATCTATCAATGGTTGCCCAAGTGCGGTCTTGGTTTCACTCACCTTAAAGGACCCAATGAGAATTGGGTGCCTACTCTCCCTTGATTGTTTTTGTAGGTACAAAGTCTTGAGACCACCGAAAGAAGATAGGTTCTGGATAGTGGCTACTCGAGACATATGACCGGTAACATATCTCTTTTCATCGACTTTGTGGCAAAGAAAAAGGGGTTTGTTACCTACCGAGATAACAATAAGGGACAAATTCTCGACAAAGGTAGTGTAGGTAACCCCTCATCTACTACTATCTCTGATGTGCTACTTGTGGAAGGCCTTAGACACAACCTTTTAAGCATTAGTCTACTATGTGACAAGAATTATAAAGTATCTTTTTCAAAGGATTGTTGCATAGTTGAAGATAGCGACAAAAAGAATGTGTTTAAGGGCTTGAGGGTGAACAATGTCTATATGCTAGACTTAAATGAGGTATCGTTGAGTGGAGACAAGTGTCTAGTCGCTATGAATGAAGATTCATGGTTGTGACATAGACGGTTGGCTCACATCAACTTTGATTTGCTTAACAAAATTGTCTCTAAAGACCTAGTCATCGGTTTGCCCAAAATTAAATTCACAAAGGATCACCTTTTTGATGTGTGTCAAATGGGGAAGCAAACAAGGATCTCATTCAAATCTAAAAACATCGTTTCAACTATGAGACCCCTTGAGCTCCTCCATATGGACCTCTTTGGACCATCTAGGGTTAAAAGTCTAGGTGGTAACTACTATGGGTTTGTTATAGTCGATGATTTTTCTATGTTTTGCTGGACCATTTTCTTAGCAAATAAAAGTGATACCTTTTCGGCCTTTGAACGATTTGCTAAGTTATCTAAGAACAAGTTAAACACAAACATTGGGTCAATTAGAAGTGACCATGGGGGTGAGTTTGAAAATCATTTATTTGAAGCATTTTGTGATTCCAACGGAATTGATCATAATTTTTCCGCACCACGTACCCCTCAACAAAATGGGGTAGTGGAACGTAAAAATAGAGTTTTGGAGGAACTTGGAAGGACTATGATCAATGATGGTGGATTACCAAAATACTTTTGGGTCGACGCCATAAGTACGGCTTGTTATGTTTTGAATAGGGTGCTCATCTGGCCTATTCTAAACAAGACATCGTATGAGCTTTTAAAAGGGCGTAAGCCAAACATCTCTCACCTTCATGTATTTGGTTGCAAATGCTTTGTGTTAAACAATGGGAAAGAGACTCTTGGTAAATTTGATGCCAAGGCCGACGAGGGTATTTTTCTTAGATACTCTCAGTCAAGTAAAGCATATAGAATTTATAATAAGAGGCTACGTGTAGTTGAAGAGTCAGTTCATGTTACCTTTGACGAGTCTTATCCGAGAAATGTCGGATAAGGTAGTTCTTTTCATGGTGCAGGTGTACCTATTGAAGAAATACTCAAGGACACTGATAAGGGAATTGATCAGCCTGAAGCAGTATGTATTGAGGAGGAAAAGGATCACCAACCAGTGAAAAGTGAGGATGATCATCATGCTGATAAAGATGAACTTCCTCCAGCTTAGAAGTCCTCAAAAGACCATCCAATTGACAACATTCTTGGTGATATCTCTAAGGGAGTAACTACTCGCTCTAAACTTAGTAACTTTTGTTATTACTCTACTTTTGTCTCCCAAGTTGAACCTAAAAATGCTAAGGAGGAGTTACTCGATGAGCATTGGTTTCTATCAATGCAAGATGAACTAAATCAATTCAGGAGAAATGAGGTTTGGGACCTTGTCCCCCATCCGCGAGATCATCGAGTAATTGGCACCCGATGGGTGTTTAGGAATAAACTTGATGAAAATGGAGTAATAACGCGTAACATAGCTAGGCTTGTAGTGCAAGGCTATAACAAAGAGGAAGGAATCGACTATGAGGAAACTTATGCGCCGGTTGCCCGACTCGAGGCCATACGCCTTCTACTTGCCTATGCTTGCACAAAGAACTTTAAATTATACCAAATGGATGTTAAAAGTGCGTTCCTTAACGGATACATAAATGAAGAGGTTTATGTAGCCCAACCTCTGGGTTTTGAATCCCACGAATATCCTGATCATGTTTATAAACTTAAACGCGCTTTGTACGGACTTAAGCAAGCCCTTAGGGCTTGGTATGAACGTCTAAGCAAATTTCTACTTGATCAAGGGTATTCAAGAGGAAAGGTTGACACAACCCTCTTTATTAAACGTCAAGGAAAACACTTAATTTTGGTACAAATTTATGTTGACGATATCATATTTGGGTCTACTAACATGACCTTGGTCAAGGAGTTTTCTAGTTTGATGCAGGGGGAGTTTGAAATGAGCATGATGGGGGAGCTCAACTATTTCCTCGGATTGCAAATCAAACAACTTGAAGAGGGCACATTCGTGAGTCAAACGAAATATTGTCTTGAGTTACTAAAACGTTTTGATATGCTAAACTGCAAAGCAATTGACACTCCTATGCCTACAAGTGCTAATCTTGATCGTGACGAAAAGGGTAAGGATGTTGAGGTAAAGAAGTATTGAGGTATGATAGGATCTCTTCTTTATCTTACCGCATCACGTCCCGATATAATGTTTAGTGTATGCATATGTGCGAGGCATCAGGCACATCCCAAGGAATCCCACTTAAAAGCTATTAAGCGCATACTTCGATACCTGTCTGGTACTCCAAAGTATGGGTTGTGGTATTCCAAAGGTAGTGTTTGATCCTTAGTTGGCTACTCCGATTCCGACTTTGCCGGGTGCAAGTTGGATAGGAAAAGTACTAGTGGCACGTGTCACTTTTTCGTAAATTCCTTGGTGAGTTGGCATAGCAAGAAACAGGTTTCCGTTGCTTTGTCAACAGCCGAGGCGGAATACGTTGCCGCCGGTAGTTGTTGTGCTCAAGTCTTATGGCTTAAACAACAATTACTTAATTTCAACTTAAAACTTGAACGTATTCCAATTTTGTGCGATAACACTAGTGCGATTAATCTAACTAAGAACCCCGTATTGCATTCATGCACCAAGCATATCAAAATACGCCATCATTTTGTTAGGGATCATGTAGAGAAAGGTGATGTTATTTTTGAGCATGTTGACACTAAGAATCAACTAGCTAATATTTTCACAAAACTGTTAGCTACAGAGCCTTTCTTTCACATCCGTATGGAACTTGGCATTCTCGATATCTCGGATCATGCTTAATAATCTTTTAAGATAGTGATCTTCACATATATACATGCTTGTTTATTCTTTTAACTAACAATGCAAAGAGATATTTAGCTATATGTGAGGGCTCTTATCGTCATGATGATCAAGGTAATATCGTTCCGATTTTTAGATGTTTATCATGTTTTATGCCATATTAATTACTCTAATCTTAATGTTTATTTCATTTTGAGCACTTATCGTTCATGTGGATGTTTTGTTCTATATGTGTGCATTTCTTTTTATCTGTTTAGAACTTAAAATTGCAAAATTTCACTTCTGGTTCAAATTTGCATGTTCATGCGTAGACGCATGATTTATGCGCTGACCTAGGGAAAACTTTCGAGATAGCGCATAACCAAATGTTCAATTTTTTAAGAAAACTCATGAATCATGCGCCGACGCACAGATCTATAGGTCAACGCATAAATCTAATGTTCAAAATTCCTTCTTTACTGGGACGCGTGCGCCGACCTAGTGCTGCCTATTTTCACTACATACTTTCATTGCACATTGATGTATGTTCATTGCATGTCATCTCATCAGATTTTGTGGTCAATCTCTCCTTATCTTCCTCCATTAAACCTCATCAAAACCCATTATTCTCCACTAAAACCTCATCAAAAACCCTAAAAATCAAAAACCCATCAAGAGTGAATTCTCTATATTACTAATACAAGGGTTTCTAAGGGCTGCACATATCTCCTCTTCACTTTCTGCAAAAATCAAGTGTCATCATCTTCTTCCAACTCTTCATCAACCATGGCTTCAAGAAGAAATCCTAGTAGAAGGGGAACAAGAGGTTCATCTTCACAACCAGAAACAACCAGAACATTATCTTCACCACGGGTAACCTTTAAATCTTTAATTTCTGAAAGGCTAGCTAATCCTTTTGAGACACTGTTCTGTAACCGTCCGGTTATAAGACAACATGGTTTTTATCCTCTGATGGGTCCAGACTTTCACATTCCTGAGATTTCTGAACTTGTGAATTTTCAAAATCTTAGTGAATTTCTAGAATATGATGATAAGTATAGTGAAGATTTGACTAGGTTGTTCTACTGTGGAATCAGGGGTAAGTTTCATGGGGCTGAATTTAAATTTTCTATGAATAATGAGCAATTTGAAGTGACCAATGATGTATGGTTTACACTGTTTGGATTGGACACTGATGACACTCTTCCAAAGGTCACTGATAAAACCTTTGTTAAGGACTATGAGTTTAAAACTATTTTGAATTCGATGTTACGAGAACCGTATCCAGATGATGTTGTGGCAAGTGGATTATTTCTGAAAAGTGTCACTACTGGCCATTTAAAATTTTAAGACCGAATTCTTCAGTGGATTGTTGCTTGCATCTTAAGGCCTAAGAAAGGAGGGTACTCAAGAGTTAAACAGGCAAAGGTTCATCTTATCTATATCCTCAAGAATCGGATCAAAATTAACTGGCCTTACTATTTCGCTTATAGGATGTTCGTTACTCGCAGCTCCAGCAAACTTCCGGCACTTGGTTATGCATCCGTTGTTGCAAACATTTTGAATCACTTTGATATTCCTGTTCCAAACATCTGTCATATTCATATTACAGCTGAACAACAATTTCTTGCCCAAACCCTTACCATGATGGGTTACTTTTGGAATTCACGTGAGAACAAGTTTATTTATCGACCTCGATCCACCCATCCTGAACCTAATGCACCTGTTCACCTTGAAGATAATGATAATGAAGATGTTCCAGAAAATGCTAATCAAAATGTTAATGATGAAGATGTGGTTATGCAAGATCCTGAAGAAGAGGACAATGAGGCATGGATAGGCTATCAACCTGAAGAACCTTCTGAAAATCAGGGCTGGGGTCAGTGGCAACAAAATTGCTGGACTATTTTTGGAAACGCCTATGTTCCTCCAACCTATGGTGAGGACTATGAATGGCAGCAACCTGACAATTCTGCTCCTCCAACTCCACCGTCTCAGCATGATCCGCAGGCTTCTGAAGAAATTCTGGCTAGGTTAAACGAATTGACTCTTCAACATCAAGAATTTCAAGCTCTGCAAGATACTCGCTACACGGCTCAGGAAGAACGGTTCACCAATCTATCTAATCAAGTTTCATCTCACATTACCAACTTCAAAAACTTTGCTAACGCCGCTATGAATCGTTTCAATCAGATGGATGCCAACTTGACTCAACAAAAGCAGAACTTGGCAAATAGTTTTGGAACCCTAAACAGCACGTTGCTTGAACTCAACCTACATCTAGAGGATCTCCCACCACCAAGCCAATACTATAGGGGAAGAGGTCATCCATTTAGGAGGAGAAGGCCATAGAGTTTAGGGCATCATATTTCATTTGTGCTTGCATTTATGTTTTATGGTTTTTTTTTTACTTTTCTACTGTCGCTTAGCTTTGACTCTTGCTTTAGTCTGTTTAAACTTTTCCGGATTGAATGCATGGCTTTTATGTTCTTGTTCCTTATTTATCCATTCCAAATTTTACATTGGATGCATCATATGTGGATGCGTGTTAATGTTTGTATGTTGCAAATCTGTGATGATTCCTTACGTATTATAGTGCTTTATTTTGACCACCCTCTTTTCTTCTTTTTGATATTGTCAAAGGGGGAGAAGAATAACAACAAGGAGAAATTTTAACAGGGATTAACCAAGTGTTAAAGACAGGGGGAGCTTTGTTCACTTTGCTCACTCTCAAATTACAAATCTCATGACAGCTAAGAAAGTGTTGCCATCATAAAAAAGGGGGAGTATGTGAGGGATATTCTTCTATCTACTTTGTTTTAATGATGTCAACAAATATGTAAGAAATTAGATTGTAATTTGAGCGGTATCGCTTCACATGTCGGGCATATTACGTCTAATCATTATCATTCATGTCTCTAGATGCATAGGACCTTGTCTTTCCCATAAACAAATGTCCATTATCATTTTAGTAGTGTCTAGTATGTGTTTCTGAACTTGGTCTGGTGAAAATGCGCAGAAATTTGAATTTCCTGAAAAAATACAGTTCATGCACTGATCCTCCCAGTTCATGCGCTAACCTCCCAGTTCATGCGCTAACCCAGTAAAACCTGCGGGAAAGCGCACAACTTAAATGACACAAAAATTGACATTTATGCGTCGACGCATGAGAGCTGTAGGTCGATGCATGATTTCCTGGATCAGTGTTTTTCGCTTATTTTTTCCTCTGTTATTTCTGTTATTATTTTGTGTGTGTCATTTCATTCTCATATAAATAGTTTTGGTCATCTCTGTATAAAAATAACAAGAAACGTGAAAGATATGTGTCATTTCTCTCTTCATCTTCATCTCCTTCATTGAGTAAACAAACAATCACACATAATCATCTTTGTTTGTGTCGCCCATTGATCAAAGTGATAACGTTCAAAATTTAGGAAGTGTGATCTTCATCTTCTGGGTTGAGAGTTTGGCAGGTGTTTCTTGAATCAAACCAGTTGGTTTTGTCCTCCATGAATCAGATAGATTTTGGGGGGTTTTTGTACAAACTGTTTTTTCTACAAGGATTCGGCTGGGCGAAGGTAATCAGAAATTGGCGCAATTGTTCGGTTTAGTAGCTGTAATCAGAGGATCGTAGAAGAGAGGTTTGGGTTCGAATTCTTGGTAGATCGCAATTGATCGAGTGAAGGTAACTGAAGAACGGTGGATTCTTTCGGTTTAGTAGCGTGCGACGGTAATTGGATCAACCATATTTGAAGCACTTGATTAATCTCGAATCAAGGGAAGAGAAAATTCTGCATCAACGATCGAAGACGTTCGAGGGTTTGGATGCTCATAGTTTTCTCTTGTAATAAACAATTTGCAACAACTATATATATACATATCTCAATTCCATTTGTGGAGTTGGGGGCAGACGTACCCAAAGCGAGGACGATTGGGGAACTGCCTAATCAAATCGTGTTTGTTCTCTCTCTCCTTAACTCTTTTAAATTTCTGTTTGTTCGAATTTGTGAAGTCGCAAGTTATTGAAATTTCTGTCGTAGAGTAATTGTAAACTGATAAACTGTTTTGTTAAACTGATACACTTCCTTGAATTGTATCTTGGAGCAGCTTTACATTACCCTCCATAGAAATTCTGCATTTAGTGTGTTTACGCACACTAGGTGTTTGATAATTTGTTTCAAAGCAAAATTCGAACACGTTGCTTTAAATTGCTTATCACTTTACCTCATTGGATTGGAATAAACATCAAGCAAGTGATATTTTGTTGACTGCGTTTTTAAGTGTAGTATTCAAAACTGAATTTTTCTCTTCCTTACTCATCCGTGATATATTCGTGCATATCCTATCCTTTTGGTAGAAGGTTCGTTGTAGACGTTTTATCCAGTGGTAGCTTCCGTTAAACAATTTTTAAAACTAAATTTTCGAAACCATTTGCGTGTAAAACTCAAGGGATCTATTCAACCCCCCTTCTAGATCCATAGCCATCGTCTAACAGATCTAAATTCCTTTTTCACTCAAAAACACTATATTTATAT
Organism: Lathyrus tuberosus; assembly: GCA_022829125.1. NCBI lineage: Eukaryota > Viridiplantae > Streptophyta > Magnoliopsida > Fabales > Fabaceae > Lathyrus > Lathyrus tuberosus. The sequence continues at coordinate 204,826 of JALAZF010001100.1, forward strand.
CCGACGCACACACTTCACTCCCTAACTTCCTAGACTCTTGACTTCTCAAACCTTCTATGAAAAACACGTTTTTGAAAAGGAAAACCCTAGAAACCCTAAAAGCCCCTTCTACAACGGCGTCTTCATCATTTGCTCAACATGCACACACGACCGTCGAGTCTGGAAAGAGTTAAACTCTCAAACCTAAAATCATGGATGTCAATAAGGAGGATCTAAAGTTGTTAATGGAATAAATTTTTGACTTCATCTCCTTCAATCAGAATGTGTATGATCTATGGAGTTTCTTCAAAGTCCAAGAATGGTCTTTGTTTTTCGATATGCTGAATGGACCAACTTACCCTCATTTGGTAAGAGATTTCAAGGTTAGAGCTTAAGTTTATGACGAACTTTCATCATCTTTGGAACAAGAATTGATGGCACGAAATGACAACTCTTTGAAAGGAAAAACTAGAAAGGAAATTGGTCTGAAGAAGTTTGAAGAAGTGGAGACTAGGTCAACTGTGATGGGTGTTGATGTAACCAACACTCAAAATACTTTTGCCAAGCTTCTGAAGTTGATGCTATTAAGAGTCGTTTGTTTGAGAACTCTAAAAATTTGTGTTCTCCAGAATTTTGAAAGGTTAATAACATGAAAATAAATTTCAAACTTCTGTTTAAAATTCTTATTGGTTGTCTGATCCATAGACAAGGCAACATTGGTCAAATATCTTGGGATCACAAACACTTCATCTTTTACTTGGAAAATGAATATAAGATAAATCTTCCAGTCTACATATTTCATCATCTCTATGAGTCCATTAAGGACAACACAAATCACCATAAGAAGAATTTCCCTTATGCCATACATTTATCTGAGCCGTTTTATCAAGGTCGTCTGATAAATGCCCTTAAAGCAGCTCCAATAATGATGACTTGGAGGAGATCTATGGGAATATTCTGTCTACTTTTGTTGATGCAAACATGAAGATTCTCAAGAAAAGTGAAGTGGTGTCATCTAAAGAGCATCTCAAAATTAGATGTTCTGATTCTGACTATCTTGAGGATTATCCTGTCATTACCAAGCTAGACAATCCTGAGGTAATTAGATTATTCATTCAACAAGCTTTTAAAGAAGGTGTGGTTCTGAGATACAAAGACTTTCCAAATAAACCTACTGAGATGTATAAATATTCCAAGAAAAGGAAGTAGATTGCTTCAGATACTCAGAAGGAAGTTCAGAAACTGTCTAAGAAGAAAGTTATGCATCAGAAGGAAATTGAAAAAGAGGTTGAAGAGGTTGTTGCATCCACTGTCTTAATGCTCTATAAGACAAGAAATGAAAGAGCTCCTCAAAAGGTATCTTCTTCATCCGTCTCATCTGATGTACCATTAAGGAAGAAAAGGTTAAAGAAGTTGTGTGAAATCTAAGAGGAAGAGAAAGAGGAGGATGCTAAGGTGTCCTTGGTTAAAAGGAATAAGGTTATTGATGCTGTTGCTCAGAAGAATGTAGTAGATCATGCTTTTAGGGTAGCTTAACTGTTAGCCTCCGTGTTGTTGAAACAAGCAGAGAAGCATCTAATAACTTCTGATGCTCTATTAGAAGAAAGGGCTGTTGATAGAGAAGTTTTGGAGTCTGTAGAGATCCAAGCTACTAAAGTCATTGGTGGTTTAAAGACTACTGAATTTGAAGCTCCTGGTTTTCCTGAAGAAGTTGCATCAGAAGCTTTTATTGAAGAAATTCAAGCTACTTCACATGCTAAGGAAACTGATATGATGGGTATAAATCTAAACTCTATCTCGAAATATGGTTTTGATTATTCCACCCTAAATTACTTGTCCCCAACACCCTCACCAAATCCCTCACCCAATCCATCTCTAAAACATAATTCAACACCAGTTGGTGAAACCACTGTTGTTCAGAATCAGTTAACTCTATTTTCTGCTTCTGAACAGCCACCACCTCTGAACACCATGTTTAAAACACCCATAGATGTTTCTAGTGGGAAAACTTCATTAAGTTCTAAAGTTGATGAAGCTGGTTCATTGCTAGGCTTGGACTCAAATCTGTAAAACCTTCACCAGTTTTCATCAAACCTATCCAAGATATCCCTCTTTAAACCTTATCTCCTCAAGACCTACCAAACAACTTATCATGTTCTGCCTTTGAACAGAATAATTCATCTGTTCAAGATGAAGCTGAACATGTAACGACCATTCAACCTGAACTAATATCCTCACCAGAAATTTAACCTACACCTCAACCATCACCTAAAACCACTCCTTAGAAAGAACCTATTCCTATTCAGACCCAATTCCATGTTCAAGTTGCTTATGAACCTCAGACTGAGACTGAACAAATTGTTCAGGATCAATCTCATGTTTAAACTACATCTGAACCTAGAATTGAATCTGAACGAATATCTTTTAACCTTCTTCATCCTAAAACCTCTCTGATGATGACTATCCAACACAATCCACCTTCTGG
>JALAZF010001101.1:0-206514 GCA_022829125.1 Lathyrus tuberosus
ACCCTGACCATCCCCTCTGAGGACCCAGTGAACTATGTGCATTCAACCTGTCAAGTACAAAATTGAAATTTACAGGCTGCCCAGTTTCCTCCATCCTCTGAATAATGCTTACAACAAGATCACCTCTGACTCCCATATTCACCAAATTGTCAATCAACTCGTTGTAAGGATGGTTGCGGATGAGTTGCGGATGGATGGGATTTTTGACTGTTGGATTATGTGGTGCAGGGTTTTGAAGGGGAGCACTTTGAGGAGGATATCCACCTTGAGCAAAGTGAGAAGGTTAGGTAGGGTAACTTGCTTGTCCGCCCTAGCATTTGCAGATGGGGTTCTCATTTGAGAGTGTGTTGAGGCCATAGCTGTTGCTGCTGCTGATGTTGTGGTTGCTGATACTGAGAAAATTGTTGCGCAGTCAGGGACTGGGTTACTTGAGATGATGTTGATGGATGATATCGGTACTGTGCATCAGAAGGAAAATACTGATTCTAAGGAAGTTGGGCTGCAGCTGGCGGATTGGGTGAAGGCGGAGGCAGCATGTAATAATGAGGTTGTTGTGTGGTTTGAGTCACATTTGACGATGGAGCTTGAGATGAGTAGGCCATAGGCTGTTGATGAGAAAGGGCAAGAGCAAGCTGCTGGTTATGTGGCTCAGATGATGTAACATGCGCATTATCAGTTCTCTTTGGATCGATGTCAGAAGGGGAAATTTTCTCCTCGTTGAACTGAGAATGGCTTGAAGAAGGTGATTCTTTCCGAGCAAGTTGAAGCTTGGCTAATTCTTTCTGAGTCTCGATTAGCTCTTGTTTGTCTCTTAAAATTTGCACAGACCTGTGTACCTACACGAGCAACGCAAAAAAAATAAACACACAGCAACGAAAGAGAAACGAAAAGGCAATCGGAGGATAGTGCAGAAACTATCACTCAAAGATAACACATACTTCCCGAAGATGTTTATCAAGAGATTTGAGTTTCGAATCAGCCGCCTCATGATCACTAGTTAACTCAGATCTCATTTCTCCAATTGACTTGTCTAAATTGTAACAATACAATTCCAATTGCGATAGCCTCGAACTAATTTCCTCAAGAAACCTCATAAGGTTATCAGTACATGTTTTCATACTCTTCTTAACGGTTTTCGCGATAACATCTTGGCTAAAAGAACCTTCAGGTGTATTAATGACCGTAGCAGGAAATGTTGATGTTTTCATCATCCTTGAAACGTGAAAATCCTGCACACAAAAAAGTTGATAAAAAACACTTCTTTTTTACCATAATCTTCTTCAATAACATTCAAATTAACCAAAAACAGATTACAGTTTCATGTTTTACCAGTGATATGAAAAGATTGATAAATCACTATTTTGAGTAAGATCAAACAGTTTCCACAGAAAGTTCTTAGGACAATTCCTAATCAAGGTCCTCATTAATGGTTACAGAATTTCAGCTGAAGCATAAAATCACTTAATTTCACATACTCTAAATATAGGACTATTATGCAATTCATAGCTTTACTGTGGCATATGCAACCAAAATCTGGTATTGCTGTACTCAATGGAGAGGTAATACCACACTTGCATTCAACATGATTCGCGCGAGAAACACTGTGATTGCTTGAAGCTGAATACCCAGACATGGTCGTGAGGCTTGGTTCTTGAGGATTGATGATTGAAAAAAATTAATTGGGGAAGATTTTGAATTCTAGGGTTCTTAGACATGATTGGGGAAGAACATGAAAACAATTACGTATTTATAATCTTATTTCTTTTAATTCTTTAATTAAAATTGTTTTTTAATATTAAAAATTCATTAAATATGTCTTAATTAACGACATGGAAATTTATATCCAGCTATGAACAACATAACCCATGCCACATCAGCGTTTCTAATGCCACATAACCAAAATATGAGAGGGGACCAAAAAAATCCCAAAAAAACTCAAAACAAGGGACCTAAAACCTGGGTTTTTTCAAAGGGGGATCAATAGTTTAGAAAAATGATACTATGGGGACCAAAAGTGCATTTAAGCCTTAATTATATATTGTGAGATATTTGATCGAATTCTAGTTAATATGCCATCGAAGTCTGCTCACATGCTGTTGTCGAAAACCTATATGCTGTAGTCGAAGCGTGTTTTAGTGTGTAGTTGTCAAATTTGGCCTTGTGTTAAGGATCTAATTGTTTAAGTTAGCTTGTACCATAAGTTAGCTTGTAATGAGTAATTTTTAAAAGACCCATTAGTTTAGTATATTAGGTTTTATTATAAATAGCATACTAGTCTCTCATCTTGTGGTGTGACAAAACCTAATTAGGGTGAGAGGGTTATTTGTTATTCTTGAGTACTTGTAATCTGTTTTTAAAGAGAAAGTAAAGAATAGCAGTTATAATCAATCCTTGTTGTTTTTCCTTGTTAACCCTAACCCTTGTGTGTTTCTTGCCTATAAAGAAATCGTTAATATTTTGTTTCAAGGCATCATAATTCACAACAAATTGGTACGGTGAGCATGGAGAAGATGCCTTCAACAAAGTATGAGATTGTAAAGTTCAACGGAGTGAACGACTTCGGTCTGTGGCGCTAGAAGATGAAAGCCCTACTGGTTCAGCAGGGTTGTTTGGAAGCGTTGAAGGGAGAGGCAGCCATGGACATTGCATTAACGGAAAAAGAAAAGACGACCATGATAGAGAAAACCTACAGCGCGATATTGTTGAGCCTTGGTAATAAGGTTCTTCGACAGATATCAAAGGAGACTACGACATCGGGGTTATGGTTGAAACTTGGAAGTTTTTACATGACCAAATCTCTGGTGAATCGACTCTACCTGAAGTAAGCTTTGTATTCATTCAAGATGAGTGAAGACAAAGTGTTGGCTAAGTAGTTGGATATGTTCAACAAGATGATTCTTGATCTTGAAAATATTGATGTGAAGATCGATGATGAAGATCAAGCACTGTTGCTGTTGTGTGCTTTGCCCAGAACACATGCTCACTTCAAAGAAACTCTCCTATATGGAAGGGAGTCCCTGAGCTTTAAAGAAGTTCAATCAGCCTTGTATTCTAAGGATCTGAACGAAAAAAATGAGCATAAACCTTCGACGGTAGGCGAAGGTTTGGCCGTTAAGAGAAAATTCTTGTGAAAAGGATAGTAAGTTCGACAAGAAGAAAGGTAAAAGTCAGCAGAAGTCTTATAGTGGCAAAGCATCTGGTATTCGATGATATCATTGTAAGAAGGAGGGTCACACAAGAAAGGTGTGCCTTAAGTGCCTGAAAGATCATGGAGGTAAGGATAATGGCAACGCATCCATTGTTCAAGATGACTTTGAATCATTTGACGCTCTTGTGGTTTCAAGCGGTGACTCAAGAAAAGAGTGGATTATGGATTCAGGTTGAACTTGGCACATGACTCCAAACAGAGAATTGTTCGAGGAGCTATGTGATCAAGATGGTGGATCATTTCTGTTGGGAAACAACAAAGCTTGCAAAATTGCAGGTATTGGATCTGTGAGATTCAAGCTCCATGATGAGTCAATAAGGTATTGACTGAAGTCAGTTATGTACCTGATTTGAAGAGAAATTTGATTTCTCTTGGTGAATTTGAAAAAAAGGGATATGTTTTTGAAGGAGAGAAAAGTATCCTAAGAGTCATGAAAGGGTCGAAGGAAGTCTTGAGAGGCGTGAAGAAACAAGGCATGTATACCCTTGAGGCTGAAGTTGTAAGTGGTTCGACAAATGTTGCATCCACGAAACCTTTGTCAAAGACAAAAATTTGGCACATGAGATTGGGCAATGTCAGTGAAAGAGGTCTGGTCGAATTGGGGAAACATAATCTTCTTGGAGGAGACAAAGTCGAAAAGCTGAAATTTTGTGAACCCTGTGTACTTTGAAAATCTTGTAGAGTGAAGTTCAACAAAGGCAAACAAAGAACTCATGGATCCCTTGATTACATCAATACTGATCTTTGGGGGCCTGCAAGGTGTCCATCACATTCAGGAGCAAGGTGTTTTTATCCATAGTCGATGATTATTTCAGAAAGTTATAGGTATTAATCCAAAAGACTAAGGATGAAACTTTTGAGAATTTCAAAGGTTGGAAGACTCTGGTCGAAAATCAGACTGGCAGAAAGGTCAAGAGGTTGAGAACCGACAATGGCCTTGAATTTTTCAATGAGGCGTTCGACAGCTTTTGTGCTGCCTCAGGTATTGCAAGGCACAAAACTATTGCAGGTACTCCATAACAAAATGGTTAGGCAGAGAGGTTTAATCAAACTATTTTGGAAAGAGTTAGATGCATGTTGACTAGTGCTGGGTTAAAGAAGGTGTTTTGGACTGAGGCTATTTCGACAACAACATATTTGATAAATAGATGTCCTTTGACTGCATTAGATATGAAGACACCTGAAGAAGTTTGGTCAGGACATCCACCTAGTCTCGACAGACTGATATTATTTGGCTGGGTGGCCTATGCTCACATTAGGCAAGACAAGGTCGAACCTAGAGCTCTGAAATGCATGTTCATAGGATACCCTGAAGAAGTCAAAGCTTATAGGCTATGGTGCCTAGAGCCAGGTCACAGAAGGTGTATCACCAGCCGAGATGTAGTTTTCATTGAAGCTGAGATGGATTTCAAGAAAACTAATGATGTTGACGAAGAGCTAGAACAGGGAGAGATTTATGTTGAGGTGGAGCATGTTGATGTTGAATTGTGTATCCCAGATGAAGTCGAAGAAGAAGCAAAAGTTGTTGTCGAAGATGAAGAGACTGATAATAACTACCTGCTAGCAAGAGATAGGTCGAGGAGAGTCATCAAGCCACCTCAGAGACTTGGGTATGTAGATCTTATAAATTATGCCTTAATCTCTGCAAGTGAGGTTCTCCACGAAGAACCTAGAAACTATAAGGAAGTTATGAGGAGTCGAAAAAAGACTGAATGGCTGAAGGCCATGGATGATGAGATGAAATATCTTCATGATAACAACACGTGGGAACTGATAAAGAAACCGGCTGGAGCCAGGTTAGTCAGCTGTAAATGGATTTTCAAAGTTAAGGAAGGAATCGAAGGAGTGGCGTCGAAGAGATACAAGGCAAGGTTCGTTGTTAGGGGGTTCACTCAGAAAGAAGGTGTGAACTTTAATGATGTATTCTCGCTTGTTGTGAAGTACATATCCATTCAAATGTTGCTTGCCATGGTGGCACAATTCGACCTTGAACTGGAACAGATGGATGTGAAGACTGTGTTCTTGTATGGTGGTCTACATGAAACAATCCTGATGAGGCAACCTGAAGGGTATGTCGAAAGGGGGAAGGAAGATTATGTGTGCAAGTTGAAGAGATCTTTATATGGACTGAAAAAATCTCTTCGACAGTGGAATAGGAGATTCGACCATTGTGTTTACTTCAGATTTTGACTGGGTAATTCATTTGTTGTTTTGTTGCCCTATGTGGATGATATTCTAATAGGAAGCAACAATGTCGAAGAGGTAATAAGGGTGAAGGTTGAACTCAATAAGGAGTTCGAAATGAAGGATTTGGGAGCTGCATCCAGAATTCTTGGGATTGACATCCGAAGAGATAGAAAGCAGTCGAAGTTATGCTTATCTCAAGAAGCATACCTATAGAAGATTATCAAAAAGTATGGTATGCCGAATTCAAAGCCTGTTGTGACTCCAACAAACCCTCAATTCAAGCTGAGTATAGATCAGTGTCCCAGTACTGATGTCGAAAGAGCTTATATGAATAGCATTCCATATGTTAATATAGTAAGTTCTTTGATGTATGCTATGGTATGTACTAGACCTGACATAGCATATGCAGTAAGTCTTGTAAGCAGGTATATGGCGAATCCTGGAAAGACTCACTGGCAAGCATTGAAGTGGATTCTAAGGTACATAAATGAGTCTCTCAACAGAGTCCTAATTTATGGTGGAGCATTGGGTGAAGATAGTAAAGAAGCAATCGAAGGATATATCGACTCTGATTATGCAGGTTGTATGGATTCCAGAAAATCTATTTTTAGATATGTGTTCACTATGTTTGGGACAACAATCAATTGGAAAACAACACTTCAGAAGGTTGTTGCCTTATCAAACACTGAAGCGGAGTATATCGCCCTAACTGAAGCTGTGAAAGAAGCATTGTGGCTTGAAAGTTTTGCAAAGGAGCTGAAACTTCAAGGTCGAGTTGTCACTGTTAAATGTAATAGTCAAAGTGCAATACACCTGTCGAAGAATTTAGCCTATTATGAGGAACCAAGCACATTGATGTGAGGCTGCATTTCGTCAGAGGGATAATTGAGCGTGGAGAAGTCCAAGTGCTGAAGGTTTTGACATATCATAATGTTGCTGATATGATCACCAAGATGTTGCCCAGTTGCATGTTTTTCCACTGTATACAGTTGATAAAGCTGTATGAAGAAAGCTAGTTTGTTTCTTGATGTTATAGAGTTAGATCCAAGGTGGAGATTTGTGAGATATTGGATCGAACTCTAGTTAGCATGCCACCGAAGTCTGCCCACATGCTGTTGTCGAAGACCTACATGCTGTAGTTGAAGTGTGTTCTAGTGTGTAGTTGTCGAATTGAGCTTTGTGTTAAGGATCCAGTTGTTTAAGTTAACTTGTACCCTAAGTTAGCTTGTAATGGGTAATTGTTAAAAGACCTATTAGTTTAGTATGTTAGGTTTTATTATAAATAGCATACTAGTCTCTCATCTTGTGGTGTGACAAAACCTAATTAGGGTGAGAGAGTTATTTGTTATTCTTGAGTACTTGTAATCTGTTTTTAAAGAGAAAGTAAAGAATAACAGTTATAATCAATCCTTGTTATTTTTTCTTGTTTTTCCTTGTTAACCCTAACCCTTGTGTGTTTCTTACTTATAAAGAAACCATTAATATTTTGTTTCAAAACATCCTAATTCACAACATATATATTAACCCTTTTACATCAAAACGAACCCAAGTTTGTTCAAGTTTCTCTTCATATTCTTCAGCAAAAGAATGAAATATCTCTCTGTATGGCTAAATAAAATAAATAATATGCTAATGAACTACATAATAATAATAATAAGCAACATCTAAAAAAATCAATAGTTAAGATGAAATAGCTTTAGGGAAAAGATATGTTTGACACTAGTTCCTAACACCTACACCGTAAATGTATACAAAATACATACTAGTTTTATTTTTTAATAATTTATTTATATTGGTTTTTGTACAAACCATTTTAATTTGTTATAATTATACGGCGTAAAAATAGCGCACCTCATAGCTTTAACCTGATTGTTTAAATGAATAGTACAAAAACCACTGATTGATGATTTTTTCACACACATTATCTTATAATTGCACTTCTTAATTCTTGTGGAATCTTAATCCACTTATCACCAAATTATCTTATGCCAAGACCCTTCATCGTTGTTTGGACAACTCTTCATCGTTGTTTGGATAGTATTTTGTTTTGTTAATGGCACAAAAGGTATGAAGAGTTACAGACACTTCCAATTCCAGACATCATCTTATGACTGCACTGCACTTATTAAATATCAAGTAAGGTGGGATCTTAATCCACTTATCACTAGAGTTTATCATGACAAGAGCCTTAAGATTACCATGGACACCTCTTCATCGTTTTTGGGTTATTTTCTTGGTCAGTTAATGTCACAAAAGGTAGGAGGAACTCCAGACACGAGTATTTCTGAGTACATACCTCAACTTTAACTACATTTCTTAATTATTAAAGAAGGTTGGATCTTAATACACTTATCACAAGAGCTTCTCTTGCTAAGTGCCTTAACCTTATCATGGACACCTATTCACCATTTTTACGTCAGTGTTTTGGTATGTTAATGGCACAAAAGGTACGAGGGATTCCAAACATGAGTATTTCCAACTTCAAACATCATCTTATCATCACACTTCTTAATTCTTAAGGAAGGTGTGGGATCTTAATTCTCATATCACCGGAGTTTCTCATGTCAAGCGCCTTGACATTACCATGGGTGCATCTTCACTGTTGTTGGGTTAGAGGTTTGGTCAGTTAACAAAAGGTAGGAAGAATTCCAAGCACGCATATTTTCGACTCCAGACATCATATTATGACTACACTTCGTAATTCTTAAGTAAAGTGGGATCTAAAACCGGGATCTAAATCCATTTATCATCAGATTGTCTCATGCCAAGAGCCTTAATATTAACACATATATATCCTATATATAAAGGCAAAACATGAGTGTGGTGTAGCCTTTTTTTTCTTTTAAATATATCATTTTCAATTTTTATTTTAAATTTTAACTTTTTTTTTAACAAATAGTGGTTATGTGACAATTTATTAACTTTTATATCATTATCTATTACTATTATTTTATAAATAATAAATAATAAAATTAAAATTAAATAAAAATAATAATATGATTTATATTTTACACGCGTGGGTATTATAAAAAACGGACACACGGGCACGTGAGTGCCCGTCTGGACGCTAGTACCTATTAATTAAAAAAAAAGTATGAGAAATTTCAAATACCTATACTCCAAAATACATCTTCGATAACACTAATACTATTACGGTTATGTTGTTCACCGTTGTAATATCACAAATTGGATACGTCTGATATATATATATATATATATATATATATATATATATATATATATATATATATATATATATACTCCCTCCGGTCACAATTATAAGCCAAAATAACTACTTTCACACGTATTAAGAAAGTTAGTTAAGTGTAATTAATTTTATTGATTTCATGTACAATCAAAGTAAAATTTACGATAATATCCTTAGTTTATTTGATGAATCAACTTTCAACATTAAATGCTTTTGAATTAAATTAAGGGTATAATAGTAATACAAGTATTAATTAGTCTAAAATTTAATGACTTTTGCTTATAATAGTGATCAAGATTTAAGGTGCTTTTTTTTTCATATAATAGTGACCGGAGGGAGTGTGTGTGTATATATATATATATATATATTCCATTTTCCTATTACAAAAAGCGTGTGTCACTTAAGTTCATAAATAAATAAAAAATTGAAAAATATTTAACCACGATTTTACTATACAACCGTGGTCAAAGATTTCCTTCATAACATGCCCTAAGCGAACTAGCGAACCAGCGGACTAACGAACCAGAGACGACAGCGATAACAATAGCGAAATCTTCATCTCCTCTTCGAAATACAGTATGTTCCGTGCAAACTTCACTCTCTTCCTCGTCTTCCTAATTCTTGATAATCTTCACTATCTGCATTCTTGTTTGATTTTGTTGTCTATTTCATGCAAAGTTCATATGCTTTATGTTTTGTTGTTGGATTTAGCAGTGAACAAAAATATTATAACTTTGCTACAATGGATATCCATATGCTTGAGATTTAGAGTTGTATTATTGTTATGAATATGCTTCAATTTTTCGATATGCTTTAGGTTTAGATTTTGTTGTGTCATTCACAAATTATTTTGATATAAATTTCAGAATTTATTATGGATCGTAGTTGGATGAAAGCTGATAGATTAGATTCGGTATATGAGAAAGGAGTTCTTGAATTCCTTGAATACGCTGATCAAAATCTTCCCGACAATAATGGTATCTTTTATTGTCCTTGTGTTAATTGGGAGAATATAAATAAAGGTACAAGGGACGAGATATTCCATCACCTATGTTGTGATGGTATATGTCAAAATTATACAATATGGATGTGGCATGGTGAGGTGGAAAAAAAGCGAAACATGGCGTCACAAAGTCACGAAGTTGACGAATATGAATATATGGATGATCGACTAGAATATATGTTCCGTGATATCGGAGAATCTTCTTTTAAGAAAGCCCATATTTGTGATACTTTATGTAGTGATAAGGATACCCCTTTATATAAGTGGTGCACAAGTTTTACATGATTGTCTGCGGTGTTAAAATTGTTTGATCTGAAAGCGAAAAATGGGTGGTCGGATAAAAGTTTTACGGAATTGCTTTATTTGCTAAAACAAATGCTACCAGAAGATAACAATTTTCCTGATTGTTGTTATGACGCCAAAAAGATATTGTGTCTAATGGGTTTGGAGTATATCAAAATACATGCATGCTCTAAGAACTACCACTACAAAAAAAACCTCAAGTAGCTAGGTAAATAACATCCAACAAGTGTAAAAAATACCCTGCAAAGGAACTATTGCGGGGTATCCCAAACACCTCACAAAATCGTTAGTCGCAAACTGTTGCAGGGTTGTAAGTTCTGAGTTGGTAGCAATTTTTGCAAAACATGTTGCTCAGGAAAATGTTATGAAGAATGTCTTGACATAAGAGTAGAACATCACTGCAGGATGTGTCAATGTCAGAACAAATGATGATCTATAGCAAGTGGTACACGATGTCAGATCAGAAGTCCTGACATGGTTGCTCAGACATCACTACAGATGCTGAACCTGATGTTGAAACATCTTCAACTGTCATAACAGTATTGCTGTCATGTGTTACAACATATGTCATGACATCTGGGTCCAGTAGTTGCAGGTTGTGGAAATGTCAAGTGTGATGTCTTGACATGTTGCGCTGCACTAAGCTAGTATGAGTGCATGGTTATGTCATGACAGATTCAGACATATTGGACTTCACTGAACCTGAAGGTTAAGGTTCTGTGATGTGATGTCGAAGACAGATGTCATAACATCTTAGTCTGGTATAGCAAGTGTTGATGTTTTGCTGTCATGTGATTTTTAATCAAGATGTCATTTGTCTGATGTCTTAACATGAGTTCTTAACATTCAGTTTATGTTAAGTTATTTAGGGTTGCAGTTTTGTGGTCTGATGTTAAACATGATGTCTTGACATCAGTTGACAGAACATTAGAACTTCAGTCTGTTGCTGTTTTTAGGGCTGAAAGATATGAAAATATTTGAAGATAAAATATGTTTTAAATTCAAATCAAATTAGATATTTTCAAGGAGATTTATTAGGAACAAAGTGCAGATTTAATTGGATTTCATAAAAAGGATCTTGGAGACTTTTTAGGAAACTATTTGGAGATTTGTTCCTATTTTTATGGAGACGATCTTGCAGCTGATTTAAAAAGTGAAGATTTAAAAGATACATAATATCCTGGAAATATTATGGAGCAGATTTGTAGCTCTGGAAGATTCAAGTCAGAATCAAGAAGAATATTGAAGAATAATGACTTTCTAATTATGGAGATAAATTAGGAAGGATTTGATTGAAGACCTATTTTGTAGGAGAATCTTTTTCAGATTGGTAGCAGCTGTTATGCTGTGATTTAAAGCCCAAATCCAGTTGGGAAATAAGTTATAAATAGAAGCATTGTAACCTAGTTTTGGGGGAAGCGGTGAATAGAAAAGATGTAATCATTAGGGCTGAGTTTGTGAACCACTCTCTAGGAGAGTTGGTATGTGTGAACCACCCGGTTTGTGGGATGTTCATCGTGTTTATCTCGAATCCTGTAGGTAAGAGATGTATTGTTCTTGGAGGAAGCTGTTAAGCAACTCTAAGTATTATTCTTAGTCATGTGTGTCATGTTTAGGTATTGTCATGGAAGTATGTATTCTACTTTGTTGTGTTTGAAGAGTTGTTGGAAATCAAGTTGTTGATGCAGTGGCTGAGGTGTTGACTGCTAGACATCATTGCGATGATTGGAAGTGAGATGAAGTCTCTAACCTAGGGAAGACTTAGGTAGAAGGGTCATTGGGTAGGGATTAAGTTAGGAGATTGTCAACTGGTATTGTTGAGTCTGTAATTTAATTCTACTAATAGTGGACTTCCTTTCTGGCTTGGTATGCCCCCAGATGTAGGTGTCATACCCCAAATTTGTCCTACCTGTGTATAAATGACCTCTGTACATCCTTTTTTTTCTCCCAAACCATTTTCAATCCAAACTTTTAATTCATGTCCACTTCAAAATTATTTTCCATAAAAATCCGCTTCATTTTTAATGTCCATAATTACCCATTCTCCATTATTATCCATTTCCATTTTTAATTCTAAGACATTTTTCATCCATAGTCATTCCCACTTTTCAAATACATATTTTCCATAACCTTTTCTTAAGATCATTTTTCTTAATTCAATCCATATTCAATGAATAAACCACTTTTGAATCCAAATATCCATTTCTTCCATTTTTAACCATCTTAACCCATTTTATTTAATTCAAATCTACCAAACCATTTTATCATTTTTTTGTAACAATTTTCCATTTCATACCCATTAATATCCAATTCTTTCCAATTTCCACTTTATTATCCATTCCCAAAACCATTATCTAAATAAAATTCAATTCCATGCCAAAATGTCCAGTTCTTATGATAGTTTCCCATCCATTCCAAATGAATTTAAATTCAAATCCCTTTCATAATCCTTCCCAAAATCCATATTATCCAAAATCACAAGCCCCATTGTGTAGAAAATAATAAATAAGTAATAAACACCAAAGTTCATTCACAAAAGTTCTACAAAAATATTCAAGGCCAAACCCATAAAGAAAGCCCAATTTGTTTCATTACAAAAAAGCCCATGACTCCTAAATTAGAAAACTACAAAAAAAAAAGTACAAGTACAAAAGAGAAAAGTGCAGTAAGGTGATGTCTTTGGTCAATGTATATGCTCCCACGCCTTCCCCATTTCTGGCATTGAAAAAACTGCACATAATAAGGTTCTTCAGCAACAATCCACAATGAGCTTTAGACGTGTCTGTAACAACAGACAACAATCTGCATAGCTTATGGCATGAAAGTGATGTATCAACATAACAAGACAAATCTAAAACTTAATAAACAAGTTTGTTTGGATTTAAAGAGGAGGAGGAAATTCTAAAAAAGAAAAACCTGATTTGAAACACCACAAGCTCATGACCGCAAAATAGTAACCGCATACAACCCGTCACATACTCATTCAAATCGTCTTTGAAATCTCACAACCAACTTCATACTCCGACATACACCATCTCCAATCAACACCATCACTGTAACCTTTTCCTCACATTTCAACTCACCACCATTGCAACCCACCTGAGATTCCTACACCCCATATTCATCCCATTTCTTCTCTCCCGTTAACCTCACTCTATACTCCTCTCGCACAACAACCCTTATTCTCGTTCCACGCACCATTCCTTCCACCACCAACCTTCGAAATCCCTCCGCCTCACCTTGTTTTCACCATTCAACATCTTAATACCTTCATACACTCTCTGTTAGCCACCAACAACAACGATGCACCTTACTCCAACCACTGAATAACGATACCATTTGTGGGTCCGCCTGTGATTTCATCAAACTCCTCCCTCCACGACCATTGTCGTCGCAGTCATCATCATACAACAACTTTCCGCCGCCACGGTGAGGGAGAAACCATGAAAGCCGTATGAGACAGAAAGAAGAGAGAACATTTGAGAGAAGATTGAGAGCGGTTCTAGAAAGTGAGCGAAAGAGATACAGGATTTCAACCATGGGAGAGATAGCTTCGATTTGCAGAAGGTGATGAGATGACGACATCGATTCACCTTTTGATCGATCGAGAGTTTTCTTTGTTGGATTTGTAAGAACGTGTTTCTTGAAGTTATGAGGTAGTCGTATTTCCAGAGTTCACTTTAGGTTTTTTCCTTTAGGCTTTTAAACTTGGGTCGGGTCAACCGACCCGTTTTTCACGAGCTGGAGCGCCCATATAGGCCCTGAACTTGCTGGCTCCATCGGCCCTTGTTCTTTTCTTCTCATTTGCCCTGATTTTTGCTTTTCACAACACCTTACACCTTAAGTTTTTTAGTTAACTGTTATTTAATTTTATTAATTGCTTATCAAAGATTTTAATTACTAGATTTTAACTATTATTTAATTTAATTATTATTATTAATTAGGACTTTTAGTTAATTATTCCAATATTAATAGTAATTTTAGCTTAGTTAATAAATTAGAAAACTTCAAATATTTTTCTTATCAGTTTTTGTGAATTAATTTTTTAATTTTTTTAGGTTCTTTTTTAATTGGTAATCACTTGGATTTTTGTTATTTATTTTCTATAAATTACTTTGACTTTTAACTTAGCAAGTTTGTAGCTTAGACTAGATCTCACGATTTTTATTTGTTGATTTATTTTCTATATTTCGTTCTTCTTTTTGATTTTTTTTTGGGACAATGATATAACAACACTCATGATTTAGCTGATTTTCTTAAAATCGATTCAAAATCTTGATTAACATGAGGCCTATTTATTTTTCTTTTTTATCGGTCAATATGAAAGTAAAAAAATCATAGCTTATCGATCTAAGATTAAAGACCTTGATTAAGACGAGACCGATTTTATTTCCACTTTTACTTTTCATTTTTTATGGGTCGATGAACATCTAAAACCAAATTTTGTCGGTTAAGATGAGACTGTTCTTCGATTTCGATTTCATTTCGCATTTTATTTTGCACTATATTCTTTTCATTCCCGATCAATGAAGGTCTTAAACATCATGGAACCTTTTTTTAGAGTTCTTGATTAAGACGAGGTCATCACCTTCTATTTCTCGATTCACCCGATTAATCATTATCTTGTTTAATTTCCGTTAAATATTATCTCGATTATATTTTTCATTCATACTATTCATATTGGCCATATCATATTCATATTCATGTTTATATAACAATCTTCTTTGTTCATACACTTAATCTAAATACATTAATTGTCACCCCTTTTTTTCTTCTTTTTTTCAATCAAACTTTCGAAACGAGGAGATTCTTGGAATCTAGCATTCCTTGGGTCTTCGAATGGATGGCTCTCGAGGCACGCCCCTTGGGTTGTCATTCATTCAATCTTTCAACCTTTTCAACTAAACCATTTCCAAACCGGTCCTCGATTCGCCATCGAGCCCAATCGTAAGTCGAGCGCCTTTTGCCTCGCCATCAAACGCACACTTGCACATCTCGAGGTTTCGTTACTAGGAGTACCCCTAGGGACTAGTATCGATCCTCACTTCTTTTCGTAACCAATCCGATTATACCTATTTTAAATACTTTCTTAATTAACTAACGAAAGGAGGAGATTTTTGGAGTCTAGCATTCCTTGGATCTTCGAATGAATGGCTCTTGAGGCACGCCCTTGGGTTGTTGTTAATTCAACCTTTCGTCTTAAAACACTTAATCATTATCAAACAATTTCATAATCAATAGAATTAAAAAGGTGTCGTTGAGATCTAGCATCTCAGTAATGCCCCGATTAAGTGGTTGCGAGGCCGACGTCTCGTTTATCGAATAGTCGTCATTCTCCCCTCAAAATGCTTAACAAACCAAACACTTCCCACACAACCGAAACCCTAATACACTTAATCCACAACTCAAACACCTTTCCCAAAGAACATTGTTTAAGTCATTCTTTCGCGCATATGAACTCGTGCTTCAGCCTCCCCTAGCGAGCAGACAAGCCAATGTTTAGCAGTTAGAATGCAACCTAAACCCTCGTTCGCCTAAAACACGTCCAAATCAAACTCTTTTTCTCAATAAAATCTTAACATACTTAATTCATACTCAAACAACTTTTCATAAAAAACATTATTTAGTCCATTCTTTCGCGCATATGAACTAGTGCTTCAGCCTCCCTTGACGAGCAGACAAGCCAACATTTAGCAGTTAGAATGCAAATTAAACACTCATTCGCCTAAAAAACACAAACTAACTGTAGTCCCACGAACTACGAATGCTCTGACTTTCCCATTGCACGAGGGAATACGTAGGCCCAAGGGTTCTAATCCTTGCCGAGCACACTAATAAAAAACCACCCATTTCCCCCTTAGAAAGCAATACTACCTAAGAAAACAAACAAACCAAGCTAACATTCCTCTCGAATCAAATCAAGAGGTTCCCGTTGAGTACAACGGACGTAGAGGGTGCTAATACCTTCCCTCTTGCGTAATCGACTCCCGAACCCGAACTTGGTTGCGACGACCATTTTCTTATCCCTTCAAAGGTTTTCTCGATATTTTCCTTTCCCTCTTTTGGGATGAATAAAGTTCGGTGGCGACTCTGTTTCGAACAGTTTTTTCCGCGTCCATCGCGAGGATCGTATTTTTCGAGGTACGACAGATGGCGACTCAGCGGGGAAAATGCATTGCCCTATGCTGGAGAGAGTCAAGCCTAACTTGACTCGATTCATGAGTGTTAGCTTCGCTTGTTTAATTTCTTCCTGTTTGTTTTCTCCTATTACTTCTTTACTTGCTTTGTGTTGCTTTCTCTTTATCATATGTTGTTTATCATACGTGACTGTTGGATTTTGGGTTGATATCACAAGTAAGGCTCTATACCCGAGTCTTGGAAAAAGAAGAGAGAACACCTAGTTTAGATTTTGGAAGTAATTAGTGTTAGTCCCCAAGGACCCGCTCCTTGGGTGCCTAGCATGAAAGCTTCCCCTAGAATAGACCTTTTCGTAGATCTTGTTGTAACGCAGCAAGCCTGTCACACGACTTGATTCATGAAGGTTCCGTGACTCTGGGAACCACTATTAGCACTAGTTTCCATCTTGGCGGTCGTTGGTGTTAGTCTCCGAGGACTCGCTTCTCGTAGGCCTAACATGAATACTACACTCAGGATAGACCTTTTTGTATCCTCGTCACAATACAGCTAGCCTGTTGCGTGGTGTTGACGCGATTAGTGTCCGAGACACTGGGAACCATATCCATCAACATAAGAGCTATCCCGTGAGTGGGTTTATGGGTAAAGAATCTAGAACTATCCTTATAAATCCTACCTGTTATGAGGGTTGGGAAGTTACTTGTGATATCCTGGATCCTGGATCTTCCTGCATTGCATTTGTTTGCATATCATTGCATTTGCATTTCATTTGCATGGCATACCCTTCCAACCAAAACTCATCCGATCCTCTGTCCATTTCCTGCCAGCTGATTTCCCGATGCTCATACTGAACCTGTGGTAACCACAAAACATTTAAAGCAAGTTCAAGCAGAGATAAAAGGAGCATAGACAATTTAAAAGTTGTGATGGCTATGTCAGAGGATAGTTTTCAACATATTGGGATGAAGGATTTTGATCCCCCATCAGGCTTTACTGTGTCGACTAACCCATTGTATGATCGGCTACCTGGTGATCATCCTCCACAAGTGAACATCCCTGCTCAGTCTCAGATGATGTCGATGTCTGATTCCATTGAGAAAGGTTTTGTGCCCTCGAAGAGAAGGTTCAAGCTATGAAAGCGCGCGATACTTCTGGGCTCGATGCTGTTGATATATGCCTAGTGCCAGACTTGGTAATTCCTCCGAAGTTCGAAGTGCCCAAATTCGAGAAGTACGCTGGTATCAGTTGTCCAAAGCGTCATTTGATGATGTTCTGCCGAAAGATGACTTCTCATGTTCGCGATGACAAATTGATGATTTACTGTTTCCAAGACAGTTTAAGTGGTGCATCTTTGAATTGGTACATGGATTTAGAAAGTAGTTGTATCCAATCATGGAAAGACTTGTCCAATGCTTTCCTAAAGCAATATGAGTACAATTTGGACATGGCTCCCAGTCACACGCAACTGCAAAGCCTATCTCAGAAGAGCGGTGAATCCATCAAGGACTATGCACAACGGTGGAGAGAGTTGGCAGCTAGGGTACAACCACCCCTCTTGGACAAAGAATTGATCGACATGTTCTTGAATAGTCTGCATGCCACCTATCTTGAAAGAATGGCTGGCAGTTCGTTCTCAAGCTTCTCTGATCTTATAATAGTAGGAGAACGCATCGAGAGTTAACTCAAAGCAACAAGTCCAAGACGTCTCGAGTAATCAAGCTAGTGAGACTGAATCCTTCAGCAATTCCCAGGAGGAAGAGGATAATGAAATTGATGCAGTCATAGCAAATGTTGAGTATTCTCAGGGTACGCCAGCAAGAATTTATGGTCCTTCAGCTTCTCGGAAGTTATCATTGTCAGCGTCATATCATCCTTATGGGCAACCTGTCAATCCTAGGGCGTCATACCAGAAACCCATGATTTCTCCTCGTGCAAATCAATGAGCCCGTGGCCGAGGATATCAAAATCATCATCAGAATCAGCATAGGCCTCGAAACAACTTGGAAAGAAGGACTGCTCCTCTCCACCTAGTTCCTATGTCGTACAGTCAACTCTTGCCGCATCTGGTCCGAAATTCACTGGTAATGCCCAAAGCTATCAAGCCTTTTCCAAAACCATACCCGCCTGGGTACGATCCCAATGCACATTGTGGATATTATGCTGGATCAATGGGGAATTCAACTGAAGATTGCAAAGCTTTTCAAGCCAAGGTGCAACAGTTGATTGACAAAAAACACATATCAGTTCCAGAAGGAAACTTGGTTATGCACGTCAGCTTCTCGCCCAAATGAGTTCCAAGACTTCAAAAGGCATCCCCTAAAGCCAGTGGTTCAGACAGGAAGACTTCCTCAGATACTGGCAACCATTGGGCATTTATCATTTGCATTTGTAATTTCGTTTTGTTAAATGCTACTTGTTTTTGAATATTGTTGTTTTGAATGGTAATATTAATGATGTGATCGCGCATTTTCTAAATTAATCATGTCGCATTCGCTCATTTTCCTTTACTTATATATAAAAAATAAAAATACAAAAAACAAAGACAACAAAATTCTTCCATATACTTCTCGTCCACTATCTTTATCAAACTTTTGTTTAGCAAAGATTGGAGGGAGGATGATGAAAACAAGGTAGCCATAATTGCTGATGGTATGCTTTTGGATGGAATCCTGCCAAGGATGTACAGGCATTGTTTCAAATCCCCAAACACGGGAGAGATAAGGAGTTAATCCCTAGTAAACCATTTCGAGCCTAGAAGTAGCACTTTCCTTCGAATATTCAAACCCTTACACTCAACCTGGGCAGGGTAGTGTTCAGTTAACCTAATTACGCACTCAGTTCACAAAAGCAAAATCTAAAAACATGATGGTTGTTCATCAATTAACCATGACTTGGCAGTCACAATCCTTTAACAAAAAAAAAAAAAGAGGCCTGCTAAGTCGAACACCTTAAAAGGAGACTTAGGCAAAAATCAAGGCAATCCCGATGGACTTGAAAAAAAAAATCAGTCCAGGCAAAAGATAGGGATCAAAATAAAAATCAAAAGAAAAAGAGGGTCACTGACATCCCTAACAAAAACAAAATAAGGTGACTGCCATTTTGAGCAAACCTTGAATCATCACTCTTACACCGTTAACCCTTTTGGAAAACCAACATGTGCAGAATTAACTGAACGTAGGACTGGAGATCATCACGAAGAAGGGGTGGGTACAAAACAAATTTTGAGCCTTATATCCTTTGTTTCTATAACCGTGAACCAGACCACGTTACAACCCTCAAAAGACCTAATTAAGGCGGGGTTTATTCTGAAAGCATACTATAGCAAGGTTGCGTAAACTGACTCCTAGAGATTTGCTAATCTTCTGAATTGGTGTCATATTCTTGCTATATCTTTCACACCAAATCAGCACCACGTTTGGACTAATGGTCCATCCGTCACACACTATCACATCATTCTAATAATGACTGATTTTCAAAACTTGCATGAGCATCGCATTAAAATTACCATTTATGAACGAACAATTTTGACTGCAAGTCAGTACTTGGCGTCAAGGAAGTTCCAACAAGGAGCAATCAAAGAGAGCTGGATCATTCAACAAAGTTAATCTAAACTAACAACACCTCATAACCCTATGGAACAGGGGCATTAACATCCAATGATTATGGAACCAGTCAGTTTAAAGCAAGTTCCCGAAGCATTAGTTGATTATGGGGCAAATCATTCAGGAATCAGGTTGAACATGATGAATCATCTCAAGACTCTACCAACCAGGGGCAGGCCACCCAGAGGTTCTTTTGATTAAAGGAAAACCCCTCCAATGTTCAATCAACACAAGTTAAGTCGCTCCAACGCTCATTCTGGGGCAAGCTACCTCAAGGGTACTTCGAAGACAAATACTTCAAGAGTCAATCCTTTCAAGGACAAAACCTTTCATGACTTGGAATTTTGGGGCAAGCCATCTCGAGTTCATTTCACGGTACAACTGCTTCCAACTTCCTTTCAAAGACGAAGCCTTTCATGACTTGGAATTCTGGGGCAAGCCATCTCGAGTTCATCTCATGGTGCAACTGCTTCCAACTTCCTTTCAAAGACGAAGCCTTTCACGATTTGGAATTCTGGGGCAAGCCATCTCGAGATCATCTAATGGTACAACTGCTTCCAATTTCCTGTCAAGGAAAAATTCTTCATAGACCTAGACTGGGGCAAGATGAGTTACACAGGGGCAAATCTCTTTGTTGCTTTCAATCTGCTCAAGCGAGCACCATCAAGTGACCGTTGAGTTCAAGACGAGTGTCGGAGAATCATGCTATCACCCCATAGAAATAACCTTTTGCCTTCTTTCTGACAAGAAAACTTGCTGCGTAGGAACCTATTCGTCCATTATCCTCTATTGGGGCATCTTTGGAAACTTTCATATCATTGCATAAATCACTCATATGCACTAGTCATGTCGCTTCGCTCATTGCAGAGACATGCGCATCATACCTCAAGCCTAACCTTCCAACAAGATTTGACATCTCAAAGCCTGGTATCGCAAGACTTGACTTGGAAATCCAAAGTCCAACTTAGCTTGGCAATCCAAAGTCCAACTTAGCTTGGCAATCCAAAGGTCCAGTTCTCGTATGGCAAATCACTTTAAGGCCCAGTTCTCGTCTGGTAAAACATCTTAAAGTCCAGTTCTCGTCTGGCAAATTGTTTTAAGGTCCAGTTCTTGTCTGGCAATCCATTCTAAGGTCCAGTTCTCGTCTGGTAATCCATTTCAAGGTCCAGTTCTCGTCTGGAAAATCACTTTAAGGCCCAGTTCTTGTCTGGAAAATCACTGAAAGGTCCAGTTCTCGTCTGGCAAACCAATTCAAGGTCCAGTTCTCGTCTGACAATCCATTTCAAGGTCCAGTTCTCGTCTGGAAAATCTTTTAAGGTCCAGTTCTTGTCTGGCAAATTATTTTAAAGTCAGTTCTCGTCTGGCGAATACCCTTTTCTCACCAATTCTCGTCTGGTAGACTATCCAAAAGTCAGTTTTTGTCTGACAAACAA
Organism: Lathyrus tuberosus; assembly: GCA_022829125.1. Classification (NCBI taxonomy): domain Eukaryota; kingdom Viridiplantae; phylum Streptophyta; class Magnoliopsida; order Fabales; family Fabaceae; genus Lathyrus; species Lathyrus tuberosus. The sequence goes on from JALAZF010001101.1 coordinate 21,080, forward strand.
AAGTTTAAACACCAGTTCTCGTCTGGTAATCTATCCTCTAATCCAGTTTTAGTCTGGAAGTTTGACCCAAAGTCCAATTTCATTTGGCAACCACCGAATCCAATCCCTGGTGATACCCTCGACAAGGAAACCTATCCCCAGCGCGCCCAATCATTTGCACCGTCATGTGCATAGCATGCTAGCATAACATTACATAATCATATCAAGCACTATCATATCATACGTGCATTAGATTCCCCAGCAGTTGCATCTTAGCATGTGTTTCAGTGCATTTTGCAATGCATGGCATATTCATCCCCAACAACATAGCATAACGGGATCCAGGATCAATTCGCAAGCATCTTGGCCAGTCCTCCACCAAAGTCGGTAGTATTCCTCTGAAAAGAGTTGATATCCCGCACGTGCTCTCAGAATTCTATTCCCCATCAAGTCATTCTTTAACCATGCAGTTGATAATGATAATCCCCAACAGCTGTTGTCAGTGCTCCCCAAGCAGAGGTTATCCTAGGAAGTTTCTAGTGAGCTTTCCCCTGCAGAGCCAACACATTTCCTCCGACAGGAATCTTGCTCAACTATTCCCTCAGCAAATCTACTTCAGAGATACTGCTTTGGTATCATCGAGGAACCTTAATGGATAAGGGACTGCTTCGACGACCCAGAGAATCGTCTGCTTTCAGAGATACTGCTTTGGTATCATCGAGGAACCTTAACGGATGAGGGACTGCTTCGACGACCCAGAGAATCGTCTGCCTTCAGAGATACTGCTTTGGTATCATTGAAGAACCTTAATGGATAAGGGACTGCTTCGACGACCCAGAGAATCGTCTGCCTTCAGAGATACTGCTTTGGTATCATCGGAGAACCTTAATGGACAAGGGACTGCTTCGACCACCCAAAGAGCCTCAAGTTATTTTGTTCAGTTTCAATCCTGTTACTTCATTCTGTCAACTCTCACTCTATATCACTTCACCTTATGTCGGACAAATTTTGGGGTCTTCTTATATCTAATTGACTTCCACCCTAAAAATGAACGTCATACAACAGTTCATTTTCTCGGGTTCAAGACAATTAGATAGGGGCATCTGTCATACCCCAAATTTGTCCTACCTGTGTGTAAATGACCTCTGTACATCCTTTTTTTTCTCCCAAACCATTTTCAATTCAAACTTTTAATACATGTCCACTTCAAAATTATTTTCCATAAAAATCCGCTTCATTTTTAATGTCCATAATTACCCAATCTCCATTATTATCCATTTCCATTTTTAATTCTAAGCCATTTTTCATCCATAGTCATTCCCACTTTTCAAATCCATATTTTCCATAACCTTTTCTTAAGATCATTTTTCTTAATCCAATCCATATTCAATGAATAAACCACTTTTGAATCCAAATATCCATTTTTTCCATTTTTAACCATCTTAACCCATTTTATTTAATTCAAATCTACCAAACCATTTTATCATTTTTTTGTAACAATTTTCCATTTCATACCCATTAATATCCAATTCTTTCCAATTTCCACTTTATTATCCATTCCCAAAACCATTATCTAAATAAAATTCAATTCCTTGCCAAAATGTCCAGTTCTTATGATAGTTTCACATCCATTCCAAATAAATTCAAATTCAAATCCCTTTCATAATCCTTCCCAAAATCCATATTATCCAAAATCACAAGCCCCATTGTGTAGAAAATAATAAATAAGTAATAAACACCAAAGTTCATTCACAAAAGTTCTACAAAAATATTCAAGGCCAAACCCATAAAGAAAGCCCAATTTGTTTCATTACAAAAAAGCCCATGACTCCAAAATTAGAAAACTACAAAAAAAAAGTACAAGTACAAAAGAGAAAAGTGCAGTAAGGTGATGTCTTTGGTCAATGTATATGCTACCACGCCTTCCCCATTTCTGGCATTGAAAAAACTGCACATAATAAGGTTCTTCAGCAACAATCCACAATGAGCTTTAGACATGTCTGCAACAACAGACAACAGTCTGCATAGCTTATGGCATGAAAGTGATGTATCAACATAACAAGACAAATCTAAAACTTAATAAACAAGTTTGTTTGGATTTAAAGAGGAGGAGGAAATTCTAAAAAATAAAAACCTGATTTGAAACACCACAAGCTCATGACTGCAAAACAGTAACCGTATACAACCCGTCACATACTCATTCAAATCGTCTTTGAAATCTCACAACCAACTTCATACTCCGACATACACCATCTCCAATCAACACCATCATTGTGACCTTTTCCTCACGTTTCAACTCACCACCATTGCAACCCACTTGAGATTCCTACACCCCATATTCATCCCATTTTTTCTCTCCCGTTAACCTCACTCTATACTCCTCTCGCACAACAACCTTTATTCTCGTTCCACGCACCATTTCTTCCACCACTAACCTTCGAAATCCCTCTGCCTCACCTTGTTTTCACCATTCAACATCTTAATACCTTCATACACTCTCTGTTAGCCACCACCAACAACAATGCACCTTACTCCAACCACTGAATAACGATACCTTTTGTGGGTCCGCCTGTGATTTCATCAAACTCCTCCCTCCACGATCATTGTCGTCGCAGTCATCATCATACAACAACTTTCCGCCGCCACGGTGAGGGAGAAACCATGAAAGCCGTACGAGACAGAAAGAAGAGAGAACATTTGAGAGAAGATTGAGAGCGGTTCTAAAAAGTGAGCGAAAAAGATACATGATTTCAGCCATGGGAGAGATAACTTCGATTTGCAGAAGGTGATGAGATGACGACATCGATTCACCTTTTGATCGATCGAGAGTTTTCTTTGTTGGATTTGTAAGAACGTGTTTCTTGAAGTTATGAGGTGGTCGTATTTCCAGAGTTCACTTTAGGTTTTTTCCTTTAGGCTTTTAAACTTGGGTATCGGCCCATGTTCTTTTCTTCTCATTTGCCCTGATTTTTGCTTTTCACAACACCTTACACCTTAAGTTTTTTAGTTAACTGTTATTTAATTTTATTAATTGCTTATCAAAGATTTTAATTACTAGATTTTAACTATTATTTAATTTAATTATTATTATTAATTAGGACTTTTAGTTAATTATTCCAATATTAATAGTAATTTTAGCTTAGTTAATAAATTAGAAAACTTCAAATATTTTTCTTATCAGTTTTTGTGAATTAATTTTTTAATTTTTTTAGGTTCTTTTTTAATTGGTAATCACTTGGATTTTTGTTATTTATTTTCTATAAATTACTTTGACTTTTAACTTAGCAAGTTTGTAGCTTAGACTAGATCTCACGATTTTTATTTGTTGATTTATTTTCTATATTTCGTTCTTCTTTTTGATTTTTTTTTGGGCGAATGATATAACAACACTCATCATTTAGTTGATTTTCTTAAAATCGATTCAAAATCTTGATTAACATGAGGCCTATTTATTTTTCTTTTTTATCAGTCAATGAAAGTCAAAAAATCATAGCTTATCGATCTAAGATTAAAGACCTTGATTAAGACGAGACCGATTTTATTTCCACTTTTACTTTTCATTTTTTATGGGTCGATGAACATCTAAAACGAAATTTTGTCGGTTAAGATGAGACTGTTCTCCGATTTCGATTTCATTTCGCATTTTATTTTGCACTATATTCTTTTCATTCCCGATCAATGAAGGTCTTAAACATCATGGAACCTTTTTTTAGAGTTCTTGATTAAAACGAGGTCATCACCTTCTATTTCTCGATTCACCCGATTAATCATTATCTTGTTTATTTTCCGTTAAATATTATCTCGATTATATTTTTCATTCATACTATTCATATTGGCCATATCATATTCATATTCATGTTTATCTAACAATCTTCTTTGTTCATACACTTAATCTAAATACATTAATTGTCACCCCTTTTTTTCTTTTTTTTTTCAATCAAACTTTCGAAAGGAGGAGATTCTTGGAATCTAACATTCCTTGGGTCTTCGAATGGATGGCTCTCGAGGCACGCCCCTTGGGTTGTCATTCATTCAATCTTTTGACCTTTTCAACTAAACCATTTCCAAACTGGTCCTCGATTCGCCATCGAGCCCAATCGTAAGTCGAGCGCCTTTTGCCTCGCCATCAAATGCACACTTGCACATCTCGAGGTTTCGTTACTAGGAGTACCCCTAGGGACTAATATCGATCCTCACTTCTTTTCGTAACCAATCCGATTCTACCTATTTTAAACACTTTCTTAATTAACTAACGAAAGGAGGAGATTTTTGGAGTCTAGCATTCCTTGAATCTTCGAATGAATGGCTCTTGAGGCACGCCCTTGGGTTGTTGTTCATTCAACCTTTCGTCTTAAAACACTTAATCATTATCAAACAATTTCATAATCAATAGAATGAAAAAGGTGTCATTGAGATCTAGCATCTCAGTAATGTCCCGATTAATTGGTTGCGAGGCCGACGTCTCATTTATCGAATAGTCGTAATTCTCCCCTCAAAATGCTTAACAAACCAAACACTTCCCACGCAACCGAAACCCTAATACACTTAATCCACAACTCAAACACCTTTCCCAAACAACATTGTTTAAGTCATTCTTTCGCGCATATGAACTCGTGCTTCAGCCTCCCCTAGCGAGCAGACAAGCCAATGTTTAGCAGTTAGAATGCAACCTAAACCCTCGTTCGCCTAAAACACGTCCAAATCAAACTCTTTTTCTCAACCAAATCTTAACACACTTAATTCATACTCAAACAACTTTTCATAAAGAACATTGTTTAGTCCATTCTTTCGCGCATATGAACTAGTGCTTCAGCCTCCCTTGACGAGCAGACAAGCCAACGTTTAGCAGTTAGAATGCAAATTAAACACTCATTCGCCTAAAAACACAAACCAACCGTAGTCCCATGAACTACGAATGCTCTGACTTTCCCATTGCACGAGAGAATACGTAGTCCCAAGGGCTATAATCCTTGCCGAGCACACTAATAAAAAACCACCCATTTCCCCCTTAGAAAGCAATACTACCTAAGAAGCAAACAAACAAACCAAGCTAACATTCCTCCCGAATCGAATCAAAAGGTTCCCGTTGAGTACACCGGACGTAGAGGGTGCTAATACCTTCCCTCTTGCATAATCGACTCTCGAACCCGAACTTGGTTGCGACGACCATTTTCTTATCCCTTCAAAGGTTTTCTCGATATTTTCCTTTCCCTCTTTTGGGATGAATAAAGTTCGGTGGCGACTCTGTTTCAAACAGTTTTTTCCGCGTCCATCGCGAGGATCGTATTTTTTGAGGTACGACAGTAGGTTGTTAGACCCAACTGGGTGAACAAATTTTGTGTATTGTTTATTGTGGTTAAGTACTGTTGTTTTTATTACCTTGTTCATATAGCAGATTTTGTTGTTGTGACATCACACTCAACATCACACATCTGATACCAGAATTTCAATTGGTATCAGAGCAGGCATCCTGTTCTGTTTCTGGGTGAGGTCCTGGGAAGATACTTTCTGGTTGTAGGCAAGGAAGAAGGGTTCTACTGAAAAGAAATTTGAACTTGGATAAGTTCATATAGTTGTTTGAATGGTCCCTTGAAGTGGAGGATGGACTATTCATGACAGGGTATGTATTGGACATGTATGTTATTATCAGGTGTGCAACTTTGGTGAAAAAATGCTATTGTGAGTATGATTTATTTTCAAACCTATTGTGTTGGCATTTGGATTATGGTGATGGTGTGTGTTAGTTCTTGGATTGGCTGGAATTTTCGTAAAACAAAGTATGTTCAATGTTGATGTCAAGGTGCTGATGTTGCAACATTGAGTCTTAACACTGGGCTGTGTTAAGTATTTAAATTACTGAAGTTGGATGTCTGATGTCACATGGCGATGTTGTGACATTAGATCTGCAGAATTAATAACATCAGGTTGTGATGTTGTTAGGGTTGCGTGTTAGCTGGAATTGTGGAGAGCAAGCTGTCTCATTGGATGCGAATATCTTGGGATAGATATTTTCTGCTGCATAGGAGATTTGGTGCAGATTTGTAGGAGATTTAAAAGGTTGAAGATTTAAAAAGATTTTAGGAGAAAATCTGTTTTAAATATTCAGTTTTAAATAACAAATCAGGTCAGATATTGTAGCAGGTCCAAGACCAATTCAATGAGCTATATAAAGCGCACAAGACCAAAGGAAAAAGCGACAGAAATACAGAGAGAAGATCAAGAGCATAGGCTGAGTGTCTAGAGTATTCTATACGAGTTTTATATTCAGAATTCTAGGGTGAATTGCTGAGTCGTTTTCTGTCCTCTCTTAGAAGCTGTGAAGCAATAGAGAGTTGTTACTTGATCAAAGCTGTGAAGTAAGATCAAGGTTGCTCAAAGAGGTTGTTCCTTGAGTATTGTTTTAGGGATTGAGTAGTGTTCTCATATCTAAGTGGTTTCTTAGGTAGAAAGTCACTAGTAGGAATTAAGTTTAGGAGATTGTCAACTGGGTTGTTGAGTCTATAAATTAATTCTACAAGTAGTGAATTTCATCCCTGGCTTGGTAGCCCCCAGACGTAGGTAGTTAGACCGAACTGGGTGAACAATTTAGTGTGTTATTCTGCTGTTTGATTTATCCATTGTGCAGAGTGTGTTATTATGACATCGCACCTTAACATCACATGTCTGATACCAGAATTTCAATTGGTATCAGAGCAGGCATCCTGTCTGTCTCTGGGTGAGATCTAGGGAAGTTACTTTCTGGTGTAAAGATGGACAAAGAAGTTGGAGGATTCGTCAACAGACCCCCTATTTTGGATGGATCCAATTATGACTATTGGAAGCCAAGGATGACTACTTTCTTAAAATCCTTGGACAGCAGGGCATGGAAGACCATTATTAAAGAGTGGAAAGCACTTGTTGTGTGTGAAAAAGATGATGTCGGCAAAGATAAAGAAGGCACCTCTAAGCCAAAGCCTGAAGAAGAGTGGACCAAGGAGGAAGATGAGCTCGCCCTTGGAAATTCCAAAGCTCTAAATGCAATCTTCAATGGAGTGGATAAGAATATTTTCAGGTTAATCAATACCTGTGAGGTTGCTAAGGAAGCGTGGGATATTTTGAAGACCACTCATAAAGGTACATCTAGAGTTAAAATGTCAAGACTTCAGATTTTAACATCAAAGTTGAAAGCCTGAAGATGAAGGAAGATGAGACTATTCATGACTTCCACATGAATGTTCTGGAGCTGGCTAATGCATCCAGTGCTCTTGGTGAGAAAATGTCAGATGAAAAGCTTGTAAGGAAGATCCTTAGGTCCCTTCCTAAGAAGTATAAGATGAAGCTAACTGCCATTGAAGAATCACAAGACATCAGCAAGATGAGAGTTGATGAGCTCATTGGATCTCTTCAAACTTTTAAGCTTGGGTTGAATGAGGAAGAACCAGAAAAGAAGCCAAAGAGTATAGCCTTGGTGTCAAATGATCAAGAAGAAAAAGGAAAGAGTTCTGAATCCCAGGAGGATCTATCTCAGGCCATAGTTATGTTGGGAAGACAGTTCAACAAAGTGTTCAAGAGAATGAATAATAACTCCAGGCCTAATGTCAAGAACATATCTTTTGACACCAGCAAGTCAAAAGAGAAGGATGAAGAGAAAACTGCCCAAGATAAAGGAGTTCAGTGCTTTGAGTGTGAATGGTATGGACATGTCAAGAAAGAGTGTCCCACCTTCTTGAAAAAGCAGAAGAAGGGCATGACAGTTTCCTGGTCTGACTCTGATAGTGAAAGTGAAGGTGAGTCAGCAAAGCATGTTAGAGCTTTAACAGGAACTGTTGTTTCTGATGATGATTCTAGTGATGGAGAAATAACGTATGAGGAGTTGGCATATACTTATCAAGAGCTGTGTTTAAAAAGTGCTGAGATTTGTCAAGAAAACAAGTGCCACAAGCAACAGATTGCTCAGCTTGAGAATGAAAAAGCTGATATGGAAAATGAAGTTGTATTAGTTAAAGCTTACCTTGATCAGATGACCAAGTCTGTGAGGATGCTGAGCTGTGGGACAGACACACTTGATAAGATCCTTCAGACAGAAAAGGTTGCTGGTGATAAGTATGGTATAGGATATGTGGCAAGCACTTCAGGAGCAAAGGAGGAGGTGTTCCAACCAAGGTCTCAAACAAAGAGACAGGATTCTACCCCTAAGAAGGTTGATCAGCCACAGAATGTTGAGAAAAGGAATGGTCCCCATCAGAGGAAGATGCAGTCTCAAGGAGCCAGTCAGTATATGCCTCCCTAATATCACAAGAGCATGCAAGATGCAAGGTTCAAACAGAATATGTCTCATCAGATGTCTCAACATCAAGAAAACTGGTATGGATATGGATTCAACAATGTTGTGCCTCATAACTATGGAAGAAGGAAGACTCATCACCATGGGAGACAGCCTAGAAGACAGCATCCTCAGTTCAGGAGACAAAAACAAGTTGTTGATGCCTGTAGGTAAGAGATGTATTGTTCTTGGAGGAAGTTGTTAAGCAACTCTAAGTATTGTTCTTAGTCATGTGTGTCATGTCTAGGTATTGTCATGGAAGTATGTCTTCTACTTTGTTGTGTTTGAAGAGTTGTTGGAAATCAAGTTGTTGATGCAGTGGCTGAGGTGTTGACTGCTAGACATCAATGCGATGATTGGAAGTGAGATGGAGTCTCTTACCTAGGGAGGACTTAGGTAGAATGGTCATTGGGTAGGGATTAAGTTAGGAGATTGTCAACTGGTATTGTTGAGTCTGTAATTTAATTCTACTAATAGTGGACTTCCTTTCTGGCTTGGTATGCCCCCAGATGTAGGTTGTTAGACCAAACTGGGTGAACAAATTCTGTGTGTTGTTTATTATGGTTAAGTACTGTTGTTTTTATTACCTTGTTCATATAGCAGATTGTGTTGTTGTGACATCACACTCAACATCACACATCTGATACCAGAATTTCAATCATCACACTTGACATTTCCACAACCTGCAACTACTGGACCCATATGTCATGACATCTATTGTAATACATGACAGCAATACTGTCATGACAGTTGAAGATGTTTCAACATCAGGTTCAACATCTGTAGTGATGTCTGAGCAACCATGTCAGGACTTCTGATCTGACATCGTGTACCACTTGCTATAGATCATCATTTATTCTGACATTGACACATCCTGCAGTGATGTTTTACTCTTATGTCAAGACATTCTTCATAACATTTTCCTGAGCAACATGTTTTGCAAAAATTGCTGCCAACTCAGAACTTACAATCTCCCCCTTTGGCAAAATTTTGGCCAAAACATAATTTGATCATACACATCATATTAAAGGAAAATGCAGCAGCAGAAAACAGAAGTCAAAACATCTTTTTAGGCATATATCAATCACAATCAGTTTTACCAAAATTAATGCCAACACCAAAAGCTGCAGAACTATCAATCTCCCCCTTTGGCATATTTTGGCTAAAACCTTCTTCTTTGAACATCCATCCAGCTCCTCCTCAACCAAGGGACACCTGATGTTTCTTAATTCTCCCCCTTTTTAGCCATAATAGGAGCAAACCAAACAGACGACATGCACCAGCTAGAACACCAATAAGAACACTGCTCCCCCTTAACATCACAAGTCCAGCTGCACAAAATTATAACACTCTCCCCTATCAAGGATAACATGTGCTTCTTTGTACCTTGATGAATGGAAAACATAAGACGCATCTTCATGTCTTCAAGACCTCACTCTTTGTTTAACTCACAAGTTGAACACAATCATCCCTTGTACCAATACTCACATGATTCCCTCTTGGTTTGTTATCTTCACATGCTCCAAAACTCACATCTTGCCAAGTTGATCAACTTCTCTCTATCTAAGACAACCAGTACTCCTTTGCAAGAAGGACACCTTAAATGAATGGGGAACATAAGAATCATCTTCATGTCTTCAAGAACGCACCCTCTTTTCAACACACCTGCTGAACACATTCACCTACATGACCCTCAAGCAAACCATGTACCACAACAGTACATAAATCAGATAGAAGCTTGTGATCTCAGGAGACAAAAACCATAACATTCTGAACAGAATGTTCTGTCGACAGATGTTAAGACATCAGTCTTGACATCATGAACAAAATCCAGCTGCACTAAGAAAAGCACCACATTCCAAAACAGAATCTCCAAGCTCCCCCTTAAGCCAAGGAACCCAAAATCCAGAAAACCAAACAACACAGGGCATCACATTCTCACAAAACATCTGTTTCAGAACACTACTTGATACCAACCACCACAACACACTACACTACAACACTCTCAACTCTCTACTCTCCCCCTATCTTTCTCAACAGATGCTTCTTCAGCAAGAAACACTCCAAAACCACTACATGATATCCTATGACAGCTTCATGATCATATAGTGTATGGATACCCATAAATAAACACTCATCCATCTTCAAGAAGAATAGAACTCCTTGAGTCTTCAACTCATCACCCTTCTGCCCAAGAGTAACTTGTTCCAAGACAATCCTCAAGACCAACTAGCTGCCACACTCTGATTATCTTGATTCTTTGAATCCACTATATATATCAACCAATTGCCACAGTTTGATCACCTCCTTTATGAATCCTCATATGAAAAAGCCAACTACCACAAATTGTCTTCTTCACGTTTGTCAAAATTCTCCCAAAGATATCCTGATCTACCCACTGAAAAAAAACACACTTAGAATCTCTAAGACATGTAATATCTTCTTCTTCTTGCCACTTTTTCTTGAGTAAAGCAGTCTTCACAAAGTTTTGATAATGCCACTTATCTTAACTCTATGATGAGCATTCTGGACTGCACCAGGATCAGAAATAAACCAATCCAATTAATCATCAAGATTATGATGTCTTCATAGTCTTTCATCTCCATCTTCAGCATCAACAATATCTAGACCAGCTTCTTGCCAGGAAACTTTCCGGAAATACACAACTCCTGTCATACAAGACTGAAGCAAATTCTCAGGCCAACTCCCAAGAAATAACAGATGCTAAAGCTTATGCAGTACCCCTCCCAAAGAGGTACTGAATGAGATATGACCCTTGGAGGTGATGAAAACTCAAAGAGCTTGCCCATTTGAGGGTCACATCCCAATCCTAGCTATTTGGTCGCGTGAACTGTCAAGCACGTGAAGGGGATGTCCCTAACGGTCGTATTGTGCCCAACGGCTAGTTGTGCTCAACGGCTAGTTTCTAGCTATTGGGCCATGCCAAGAGCTGAGTTGGATTGGGCCTTGCCCTGCTGTGGGCCAAGCGCCTGCCCAGTCTAGAACAATTTATATCCAAAATCATACTCACACATGATCATGCTTAACATGTCACATCGATTCAAGATTGTCCCACTTTCATTTGTGTAGCTTAGTCAAGTTTTAATCAATTTTGAATTCAAATTATTTCATTTAAATTCAAACCACTCCATAATTCATTTTCAAACCTTTTTTCTAAATCAAAACTTTTCCTTAATAAAATACCAAAGAATAGGATTGTTGTAATATAGCGTTTTAGCTGAACTCTCAAATGATCGGTCCCGAGCCACGCGCCCTGGGGTAGCCGTTCATTATTTTCTTTCGTTCTTAAAACACTTAATAATTAACTTAGACAAATAAGGGCAGTTAGGATCCAACATCTTGGCGTAACTCTTTGAACAATTGATTATTATCAAGTGTTCGTTGCCCATCAAACAATTTTTAAAATAACTTTGAATGAAAAAGGGTTGTTAGGATCTAGCATTCATGCGTAACTCTTTGAACAATTGATTCTCTTCAAATGTTTGTCATTTGCCTAAAATATATCAAACTAATCAAACTAATTTTTCTCACCGTCGTTCTATCTTAAAAACCTTTTCAAAAATGAAAGACACATTGTCTTGAGATGATGCTAAGCAATGCTTCATCCACAACCATTGAGTTGAGATAAGTGGCGTGAAGCTGATTTGTAAATCCATTCAATGTGGTGTAAATGTTGAAGGTGTGAAAAACGCAAGAAAGGGGGGTTTTAATTGGTTTTTCAAAATAATAGTTTCTTTTAAATAACTTTCTTGTTAAAACTTTTACCCTTTTCTAAAGAACAACAACTTAGTTAAACAAAGAGATATAAACACGTTATGTTTATACTAGTTCACTTGAGAATCTCTCAAGTTAATCTAGTCCACCCGCCAAGGTGATTTCGCCTCTCTCAACGAGGTCTTAATCCACTATTCAACAAAATAGTACACTGCACGAGCTACACAGCTAGTGACTAACAACAACCTCTAGAACTCACATGTTCTAGACTTCTCAAGTAATCCAACCACACAGGTCTTACTTAAGGCACAACCTCTAAAACACACGTCCTAGACTTCTCAAGAGATCTGGTCACTAAGACTCTCTTAAGGAATACAACTTTTAGTTCAAATACAATGGGTTTACAGAGAATTGCTTCTTATCAAGCTGAAATGTAAACAAGTTTTTAGACCAAGAATGACTTAAGAAAGAATAGAGTTAGAAAGTATTGTCGTTGTTCTCCTGTATATCTTTCTTCAAGTCTTTGAGCTTCCTTTTATAGCCGAGTGAAAAGAGTCGTTGAGATGGAATCATGAAGTCTAGGTAGGCTTACGAAGCGTGAGGACAGGTACAAAATCTTCTGCATGCTGCACGTCCTGTCTGTGTCAGATTGTCTAGTTTGTATTTCGCACAGTCTTCAAGAATATTAATGTTGTAATGTGGTACAACTGTACAGTGTGGCAGGTTTTCTTGGCTTCTCAACTTCAGAGGCTTTTTGTGAGCGTGAGTAAGAAGGGAAAACATTATTCGGTTCATGAGATTATCAAGTCTTCGAATCATCAGCTCTACGCTTCCAGAATCTTCAGAACTTGTCTTTAGAACCTTGTTCTCTTAATCCACTTTCTTCATATCTTCAGAGGCTTCTGATAATATTTTATTGAAGCATGAGAGTCGACTTTGGGTAGGTCTTCAGAACCTTGATCGAAAATCGTGAGGCTTCAGCATCTGGACTTCGTTCCATCAGAACCATTGTCTTTTGACCTTCAGAATTCATTCTCTTTTCCTTTCGTATCAGAGTTATGTGAATCTTGTCTTATCTTCGAATTGAGTTCAGTTCTTCGAAGCATCTTTCATTCAGCATTGCTCCAATTTACGGAAGCAGAACCTGTTTGCTAGGTTCTCACAAATAACAAAATTAGTTGCACAAAATTGTTCATGCAAATATTCATCTGTTATCATCAAAACTTAGAGATAATATTGTAGAACCAAATCTTGTTCTCACAAACGTCCGCTCCTCACCTGTTTTGGGTAAAACAATGTTTTTCGTCGATTAATACAAGATAGATTTCACTAAAATCGACCAACAAACAAACTTTTTTTACCCATAACTACGTGTGCCTTGATTTCTCTTTTGAGATACGTAGGAGCAGGATTGTGAAATCTTGTCAGCCACCCAAGTAATAAAAACCATTATGTCCCCTTTCTCTTTAATAAAATCCAAAAACATTTCTCTTCTCTCCCTTTTCCATCCCAAATAAGTAGAAGATTAAAAACTAACATAAGCTAACATTCTTTCGACCTTAACTAAATTGTCCCCGTTGAGTACAACTGACGTGAGGGGTGCTAATACCTTTCTCTTGCGTAACCGACTCCCAAACCCAGATATTGGTTGTGATGACCATATCCTTGTCTTTATTTTAGGGGTTTTATTCAATATTTTCCTTTTCCCTCTATGGAAATAAATAAAAATCGGTGTCGACTCTGTTAAGTCCATTCCGAGAGCATGCGATTGTGCTTCGCGAGGTCGTTCTCATTTTTCGAGGTATAACACTTGGTATGTAGTTATTCAAGCACATTTCTATATATTGAATAATCTTAAATAAATTCAACCTTACGTGGATACTCATAAAAGAATTTGAAGAAAAGATATCCACGAATGAGTGACAAGTTGTTGTTGATTAAGCATAACAAGAAATTCCTGGATTGGTATAATAAAAGGATAGCAAATAATCATAGTGCATCCGAGACAATTAAATAGTTGTCGTACACATGCCAAAATTTAATGTGATAACTTGGATTGGATATGACATTGGTCATTATACCTTTTATACAAAATCAAAAGATGATTGTAGTACAATGCAAAATAGTGGGGTTATGCTTGAGGCTGAATCCATGTATTTCTCTAGTTCGAAAGATAAGAATCCAATATCAGTATCTAGTGTGTTCTATGGTGTCATTGAGGAGATTTTGGAGATTGATTATATTATCTTTAAAGTGCCTTTATTTAAATGCAAGTGGGTTCCTAATAATATTAATGGTGTACAAACGGATGACTTAGGATCACTCGGGTTGACCTTGGCAAGGAAAATTATATGACTGAACCATTCATCAAAGCTTCACAAGCAAAACAAGTTTTCAATGTGATCGACCCTTCAGACACATCGGGGAAATGTCCAATCGTTCTCTAAGGAAAAGACATTCCTAGTAGTGATGCAAGTTTTGATATTCCTTATACTCCTTCTTACACAACAAAAGTGTCTACCAAATATGATGAAGTTGATAGAGATAATTTGCATGTTATTCATATCGATCATAATAAATGCATATGAGAAAATTAACAAGTAAATATTTTATTCTTTATTCATAATTTAATGTAAGTTACTATTTCTAAGTATATTTACTAACAAGTATGGTTATTTGAAATTGTATGTGTTTAAAGTTAAGACACCAAGAGACAAAGAAACCAAAATACTAAGATACAATTATGTGATGTTATATAATGTTAGTAGGTTGTTTTGTGCCATTTTTCTTTTGATGTAATATATATATATATATATATATATATATATATATATATATATACACACACAATGTTTTCTTCTTAATCCAATGTATGGATTTGATGTAATACAATACAATTATTGTTACGATACAGTTGTTGTTTCTGTTCTGATACGGTTCAAAAAAATACATGTTAAAAAATGAAATAATTTCAAAAAGCAGAAATATATTTTTCAAAAAAGTAGATAATTTAATGACAGTTGTTAAATATGACCGTGGTTGTAGAGTGAAAGATGTCCAGAATAATATATATACCAAAAAGGCGCTGCTGAGAATCGAACATGCGACCTTTAATATACAACAACGGTTAGTCAAAACAACCGTGGTAATATGCCACGCGTTTTCATGTTTTTAATAACGGCCATACGACCGTGATTGTAAGTAACGCATATACAACCACACACTACGTAACAACAGCCGGTCCTGCGTGATAATATATCTTTTCCAACTGTTGTTGTATATGATTTCCGTAGTAGTGTACGGATATTTCCAGCTCCATACATCATCTTATGATGCACTTCTTGATTCTTAAAAAAGGCGGGGTCTTAATCCACATATAACCAGAGTTTATCATGCCAAGAGCCTTAATAAATTGTATTTTTGATATTTGAAATTGATGAATTTTCTACTTTGATATTGTTTGTTTGATCTCATTTTCGTTATTTTTAAATTTTTTATGGAGATTTTGATTTCAGAAGAATGTGGCAAAATAAGCGAACAATATATCTTTTACAAAACGTGAAGGTTAAAATGACATGCAAAGTGTACCAAGTACTCATGATATGGATCTTTCACTCATGACCTAACACTATAAGTGTTTCTTTTTTTTGAGTATTTGCAGTTAAGTCTATTTTTGATTAGTAACTTTGTTAGATTTTATGGTTTTATCTTCTTTATATCTTCCCGAACATTGAAAAAATGTGACATTTATTTTGATTTCAATTAATTGTTTATCTTTCTATTAATCTATTATATATTGTATCCATTTTGCAGACCCTCATCAATTTCGTTTTTCTTCATTTTCAATTCTTGCATTGGTTCATGCAATTGTATTACTATTGATTCAACAATCGATTCAAATTTTATATTCAAAAGGTATAGCTTTTTTGTTATTATTCTCATATTTGATAATTGATTCATTTTCATTTCTTTTATTTGTTTCCATTTCTGAAATTGGATTCATTATTGTTTATGATAATAAGGCATATCTTCTAAAATTCTCAATTTGATATATGTTCTCTATTTATGTCGTTTTCGTTTAAGTTTTTTTTTGTTCTTCTAAAATTCATAATCCTCATCCGAAAGTTGTTTCTGGATCCCCTATTTCTGGATCCTCGAAAGTTATTTTGTTTGTTTCTCCAAAGTTGTCTGACTCTTCTGGATAAGAGAGACAATTCGTCTTCGTCATCCGAATCTTCACAATCGAAGTTTTCATCTTCATTTTGAATGACCTTGTTTTTCTCTGACTTACTTCTTTCTGGTCTTGATCTTAGAACAATAGATTTAACCTTTTTATGAGGTTCATCTTCTTCTAGCTCTATTTCATGCACTACTACGAAAACCTCATTTAACGACGTCAGCTTTACCACGGTTTCGTATCCCACCGTTGTAACAGGATTAAAAATTTATAACGCCATATTTAACGACAGTTGTATTACATAACCGTTGTAATACAAGCTGTGTAACAAGCTTCGATTCCCAACTCTATATTTTTTTCTTCATATTTTTACATTTTAACACGCTTGTATTAGAAGACCGTTGTACTACATGTATCACGCTTCGATTCACAACAATGTATTCTTTAGTATTTTTAAGTGCAATAGAGTATATATATAACTTTAAAAATAAAACTGTAAGAGATGAACATATATAGACATAATTTTATTTTAATATTCCATTGAGAGTACATTGATAAACATATTACATATCAAGATCATTGTCAGAGCCCATAGCATAAAATGCATCTTCATAATCTAGACATCTCTCCTCACTCCCCTCATTGAAATCATAATATACAGGCCTCCTTTTCTTCTTTATCTTCTTCTTCTTCGGCTTCTTCTTCTTCTTTTTATCCTTCCTTACCCTTAAGGCATCCCTGAAGTTAGCAGTTGCTGGTTGGACGACCTCCTGGATTGGCGCCTGACGTTCCTCATTGAGGTTTCTAGGATTCTCATTTGTTGAACTCATTGTTATGAAGAATATATTATTTAGATATGTAAAATTGTCTATTTATAGATGAGGTTGAAGATGAAAAGACTAATAGTTTAATGCTTGTAATGATGATAACTTGTAAACCATTCATATTCTGGAACTATATTTTCTTGTAAACCGTTCATATGTTGGGAAGTGCAACGGTTAATAATATCACGGCGGTTATAAGTAATGGCCGTAGCGATATCACTTATAATCCAGGCGTAATTTTAGGAAAATGTTGTTGCCTGGTGTCGAACCTTGTACCACGTTTAAGGGGTATCTCTACGGTTATTATAACTAACCATTGTGATATTATTAAATTAATATATAATCTATCATAACGGTTATTTAAGAAAACCGTTGTGAAACATTTACCTATATAAGGGAATTAACTTTCCCTTTTTGACTGTCGCGCTGTTTCCTTCACAGCGAAACCCTAGCACCCAAACTTCATCTTTTTTTAGAATCTGCGAGAAGAAATACAAGAAGTATGAAGCTTTTGATTTAAGCTTCTTCCTCCTTGTAGTTCTTCCTGCATAATCTAAAACTAGATGAACATGGTGATGATGCTGGCGGTAGCAAGCGTAATGTACATATTGTTTATGGAAAATAAGTTAGTCTTCTACTTCAATCTTTTTGTTAAATAGTTCCCATTATCTCGTTTGCTTCATGTTGTTTTTGTTGATTGTTCTCATTTTGTGCAGATTCGACTTCAATGTTTCACAAGCAAGGTGAACTTCATTGTAATGGTACAGTCCCACTTCTTAGGGTTTTGTTTCAACTTTTGGTTGTTTTGTTTTGAATACTAACTAATTTTCTTCATTGCTTCCCACTTTTTAGGGTTTGTTTCACATGGTGATGATGATGGTGGTACATATATATATATATATATATATATATATATATATATATATATATATATATGAATTCATTCTGATAAGGTACATATATATGAATTCATTCTTATATTGTATATGAAATTTAGTTTATTATATACTATGTACATTGTTTGTTTTACTATCTTTTTATTGAAAATGCAATCAGTTAAATTGATATAGAACATTAGTTTATTATATATATATATACTATGTATATTGCATATAGTTAAATTTAATACTAACTAATTTTCATCATTGCTTCCCACTTCTTAGGATTTGTTTCACATGGTGATGATAATGGTGGTACCTATATATGAATTCATTCTGATAAGGTACATATATATGAATTCATTCTGATATTGTATATGAAATTTAGTTTATTATAGACTATGTATATTGTTTGTTTCACTATCCTTTTATTGAAAATGCAATCAGTTAAATTGCTATAGAACATTATAATCTGAAAATTAGGATGTATTTGAAAACTAACCTTTATCATGTCAATGTTTTCCGAATTGCATCCATTTCATTCCGCATATTTTATGTTCCTTAACATAAAATTTATGGTTCGATGGTCGGTTTCCTTCAATCCATCGATATCTTTTATTATAGTTTACCTCATCGTCGTCACTAATCGCCGTGGTTGTTAAGATCATGATCATTGTTATGATGATAAAATCGTGGCGATTTTTGGCGATGATGAGGTAAACTATAACAAAAGATATCGATGGATTGAAGGAAACCGACCATCGAACCATAAATTTTATGTTA
This sequence comes from Lathyrus tuberosus, assembly GCA_022829125.1. Lineage (NCBI taxonomy): Eukaryota > Viridiplantae > Streptophyta > Magnoliopsida > Fabales > Fabaceae > Lathyrus > Lathyrus tuberosus. Next base: position 39,758 of record JALAZF010001101.1, read on the forward strand.
AGGAACATAAAATGTGCAGAATGAAATGGATGCAATTCGGAAAACAGTGGTGTGTTTAAGTTGGTTTTCAAGAACAATTTAATTTTCAGATTATATAGTTCTTTACCAATTTTAATGGTTGTATTTCTTTAATAAGGGGGATGATAAAACAAGCAATATACATTTGTGTTTAATAAACTAAGGATACATTCCACAGCGGTTGAGACAAATAACCGTTGTGATAGTTAACATATATGACAACGGTTCATACTGATAACCGTTGTGATAGTTAATATATATTACAACGGTTGAAATACCTAACCGTTGTAATATATCGCGCGCTTCCAGAATACAACAACGGTTTCCAGACCGTTGTAGAAACGGCGGACTTACAACAACAATCAACATAACAACGCCTTCGCCCGCGTCATTATATGTCATTCCCAACCGTTGCTAAATGGGTTTTTCGCAGTAGTGATGACTTCTGAGTGAGCTAACTAATTCTTCAAGACTTATGTTGTTCAGATCCTTGGACAACTTTAATGAAGTAACCATTGGTCGCCATTTTTTTGGAAGATTTCTCACAATATTAATAGCATGATCTGCAGTAGTATATCCTTTGTCCAGAACTTTGAGTCCTACTACCAAGGTTTGGAATCTTGAGATCATGGATTCAAGAGTTTCATCTTCTTCCATCTTGAAGGCTTCATATTTCTGGACCAACGCACGAGCTTTGGTTTCCTTGACTTGAGTATTGCCTTCATGTGTCATTTTCAAGGAATCAAAAATATCCTTTGTTGTATCTTTGTTAGTGATTTTTTCATACTCATTGTATGAGATCGCATTTACAAGCATGGTTCTTGCTTTGTGATGATTTTTGAAGTCTTTCTTTTGCTCATCACTCATTTTGCTTCTTGGAATAGGCACCCCAATAGCAGAAAAAGGTGTTTCGTAACCATTTGCCACTATGTCCCAAAGATCTGCATCATATCCTAAAAAGAGGCTTGACGTTGTAACTATCTCTTTTGTTTGTGTTGGAAGTGGCCATAGAGTTTTTCTCACGCTGGATCTCTATACACGACTAAGTGTTTGATATGAAAATCTTTAAAAGAGTCGGAGCTCTGATGCCAATTGAAGGTTGAGAAAACACAAGAAAGAGGGTTTGAATTGGGTTTTAAAATTTTTTCAATGAAGTATGTAACACACACACACACACGCTAACAAGGTATAAATAGAAAGATCACAAATGGTTATCCTGGTTCACTGTTAATTAAGTTAATCCAGTCCACCCGCCAAGGTGATTTTGCCTTATCACAAGGACTCAATCCACTAATCTTTGACAAGATTACAACAACCTCTAAGTCATCAACGACTTAGCCCTCTCGAGTCTACTGACTAACATACTTAGTCACTCAAGGAAAACATACAATCAACCTCTAAATTGTTCAACAACAATTTAGCCCTCTCGAGTCTACTGACTAACATACTTTGTCACTCAAGGAAAACTTGCAATCAACCTCTAAATTGTTTAACAAGAATTTAGCCCTCTCGAGTCTACTGACTAACACACTTAGTCACTCAAGGAAAATCACTTAGAAAGTGTTACAAGAATGTTTACAAAATTGCTTCTTAATAAGCAGGTTGAAACAAATTTAAGAACAATCTTTCTACACAAATATGAGCAACAACTCTTTGTGTCTTTGAGATTCTTTGACAGAGTATGTACTTTAAGCGATTTTGACTTGTGAGTTCTTGCTCTTTGCAATGCAACATAGTCTTCTATTTATATCCTCGTTGAGGGATAAGAATGTCTTTGAGCTTGGTCAGCTGTCTTCAACGGTAGAATCCTTGGAGAGCTGAAGTAGTAAAAGCCTAGAAAGCTTTCTGGTCAATTCTGAGCAAAATCTCTGTTTTGGACTTTTTAGGAAAGAGCCATTTGTACGAATTCTTGGTCTTCACGTTTTGCTTTGGACGTTGAGCTTTTGATCCTCATCATGTATTTTAAACTTTAGTGTTGATCAGAGTCTATAGAAATCTTTCTTTAGAAACCTTTCTTTAGAAACGAGCGCTTTCTTGAGAAGCAGATATATTCTTCTTCAGAAACTCTAATATGTATTAGAATCTTGTTGAGTTGCAGTAGAAGTTGATTCCAATGAGACTTGTATATCTGCACACTTAAGATAGAATTAGAGTACCAAATTGTTACATATAAAATATATGCATTTTTATCATCAAAACTAGAGATTATATGCAGAATCAAGATCTTGTTCTAACAACAAAAACTTATATGCTACTACGATTCGTTTCAGTTCCTGCAGTTGTCATACAACCCGATTGAATTTTCAGTTCAAAAGATAAAGTTTTTTTTGTTATTCATCTTATAATGGATTCATTTTCAATTCTGAAATGGTTTCCATTCTGAAATTGGATTCTTTAGGATGAAGAACACTACAAAAAGCCAATATTTAACCAAATAATAGATAAATTGGATGATATCACTCAAGCGTATGAAAAACTTCATTGTTTTTTTTCTAAATTTTCTTCGCCGTTCAAATGTATGAAAAACTTCAATTTTTTTCTTCTAAATTTTCATCACCAACTGTATGTGGCTTGGCTGCTTTATTTCACTGTTATTTATTCTGTGTAATAGTCCAGAATCTGATCATGCATTAATAAGGATAATTTTACATTATGAGTAGGGTTTGTTTTTTTATTAATTATAATGGTTATATATTTCCTTATATGATACTACGCAGGCTCTGACTCCTTCATGCATATGGAGTTTTGGATCTGCAAACTTAAACAAATATATGCTATGTCGTGTAATCAAAATATTAGCATTAAACAAATAGTATTATTTCATTTCACTTATTTTATTTTTGCTTTGCCATTAAAAAACTCTATGTGTTATTGTAGCAACTACTTTGAAATTTGAAGTTTCAGACCAACTAAGAAAATAAAGATTGAATAAAATAATTGAAAACAATGGGAGGATTTAATGGATTTAAAGGATGTTTAATTTTTAAATAGTTGGATGTGACTGGGTTATTTTACATTAGATTATAAAAGAAAATTAAATGTCTTTGGTTAGTTAAGCATGCTAAAAATGCTCTTGAATGTATTTTTGAATTATGTTTCCAATGCAATAAGATTCTTATATTAAAATTAAATCTTTGAAATCTATACAATTATAGATTTAACAAATTATTCATATAAGTTGTGTGATGTTTATTTATATATGGTTAAGATGTTTATGAACAATGAAAGCAGATTAAATGTGTTTTGTCCAATGTTTCAGCTTAAAAAAAATTATGTTGGCTTGATAATGAATAGTAAGGATGGAATTCAGAAATTTTATGGAATGTTAAGGGCATGAATAAAGAGGCAAGACACAAGGAGATAGGCTCCTATATCTCAACTTTCAATGTGTCTATTTGTGCCTTACTAGAAACTAGAGTCAAGAAGAAAAATCCTGATAGGATTAGGAAAACTTTTGAAAATATTTGGAGTTTTGAGGATAATTATGAACAACATAATAATGGAAGAATTTGGCTACTTTGGAAGCATAGGGAGGTTCATTTGAAAGTTATTACCACTCGGGCTCAATTCATTCATGTGGAGGTATACACTCTAGATCTGAAGTACACACAAGCAATCACTTTTATATATGCCTATAACCAACAGGAGCATAGGAGGGACCTTTGGAAAGACATAGAGCACATTTGTAAACCTACTATGGGACCTTGGAGTGTCATTGGTGACTTTAACAATGTCACAACCTATCAGGATAGAGTAGGTGGGAAGGCTGTAACAGAGGCAGAGTATATAGACTTGAAGTGCATGACGCAAAATACTGGTTTATATGAAGCTAGTTCGAAAGGCCCATATTTTACTTGGACAAACAACCATACTACTGGGGTTATCTACTCCAGAATTGATAGACTACTTGGCAATGCTGAATGGTATCAAAAATTCCACAATGCTGTCATTGAGAACTTGCCTATAAACATTTCTGATCATACTCCTATTAAAGTGTGGCTTCAAGATCAACATGCTGTTAAACCTCCATCCAGACTATTCAAGTTCCTAAACTGCATTATTAATGTTGAGAGGTTCCAATCTATGGTAGAAGATAATTGGAAGGGTAACACTAGAGGTGATCCTATGCATAGACTTTGGAGTAAATTAAGGAGACTACAACCTGTTCTTAAGACTATAACCAAAACTGTCACAGTCAACCAGCACAATATGATTCAAGCTAGAGAAGAGCTACACTTACTACAAGGAAATCTTCACAAGGACCCTTTCAATGAGCAGCTGATTCATCAGGTCAAGGAGAAAACCAGTAAAGTTATCCATCTGAACCAGACTGAGGAGGAGATTCTAAGACAGAAGTCAAAGATCACCTGGCTCAAATTGGAGGATAGTAATTCTGCCTATTTTCATACCCATGTCAAAGATAAAACTAAATACAAAGGTCTCCACACCCTTCAAGCAATGAATGGAGATATATTAACTCAGCAGGAAGACATAGAGAATGAGATATTGGGTTTTTATGCTAAACTTGTAGGTACCAATGACCATAGTATAAAGTCTGTTGATCTGTCTGTTATGAGAGAAGGAAATACACTTTCTATAATTGATGCACAAACTCTTATCAGACCTGTGGAGGACAAAGAGATTTGGGAGGCACTCAATAGCATAGGTGATACAAAAGCTCCAGGAGGGGATGGCTATAATTCCTTCTTCTTCAAGAAAACCTGGTCCACTGTAAAACATGATGTTATAGCAGCAGTCAAAGACTTCTTCAAGAAGGGTCAAATTCATAAATATTTTAACTGCTCCCTCATTACTCTAATTCCCAAAAACTCGGAGGCAAGAACAATTAAAGACTTTAAGCCAATAGCCTGCTGCAGCACAGTCTACAAGATCATTTCAAAAATTCTCACCCAAAGACTGGGAGCAGTAATTGGCAATATCATTTCTGATTCTCAGTCTGCATTCATACCTGGCAGGTTGATCCAAGACAACATAATAATGGCTCATGAGCTAGTGAGGGGCTATAACAGGAAGCATATATCTCCAAGATGCATGCTTCAGCTTGATATTCAAAAAGCTTATGATACATTGGAATGGCATGCTTTAAATCAAATTATGCAGGAACTTGGTATCCCTCAATTATTTATCAGTTGGATTATGAATTGTGTCACCAATATTACCTATAGGTTTATGATTAATGGACAACCTTTAAAGGAACTTAGAGCAAGGAGAGGATTGAGACAGGGAGACCCCATTTCACCTCTCTTGTTTGTCATTTCAATGGAGTATTTACATAGAATGCTCCACACCTTGTCTAGAAACCCTGACTTTAATTTTCACCCCAAATGTGAAAGGCTCCAAATCATTAATTTATTTTTTGCTGATGACATTGTTATGTTTTCTAGAGGTGATGTAAGATCACTCCAATTAATTATGCAGAAACTTCAAGAATTTTCAGCCTCCACAGGTCTGAACATTAGTCATGCCAAGAGCAAATTATACGTGGGAGGTGTAGATGAAGTCTCCAAAAGTCATCTTCACCAAATCACAGGCCTAGCCAGAGGAACAATGTCGTTTAAGTATTTGGGAGTACCACTCAACAACCGAAAACTGATTGTCAAAGACTGCCAGCCCTTAATTGATCATATACTTGCAAGAATTCATCACTGGAGCATGAAACTTCTTTCTTATGCAGGGAGGCTACAATTGGTGAAGAGTGTACTATTTTCCATATCCAATTACTGGATGCAAGTCTTTCCCTTGCCAAAGAAGGTGACAAATCACATTGAAAGCATGTGCAGAATGTTTTTATGGTCTGGGAGAGATGAAAATAATAAGAAGGCTCCAGTTGCTTGGGATAAAGTTTGTGATTCGGTGTTGACAGGAGGTTGAAACATCATTTCGTTGAAGGAATGGAACGTGGCTACCATAGGGAAGCTCTTTGGAAACTATGGACAAGGAAGGACATTCTTTGGGTTAAATGGATGCACTCATACTTCATCAAAAAGGACCATATTGCTCATTACGTTCCGGACACCACCAGTTCTTGGATCACCAAGAGAATCATCAAAGTTAGGGATAAAGTCTCAACACCAATCATTTGGCAATCTATGTTACAGTCGGATAAGTACAATACCAGAAAGGTTTACTGCTACTTACGAGGGGAAAAACAAAAAGTTGAATGGAATGGATTGGTGACTAATAACATAGCAAGACCGAGGGCTACCTTTACTACTTGGCTGGCCTGTCATAATAGGTTAATGACTAAGGATAGACTTGCAAGGATAGGGATTAATACTGATGGCAAGTGTGTATTTTGCTCGCATCATGAATCGAACCAGCATATCCTATTTGATTGTACCATTATTCAACAACTATGGATCCAAGTTATGAGAATGTTTCACATCTCTCCTCCTGGTTTAAGAATTATTAATCATAGCTGGATTGTTAGTGCAACCAAAGGCAAAGGTTTGAAGGCAAATTTGACAAAGTGTATTGCGGCGGAAACTATTTACCACATCTGGACGAGCAGGAACAAAATCATCTTTCAAAAAGGAAAACAAGATGACTTGAATGTGCAAAGGGTTAAAGAGTGGGTAATCCCCCAAGTGGAAGCAAACAAAAAACTGATGGCTTACTTTCAAAAAATTCATAATGTTGCTTCAATCTAGAGTAGTTTATCTTTTATTTGGCTACTTGTAGTTTGGATCAATTTGATCGGCGTGCACTTATCTGTTTTTTGGTATATAATATATCCTCATGTATTCCAAAAAAAAAAGATTATAATAATTTCAAGAATATAAATATAGGTCAAATTCAGAAAATTAAATTAGCATTTTAAGCTTATTTATTCAACTTCTTTAACTCTAATGGATCAATTTCAATAAATGCTAATTATAATAATTATATTTAATTTAAAAAAAATTATTATTTGATTATTATTTAACTATTCATTATTCAAATTCCCATAAATTTGTCAGGATGAGATAATGTATTTGTCAGAAAAAAAAAAGAATAATTATGAATTAAAATATAATAATTAAGTAAATCATTTGAAATAATGAAAATATAAATTAATTTTTAAAATAACAAATATATTATCGGAAAATTGCACACATCTCTCTTTTTTATTTTTACTTTTACATTATATTTCTGAGTTAGTAAATGAAAAGAGGTCAATATATTTTTATAAGATAAGTGTGTGTAGTTTAAGCATACTTTAGGATTCATGTAAATGACTAAAATAAAACAAAATATTTTTAAATTAGTTTTATAATTTTGAAATTAAAAAATTAATTTATAATAAATTAAAAGTAAGTTGTCAAAGTAACTATTTATACAAATATTTTTTAAATTAGAAAAATATGTATTGTTGATACAATTGTAAAATATTTTTTAAACTAGAAAAATATGTATTATTGATACAATTGTAAGGGTTAATTTCATGTCCTTAGTGGTCATTTTCATATCATTATCTCATTGCAATTATGATTAACATTGATATAATTAAAATTCACTTTTTAATTATGATATGGAACCATATTTTCACACATGTTGCAAAAGAATGATAGTAAGACAACCTTCCATTTACCAACGTGAAAAGCATAATTAAAAACTCTATGAAAAACGTAAAGACAATTTTGATTTGTGAGTTAGACTTTATTTTCATTTGATTTTTATTAAATATAAAATGCAGGTTAGTGAAAAGATGATGTTGTGACTATCTTTCTGAATTTCTGTTTAAAATATAATGCATTAATGTTTCTAATTTAATATAATCATTATTACGATTTTCTAAACTTTTTTTTTCCTTGAAACCAACGCATCAATTTTACGACACGATCGTCTTTCTATATTCCAAAACTTGGGAAACATAAATTCATTATAACTCATTAATATACTGTATAGATGCTTTCTTCATTTATAATTTTCTTTTTTCTCATATTTTAACAGGTAATATTGCTTTGAGATTTTTTCAGGACAATTGCAATCAGAATCTTTATTTTTGATGAGGTAATTGTTAATTCATTTTTATTTTAACCTGAGGCATTTTATTTTATTATGTTAATTTATTTTAGCAATTCTGTTTCCTATAGTAATGGTACCCATCCTACCTTTACATTTTGCAATTTTATATTGTTATTTCGAACAAAAATAAGGCAGGTGTGTGAGATTATGAATTAATAATATAAATATTTCGATTAAATTTTTAAGTACCAAACATTGCTCTATTTGTAAATTCTTATGTGGTTGATGGATAATAGGAGGGAAAAATTAGTACAAAAATATAATAATAAAATATTTGATAGAAAAATGTGAGTATTATATTTTAATATCAAAATTTAGAATAATAAAAATATTCTACGAGTATAATACATATTTTTTCTACATCTCACGGGTCCCTATGATTATTTAATACATTTGAGTTTATTTGATAATTTGATATAATTCATTTTATAACTAAATAAATTATTTCAAATTTATAATTGTACCTAAATATAGTTTATTATAATTTTTTTATTAAATATTTTATTACAATTATATAAATTGGTTATAATTTAAACAAATTCACTCATATAATAATTATATATTTTATTTATCAAATAAAATACCTTATTTATGTTAAATTAGATATTTTTTTGTCCAAATTATATAATATTGTGCGATATGTGTGCGAACGTTATGCTATTCATATGGATATTGTGAGTTTAAAATGTGACAATAATAATGTTACATTATTAATATCAGTATTGTGAGTAAAAAACAATCAATGTTAATAATAAATATGTATAACTATTATTTCATGTTATTTAATTTAAGAATCTTTAAAATCAGAAAATTCTGCACATTTATTTATCATATACAAAAGTTCTGCTCACATCAGACATCAACAATCCCAAAGGGACTCATCTGAGTGCGGTCATCATATGCCATAGATTGTTAGGACTACTCCCAACGACCGACTATTGATTACACCACGATCCTATCATATATGTGCTCTCAAGTCCGGGTTAGGACTTATCTAACCACTCAATAACACCATGTCAATCGAAGATCTCAAGCAAAACAGGTATACAAGCATATATACAGATATGTACAATCAAGCAAGCAAAACATATAACAAACACAAGCAAAACAAGGTGGGCTTAACCCTCAAAATTTTATTTCTCCCAAGTGAAGTCGTCATTTCTGTTGCGGTGAGAATCGGATAACAAGCTATTAATTAACTTGCATCACAAAACTTTGAATTCACCACCGACTTTGATTTATCCAAAGGAAAGGTTCAAGATCGAGAAAACCTAAGGGGGGAGATCTAAGGTTCGGGGGTTGGTTATACTAAAGGAAGGTATTAGCACCCTTAATATCTGTAGTACTCTACATGAACCTCTTGTTTAATTTGTATTATGTTATGTTGGCTTGCTAAGAGAAATTTGTTAAAGGTAAGGTTAAAGATTTAAGGGTATGTACACTAAGTTTGCTCGCCAAGACGTCGCATCTTGTGCCTACGTATCTGACTAAAGAATCAGAGCAACCGTAGTTCACCTAACTAAGGGTGAGAGGAACCATTGATTATGGCCAAAGTCCCAAGGGGAATGAGTATGAACTCATATAGAGTTTGAAAAACTCTCTAAATCTAAGTTGTGATGGGTGAAAGTGAATACTCAAAATGATGAGTCTCACATAGAGTTTAGCAACTCTAACCTAACCCTAATTTGTAAGATTGAATGGCTATGAGGCCAAGAGAAAGTACTATATGACTTTGAGGTCAAAGAGGAGGTGGCCATGACTATGAGGTCAAGGCTGGTAGGTAGCTATGACTATGAGGTCAAAGCTGGTAATCCTATGACTATGAGGTTAAGGAGAATGTGGGTACCTATGACTATGAGGTCAAGGGTTGATTATGAGATATCTAGGACTTTGAGGTCAATAGAAAGACTTTCCTTTGGAAGGAAGATTAAAGAGGATTAAGGAGAAGAGATACCAAGCTAATCTCACTTGAAGAGGATAACTTGATCAAGTTGATGATTGTTTGTGTCACAAACCAAGTTCATACATGGGATAAAGGATATTGACAAACATAAAGATATGGTGCAGGAATTGATGGTGAATGTAATGACCTTAAGAGTGGATATTTTAAGAATTGATGAACATCATTCAAACATGCTTCCTCAAGCTCACAACCATATACAAATAACAATTTATGAAATAAATGTTAAAACATGTTGGAACAAGTTCATATTGATTCAAAAGTAGCAAACGAAACAAGTATCATCACCAAAGGGAAACATAATAATCCTAAAACATTCCACATATTGCACCTAGACAAAAGCCTATAAAAATAAATATTTTTAGTGATTTTTTAATATCATGTGAAAATAGATCAAAAATGGTGAATGATGCAAAAAGAATGGCTTTAAAATCATGAATTATGAAGAAGTTATGTCCATTTAAAAATGGTGAAGACAAGCAAAAATATTAAGGAAAATAGGTATTAAGAAGATAAAGAAGGGTCCTAAAGGGTGTTGAACCCGTGACCTTAGGATTACAGCCTAAAACAAATACCATTCTAACCATTGCACGTGTATTAACAAATGATGATCAAGCTAACATATATATAAAAACAGCGCATTTCAGAAAATAAAAAAACAAAAGGACTGGGGCGAGGGGGATTCGAACCCCAGTCTTTGTGGTTTCAGCGCATGAGTTGCGCCACTGGGGTGGCTATACATCCATTAAATAAGCCACCCCTAATAACATATATTCTCTGAGCTAAATAAATGCTTTCTTAAAAGAAAATGTCAACCCACGCTCGTTACTTCTCACTAATTGGCTATCCAAAATTAAACATGCTATGTGACAAACTAACCTGGCCAATCCTACTCTGTCATAGCTTTGTGATATGCAGGCATGCAGACCATTATCATGAACCATACTAACAAGAAAACATCATGGATCCTACTCTCATTCCAATGTCCTCGTTCATCTTTCCTATTCCATGCACCAAAAGGATAACGTCCAGTATTCTAAACAAAACTAGTTATCGACCTAAAGCAGGGATGAGATTGCCGTGAAGGAGTAGCAAACCAAACTGGAAAATTTGACAGCCCTCAACGCGATCAGGCCATTAATGTAGTGCAGCATGCACATACTATATGGCAATGATTTATAAGGCAAAGATAAACAAAACAAGTTTAGGAACCAATCCTATTTGTTTCTCAGGTTATGTTCAAACGCACAACATGGAAAGTCCACTGAAATTTTAAAAAACCTGCAGTTGGATTCCTTTCTCAGAGATGATGTGTGCCTAGTTCCACAAATGTAGCTGCCTTTCTTGACTTTTGGAGCTTATGAACTCAGCTTAACTCAAGTTTTTCCTCGGTTGGCAATGATGCAATGGCTACAGCTTTTAACTCTCTCTTGTTTTGCTCACGAATTCACAACCCTCTTGTTTTGAGTGTTTATGTGGTGAGAGACTGTTTTGGTTGTTAGTGTGTTAATGTAAAGGAAACTCAAGAAATCTCAAAGTTTGGGGTGATTTTGTGGAGAGCAGTGGTGTTTTACTTGTTGTTGATGCTTGGTTGTTCTTGTTTATTGTGGTATGATGTATTAAGGTTTTGTTGAGTGCAGTGTAGATGTTTGGCAAAGATGTAATGAGAGTGTGGTGTGGTTCTTTGAGTGGAGGTAATGAGAATGTTGATGCTCCTCTGTTCTGATAACTGGTATTTCTAAGGATAAAGAATAAGCCATTGTACGGTTTTACCTAACCTTGTTCAATCCTTGTCTCCATCTCCCCCATCAAAATTAGTGAAAATAAAACAACCTATTTTATATTACCAGAACTAAAAATGTTGATGGACCTTTCATGATTCAAAACAAAAGTGTTATTTAAAATGAGAAATGGATTGGACAAAATGCCTTCATGAACACTGCCCAAGCTTTTACCACACTGTCCATGCAAAAATCTCATTGTTTGTTCTAATGCTAATATAATGTGGGCAGCCTGAGAATGTCTCTTTCCCAACTAGTGCAAGAAGGCAACAAAATCACATATTCATCAAGGCTGACAGTGCTATGATAAGCCATACAAACTCACGTGAAACTCAACTAAAGTCATGAAACAAAACAAAAGAGGGAATATGGTACATCTCTTCAACAGAAGGCAAACAACATGAGATCCATGTGCTCATAAATAGAATCTTAACCTTACTATGTAAAAAAAGAAGATGCTAACACAGATCCCTAATCAGACTAAGCACGCGTATATTTGTGTGTCCAATGCACCTGAACACATGATTCTAGGCAAAGAGGAAGAGAGTGAGATCTAACACTTATCATATCAACACACATCCATTGAACTTTCATTTAACTTGCATTGGTACAACATAGATAACATGATAATAAACTTTGAGTTTTCAAAAATGGCATAGAAACATGAATATTAGTTTATCAGAACCATGGCAGCACAAAAACTCAACATGATCACTCGCAACAACATCCAAACTAGTTTAAGTTCAAAACAACATAATGTTAACATTATGGACATGGTGTTTTTAAACATGGAATCATGAGTCAAGCAAAGTGAATGAAAGAAAACAAACTTGTTCCAGCTAGATGTTCTTCCACCTCATGCCCTTCAAACTATTTTAGCATGATATGAACAAAATGAACATCCTAGTGAAGCACATGCACTTAGCAGAACAAAAACTTTCTCCCTGCAGCAGTTGTGCTCTCCTTTGTTTGTTGAGTTTTCTAGTGAAAATGTTGGTGACAAATGGAAGAAGGCAGCATGTTATTTATAGGGAAAGCATGAGAAACCAAGGTATGGTCACCTTTACACAAATGCCAACACTGCCTTTTTTTCTTCGTGAGAAATCTTCACTTGCTAAACCAAAATCCACCCATATCTCTGAATATCTGAGCAAGAACTGGTGAGAAGTGATTGGTGAGAGGCTCACGGAATAAACAAATGTTTCTTGCCTTGAAAAGTTTCTCTTTCCTCCATACACTTGCATAACTATGACATAAATCAATATTTAAATGCAAACCACTTTGAATTTTCATGGAAAGGCTTGGATTAAGTTTAAATCCAACATTAGAACTCAGAAACATGAAGATTTGGTGATTAGAGAGTGATTTGAGCAAATACACAAAAGTTGGTTTCTTGAGTTTCAAGGAATGAAAACTCCAACTTTGAGGCTTCGAAACTCTCAGCTCACTCCATGGATTGGGGAGTTCTAGTACTTTTTGGAAAGCCCTCAATGCCCTCTACAACTTTCATGTTCAAATATTTTTTATTTGAGGCCTGGAACTTTATGAAAAACTGGGTTAAAGTTGTGTGCAAATTAAAGGAAAACAAGCTGAAATTTCACCAAGTCTAAGGGCAGTTTAGCTTCTAAGTCTCATAACTCACAAACCATGCATTTTTTGGAGAAAAGTCATATTTAACACTTTGAAGTTCATGGAAAGAGCTTCCATTTGGGCTTTGAGTCACTCAATTTGGATGTGTGGTTTGGAAGTTATGGCCATTTCAAATTGGCACAAGAGGGGAAAATTCCACAAATGAAAAGTTTCATGAACTAAACCTTGCTTCCTTTGCAAGAAAACTCTTGGAACTTGATATCAAATGCTTTAAATCAACAATGAGACATGTTATGATGAATTTAGGTCTTGGAGGTTTCATTTGGATCAAAATCCCAAGGATTAGGGTTTCAGTCAAAACCCTAATTTCAACTGTGAATGCACTGGGACAAACTCTTATGATCTTGCTTCTTCCTTCACATCTAAAGCTCATAGATGGCCTTTAGGGATGTATTTTATCATATGGAATCAAGTTCTAAGGCTTGAGAGCGCCTCTTGATCAAAATCAAAGGCAATGATCCACTTGTCTTAACAGAAACCCTAATTTGGAGACAGGGTGAAACTATGGCTCAAACTAATCATGATGAGAGCCAGATGACCTTGAATTCTTGTTGAGTTAGACCTCTTGGATGTAGGTAACTCAAATTTTTGATGAACCAATCAAATCTTGACTTGATAGGGCAAAATTCTTCAGTGATTCCTCAGGTTAAAACCCTAATTCTACACTTTGGTCTGGTGATCCTTTGTTGACTTGACTTGATTCAAAGTCTTGAGATCTTGGTTTTAAACAACTGGTGAATCTTTGTGAGGATTGTAGAGAGCCATAGAATACCTTAGGAGGCCTTGAATCTCTTTGTACAAACCCTAATTTCAAACATAATAGAAACAAACTGCCAGATATGGGTTAGTGAAGCAGTGCATATACGATTGATCCTAAATGTCTATGCAAGATGTTATGACATCTAAGAGGTAAAACTTGGGGTACAACACGTAACCATTTACCACTATGTCCCAAAGATATTCATTATATCCTAAAAAGAGGCTTGGCGTTGTAACTGTCTTTTTCGTTTGTGTTGGAAGTGGCCATAGAGTTTTTCTCACGTTGGATCTCTATACACGACTAAGTGTTTGATATGAAAATCTTTAAAAGAGGCGGAGCTCTGATGTCAATTGAAGGTTGAGAAAAACATAAGAAAGAGGGTTTGAATTGGGTTTTAAATTTTTTTCAATGAAGTATGTAACACACACACACACATGTTTGCTTGGAAAATTTGCAAACAACCGCTGATCTCCTAATTTACGAAAAAATTAGTTTGCTTACAGGACCGATCAAACAAATCCTAGGACAATGTGATTTAACAATCTTGACCATTTATGTTAGAAAACCTTTTGTTTATTGAATTCATCATTGTTTTCATCAACTAGTATTTCTGACTAAAATAAAGACTTGGGTTCTTGAAAGAAATGGCGAAATGTAAGTAAATTTCAAGAATTAAAAGTGCAGGAATGAAAAGGAATTGTAAATGAGTAACTTAATATTTCATTAAAATGCAAGGAACAAAAACTGGTGTTTTTCAAACGTACATTTTCTCAGTAACTACTCTTTTCTCTCACACGGTTACTTTGAGTATTTCTTGAGTGACTTGTACAAACTTTGAACACACCCAAATCTAATCACTATGACTCCCTATTTATATACAATCGAAATAACTGTCAATAACAGCTATCTCTCCTAATGATGACACATGGCATCCTGCATGCCTTTTCGCCCTGGATGTGCTCCACGCGTCTAGTTTTCAAAACGAAACTCCCTCCTAAATTCGAATTTCAAAACGTCCGTCGAAAGTGCCTCATCACCAATCCGTCGAAACATTTCTAATACTTAGAAAATTCTCCAAATTTGCTCCTCCAATCAATATTGGCCTTCGACTGACCTATTTCAAAAACACTCTTCTATCGAAATATTTTTGCAGTTCTTCAAAACTCACTTTCTGAATAAAATCTAGGCGTCGAAATTAGCAGCTTACAAATTGCCCCCCTTGAAAATGCATTTTTGACAAAGGGAGAAAAGCATTTTTTGCCAATACAATTTGACGCCTGTTCATATGACTAGACATTCGTAACGTTAGAGTCATCATTGCACCTTTTCCTTAAATGTCTCTTCAGCCCACGTTTTTGAGATTTTCCATCATCACTACCCTAGTCCCTAGCGGATCATGGGTCAAAAATTAACTGCCATCGTCTGAAGCATCCACTCGTAACTGCCACGTGTCCCATAATTGTTTCCACTATCTCTCTATTAAATGGAAATATTGTTTGGATTCCAACTGCTTAAGTCCCTTTTCCTCCTATAAATAAGTTGGAAAAATTTATTTTCACTTTTCACTCTCCTTTTCTTTAAGCACGAATTTTCTTGAACTTCATCTTCTTCATTTCTCTGCATTTTCTTCTGTGATCAACCATGGCATCTTCCGCTGCTCCCCAAATCACAAGTAAAGGTTCCAAAAAATCATAAAACTTACCACCTGTCCACAAGATCCTTGGGCCAAAGGTGGTGGGGAACCAACAGTATGTACCAGAGCCTCCAAATGAAGAGGAGAAACGACACATTTACCAGTCTCAGGTACTAATTCCTATTTTAATTTCTGGTAAATCCCACGCAATACTAGGACCTTTACCTGATTTATCCTTAGATCCCATAAAAGTGAAAGAATTTTTCCCAGGTTACCACCGTTACAAACCTATAACTAACGGGGTTAGGCCTAGAACTGATAAGGAGAAAATCATAGACGAAAAATCCAAGGTAGACGGCCAAGGATCTCCTTCTGAGGAAGTCATAAATTTAGAGTGCATGAACAACTTTAGAATCTTTAGATCTTATCCTTTGTCGAAAGACCCCTCTGATTATCTAGCTTGGCCGACGAAAATAGAGAAGGTTAAAGCTAATGTTTGAAAAACTATGGGCATTTTCGACCTCATCCAGTTGTCGAAAGTAGGACCAGGATATTGCCCCTCCATGCTTCTAGCTTCCCTTTACTTTTGGGACAGTACTTATAACAATTTCCACCTTCCTTGTGGAATGATCACCCCTACTCTTTTCGACGTAGCTGCCATAACTGGCCTTAGCCCACTAGGAGTAGATTATGATCCTACCCTACTGTCTGATGACTCTATAGGATTCGACACAAATAAGGCCACCTTCACATCCTATATTGCCAATTATCTTGACAAAGAAACTCAAGAAGTTTCTGATCAAGAGCACGTAGCATTCCTAGCCCTCTGGCTCTCGAGATGTGTTTTCTGCTCTAGATCCCTTCAAGTGGCAAAACGTTATATTACCATAGCAAATCAGCTTCATGTTGGACATCAAATGTGCTTCAGTGAGATGATCTGAGTGAATCTATACAAATCTCTTGGCGAAGGTGTTACTTTTCTGAAGAACATCAAGGACAAAGGGAGTCTACTGTTGTCAGGACCATTTTGGCTCCTACAACTATGGCTCAATGCCACCTTTGAAGTTTCCTTACCTAACAAAAAAACTGTGGACGAAACTGCTTTGAAGGACAGAAGAGTCGAAGGAACCAGACTGGCGCAGTTAACACCCAATGATGAAGGTCTGAGCCTTCAACAAACTTTTACTAGTTATGTTATGATGTTTGCTAAACATCATAACTTTACTCCTAATATGGCTCCTTTTGCTGATAGAAAAGTTGGACCAGAATGGCTCACCAGGAAACTTCCATTAGAGTCGAAAGCTCTAGAAGATGAATTCCTTAATGTCTGGGAATCTTTTCTCACCCCTATACTTTTAGTTTCCAAACTCGCTCCCTCAATGCTTAAGGTCTCCCTTGTTAACTACCAACCCAATATGGTCTCTCGACAGTTTGGGTTAATACAAATAAAACCAAAACCCCTCTTCTCAAGGAAAGGTTCTTTGATTCATCACAGCATGACCCATACCGAAGATGAGTGTTCTGGGTTGCTGGTGAAGTATTCAAACCTGGTCGAAATCCAACCAGTGCCCTTTAAACCTAGCTTCCTCTGCACTCAAGAGTTTGACGAATGGTGGAGGACTTATTATGACTCTCAATTTTTCGACGTGCCTTCTTTCACCATCCAACTGACCAGAGTTTTCGCCCTTGTGTAGGACCAAACGAAGAAAGGTACTTTAAGACACGTCAAAGAAATCCAAGCATTCCAGAAATAGTTTGAAACTGCCTACAGGCCCAACAAACTTAGTCGAACCATAAGCGAAGCAGCTGTTACTTTGAAAGAAAAATTTACCAGAAAATTGGATGAGTTAAAACTACCTTCATACATTCGACTAGAACAACGTTATGAGATAGCTTTTAACCTCTATCCACCAAAATTTCCTCCTCTACCATCTGCTGAATTTGGTGTGGGTTTTAGTCCTCCATTTCCAGATTGGTTCACTTGTGGGGATTCCATGAAACTTCTTCGCCAGGAATATCAAAAACGTGCTAAGCGAGTGGTTCCGACTAAGTATACTTTGGACAATTTCAAAGGTCACCTTCATATTGGCATAGAACACGTTCGCGTGGAAACTCCTATATATAAAGGTGTGGAATGGGAAGATACTCGATGCCACTTCTTTTCATTTGCACATATCTGTATCTTTCGACTTGTATTTAACATTTTTTTCCTTTTTTCTTTAGCCGTAAAAATTCCTGCCAAGAAACCAACTGCCGTCGAAGCCTCAACTGCAGAGGACGCGGAAGCCCCAAAAAACATTACCCATAAACCTTTGGCGAAGGTGTGACTTTGCCTTGTTTTTTAATCAATTTTCTTTGCTGTTATTTTCTGAAATGCTAATGAAATTTTTTTTGCTATTTTTCAGGGCACTCGAAGACCTCCTTCAATACCAAAGAAAAGAAAAGAAAAAGAACCTGAAGCTCCTGCCATTGAATCTGGTGATGAATCCCCAGATCAAGTCAAACCCTCAAGAAAAAAGAAGAGACTAACGAAACCTCAACAACAAAAAACCTCTGCTTCTAGGATTTCGGAGATAACTCCTCACAAAACTCCCGTCGAGCAAGTGACTAAAGGTCTTGCAGAAAGTGAGAGTTCTAGTCTTAAGACTGAAATTCCCTAGGTAAGTTTTCTCTTCAGATTCGACAGTAAAAAGCATTTTTTCTCATGATAAACTTGCTGACTTCTTCATCTTCCAGGTCCTTGTCGACACCCATGGGCATCCTATGGTTCAAGCCCTTCCAAAAACCAGCAGTGATCCCACGTACAAGCCCACAAGCGCCTCAAAACCCTCCCCCAAAGATTCGACTATGGAATCAGCCACCGAAGTGAATCAGCCCACCGCCGTTTCTAAAAAACTTCAGGATGTAATCGAAGAAGAGACTGGTCCTGAGGATGATAACTTAGTTGACGGTGGTGGAGAGACTGTAATGCCTAGGACATCGCTTACAATAGTAAGTGATCCTGAAGATAATTCCCCCATCAACTTAAAGGATGCTGACAAAGATAAAGATAGGGAGTTTGAAACGGATGACGAAGAGGGAGAGAGGAGTGATGGCGAAAAGGAAACCACTCCAAAGATTGATGTTGATGAAGAGAAAGAAAGCGACAAGCAAAATCCCGCTGACCAACCCAGAGCTGGTTCAACCTACACCACTTCGACCAACCTTTCTCATGAAGAACTTGAGAATCTGAAGGTGCAAGGACCACTAGAATATCTGAAGGCCATGCTGACACCACCACCAGTAGTTCGACTACTTCAGGGACCATTTCTGGCGTAAAATCCATGGACGAAGTGATGGCCCAAATTCGGCAGAAAATCCTCTATATTGATTTGTTTCAACTTCTAGAAAAGGATTCATCTGCCCACTTTAACCTAAAAAAACTCCTGAAACAAATCAACGTCCTGGAGGCTCCCCCTGAAGTGATCGATGTTATCATGGACTTAACTACTCTTATTGACCCTGTAGCAGCAGATTTTAACCGTCTCAAAGACTATTCGTAAAAGCTTGAGAACAAGTCGGAAACACAACTTGCTGAATAGGATGCTGCTACAAGTTCTACCAACAAGGTAACTGAACTGGAAAAGGCTTCTAAACAAAATCGAAAAGAGATTGTTGGGTGCGACGAAAACATCCTCAAATGGGGGAAACAGATTGCTGCTCTTCAAAACAAGATTTCTCGGGCTAAGATACGCAAATAAGAACTTCAACAAGTCAACCAAGATGAAATAGCCAAAGAGATTAAAGTTGGAGTGCATCATGTTGAACGGGCTCAGAAGTTAGGCAAGGAGATTGAAGAGATTTCGACAAGTAAGGCCCTCTACGAGCGTCGACTCCAAATTCAACGATCCAAGTTTGACAAGTTGAAGCAATCTTTCCCTATTTGATTTTGTAATGTTGCTTGGTCCTTTGAGGCCTATTTATTTTGTAATGACACTTAAGCCATTTGTTTGGCAAATTTTTACCAATTTAGTTATTTCTTTTATAAGATTATTCGACTATTATTTTGACTTCCTGCAATATGGGTTTATATTTTTTCAAATACTTCCTGTTTATTTTCAGTATTCTCTTATCTTTATATAACTCTTCAATTTCGTACACGCCATTAGAAAACACGTTGGTGATTTAAAAAGGTCCTTCCCATTTAGGGGACCATTTTCCCATAAGTCTATCTTTTCGATCCATGGAAAGAATTACTTTCCACACAGAGTCTCCAATCGAAAAGGCTTTACCTTTTACTCTTTTATTGTAGGATTTCTCCACCCTTTCCTTTTACCTTTTCAATAAATCTAACGCGTTTAATCTCTCTTCGTCTAAATCAACTAGTTCATCTATCATCATATTCCAATATGCATCTGATGGAATTTCATGATGTCTTTGAACTCTTGTTGACTGCAACTATATCTCGACCGGTAAGACCGCATCATGGCCATATGTTAGTCGAAAGGGTGTAGCATTTGTAGCTTCCTTAGGAGAGGTTCGACAAGCCCATAGAATTTGGTCTAAAGTTTTGTGCCAATTCTTTGGCTTTCCTCCCACGTGCTTCTTTATCAAACCAATTATAACCTTGTTTGCTGCTTCGACCTGTCTGTTGGCTTGAGCGTAGTAAGGTGTTGATGTGAGAAGTTTGAACTCCATTTCCTTCGCGAATGCTTGCATGTTTTCACCCGTGAAAACAGATCCTTGATTCGTTGTTATTGTCTCTGGGATGCCAAATCTGTAAATGATGTGTTTTTGAATGAATTCGATTACTGCTTCTTGATCCACATTCACTAGGGGTATGGCTTTGATCCATTTTGTAAAATAATCGATCCCAACCAAAATAAACTTCTGGCTTTTTGAAGAGGCTGGTCAAATTTCTCCAATCAAATCCAAAGCCCAACCTCTAAAGGGCCAAGGCTTTATTATAGAATGTAACTCACTTGCAGGAACATGTGGTATCCCTGCGTGGATCTGGCACTCTTGGCATCCTTTCGCAAATTTGACGCAATCTTTTAACATAGTAGGCCAATACATTCCTTGTCGGAATAATAACCACTTCATCTTATGGCCTGCTTGATGCGCACCACATGCCCCGCTGTGTACATTCGACAAAGCTATGTATGCCTCAAATTCGCCTAAACACTTAAGTAATATCCCTTCCGGAGTTTTCTTAAATAGTTCATTCCCCAAAATCACATAACTCAAAGCTCGATACCTGATTTTTCGTTCGGCTGGTCCTGTTGGATTTTGCATGTACTCTATTATACGCTTTCTCCAATCTCCAGTCCTTGAATCATCTATGTTAAAAATTTCAAAATTTTCTTCGTCAGCGTATCCAAGCTTTATTGTCTCCAAATCTGATGGGGATAATCTAGCTGACACGACTCTTCCTCTAACTTCAATGGCTTTCTGCAACTTTTCCCTCGACACTTTGTATCCAGAAGCTATCTGCGCCAAATCATTTGCTTCCTGATTTTCTATTCGAGGAATATGTTGAATCGTAACCATATCGAATCTTTTTAAGAGTCGATTAGCTATCACAAAGTACATGATTAAATTCTCCTTAACACACTTATACTCTTTTGTTATTTGCTTTATGACTAACTCAGATTCGCCCATTATTTCGACCCGAGTTGCCCCCAATTCCAACAAAATTTCAAGTCCTGCTATCAAAGACTCATATTCTGCCTCATTGTTTGAGCATAGGCCTTCGACTTTGTACTTGAATTTTGTTGGAATTTTGTTAGGAGAAATAATTAGCACTCCTATTCCAGTTCCATTTTTATGACTAGAACCGTCGAAGTACAACTTCCATGGTTCTATTTCTATGTAGTCCAAAGACTTTTTATTTATGGTGTGGGCGATTATGAAGTCCGCCACCACTTGTCCTTTGACAGCCTTTAAAGGTAAATATGTCAAAGAATACTCAGTTAATGCTAATGCCCACTTTCCAATTTGACTGTGCAAGATTGGTTTAGATAACATATATTTTATAACATCGAAATGAGAAGAGACATAAACATCAACTGGCTTTATATAGTGCTTAAATTGCATACATGAGAAATACAAACATAAACACAACTTTTCAAGCACACTATATCTAGTTTCCGCATCGTTTAAGACCCTACCGAGGTAGTAAATGGCTCTTTCAACACCATTCTCATCCTGTTGAGCCAACATGCTCCCTAATGTCTTGTCCGACGCGGATATGTACAACCACATACTCCTACTTCTACAAGGTGACATTAAAATTAGAGGATGCATCAGGTATTCCTTGATCTTGTCGAAGGCATCCTGCTGCTCTTGCCCCCATTCGAAGTCTTCCTTCTTCAATCGAAGTAGAGGGGAAAAGGCTTGCGTCTTCCCACTGAGGTTAGAGATGAACCTTCTGAGAAAGTTGATCTTGCCAAGTAGAGACTGCAATTCCTTCTTTGTAGATGGCGCTTTTGCCTCCATTATTGCCTTGGCCTTGTTTTGGTTAATTTCGATCCCTTTCTTGTGGACCACAAAGCCTAGGAAATCTCCCGCCTGCACACAAAACGCACATTTGAGGGGATTCATCTTCAGACCAAACTTCCTCATCCGTTCAAAGGACTGTCGAAGGTGGTCTATATGACTTTTTCCTAAAACAGACTTAATAACAATGTCGTCAATATAAATCTGCATAAAATCTTCAATGAAATCGTGAAAAATCGAATTCATTGCTCGCTGGTACGTTGCCCCAGCATTCTTTAAGCCAAAAGGCATTACCACCCATTCGTAGGTGCCTAAGGCTCCGGGGCATCGAAATGTCGTTTTAGGAACATCTTCCTCAGCAATAAAAATTTGATTATAGCCAGAGTACCCATCAAGCATGCTGAGGTACTCATGGCCTGCGGCTGAATCGACGAGCATTTCCACCACTGGCATAGGATAATCATCCGTTGGGGTAGCAGAATTCAAATCTCGAAAATCAATATATATCCTTAATTTGCCATTTTTCTTTATTACAGGAACTATGTTAGCGATCCATTCAACATACCTGGTTGGACGGATGAACTTGCATCTGAGGAGTCTTTTGATTTCTTCTTTAATCTTCAAGAGCATTTCTGGGGCGAATCTCCTTGGAGTTTGCTTAACAGGTTTCCTCCCAGGTTTTATTGGCAACCTTAATTCGACCAGACTCCTATCCAGCCCGGGCATTTCGTCGTAGTCCCATGCGAAACAATCCTTGAATTCCTTCAGCAACTGGACTATTTCGACCTTGAGTTGAGGGCTCACTTTCGCACTGATATAGGTTGGTCTTTTCTCTGCCCCTGATCCCAAGTCAATTTCTTCGAGTGGATCTTGTGCCATCATCTTGATGTTTGCTGCTAATGGATCCTTTTCAAAGCCCAATGGCTCATCGTCATAAATTGCGTCGAGCCCCTGGTTTTGCAAATCTCCTAGATCTTTATCTGGTGGATCCATATTAGAATCCTTTTCAAGACCTTGTTGATCTGCTTCGATTTGGTTGGCTTCGATATCCATATACTTCACTTCGGCCTCCAAGGCCGCTTTGAGTTTATTCTCGGCTATATAAGCCGCGATCTTTTCGAGAACTAGTGACTCACTCATTGTCACTAAATTCGCTGCCCTGGAGAGTTGGCCGGATGATTCGCTGCCCCGGCCAGTTGGCCGGATGTGTGAGGTTCCAAAAATGTAGTCTTCTTTGCCAACTACCTCTCTATCCCACTGAAACTCGTGGGTGGGATGAAGGTATAATGAGCAGAAAGCATTGTCCGTTGGCGTCATGTCGAAGGTGGCTGGGCTACAACGAGCTATGTGAGCTAAATTCCTGTCGAAGCTTCACCTATCCACCTGGTTTACTTCAGCCAGAAAATAACTCTGGTCAGGCTCTATATTTTCGACAATCTCGTCTGCGCGCCTAATTATTATTCGTTGATGCATTACCGAAGGGATGACACCAATGCCGTGTATCCACTCCCTACCTAAGAGAAGGTTATAATTTACTTTCGACGCAATCACCATAAACAATGTTGGCCTCGTGATGGTTCCGACAGTTAAATCCACATGTATCACACCCATAGTGGTTTATACTTTCCCTTCATAATTCGACAACACCATGTTATGAGGTTTGGTGTCGGAATCATCTTTCCCAATTTTCTTAAGCATATAGTGCGGCATCAGGGGATTCTTAATGCTTTGCCATAAATTATGAAAAACAAAATACTAATGTGATATATGGTCTTATACTCTTATTTTCTCTAAAAATAGGAACCTTCCTTTTTTTAGATGTGTTTATTATAGTTTGGGTGTTCACAAACAAATAAAAATCCAAAGAAAACCAGAAAAAAAAAATTGAAAAACTGAAGAGAAAAATAAGCCAAATTTTGCTATATTCAATTTTAATTTTAAAATTTGATCCATTCTACTATGAACCTGTACACATGTAATTTTATTTATGAATTCTTTAGTACAAAGTACAAAACATCTTTGGGTTACCGTGTCATGTTTGGGGGGAGAAATTTTTCAAATATCTAGCTGCAACTACGGGAAAGTTCGTAAACATGGACGAGGATACAAGGAGACATACGAGATTTGATGTCACTAGAATCTTGATACAGACTAAGTGTGCAATGAATCTTAATGAAGTAGTTAATGTTGAAGTAAACAAAATGGCATATAGAATAAAGATAGTTGAAGATTCCTTTGGGCCTTACTTAAGAGATCTAGGCTTGCACAAAGATTCATGTTTCGAAGAGGATAGTTCTGAGGTTGTGGAGTCCGAGTCAGACCAGGAAGATGGAGGGGAATTTTGGGATAATTCATCCAAGGTGCTTAGTACTCAGTCGAAGTGTTCGGGTTCCTCTTCTCATGAGGTGGTGGCGAGTGATCCTGGGTACCCTGGACTGGAATCAGTTAGAGATTCTATTGAGGAATCTTCTCATCCTACTGATCTTGAGGATGATAGTTGTACTAAACCAGGGTCTATTTTGGCTGACAGCCCCATACCTGATTGTAGTGGTAGTTCTAAAATTGTTGGAGATAATGATTTTTGTGGTCTGGAGGTTAATATTCTAAAGAGCATTGAGAATGGATCATCCCCTGATCACGTTACATGTTCACTGGCTAAACTTAATAGAGATGAAGTTGTTTTAGCGGGTGCCAATGATATGATTCATAATGATAGGTCCCCCTTGGATAGGTGCTCACCATCTCAGTCTGAACACATAAGAGATGTAAATCTAGGCATTCTGAATACGCTCCTCCATCAACCAAAATTTTATTCACCCCTATGTTACCCACTTTTCCTTTTTATAAATAGGGGTTTCAAGTGGTTTCTCATTGAGTCATCTGGCCTTTTGAAAAATGCGTTATGTTCTTCAACGCATCCATTATTCATGATATAGTAGCAAACGGGCATGTGTCTGGCCGTTTCGACCTCCAAAGCTTCCTCTTCGACTTCTATTATTTGATCATACTCCCTAGGGAGCACTGAAACGACGTTACATGTTATGTCGAATGATGCCTCTGACTCTGAGTTAAAATCGTCTGTTATTTCATCATCCTTGGTTACTTCCTCTTTTGATGCTGCTTGTACTGGAGCAATAGGTGGCTTGTCAACCTTCACTTCTTCCATCTGAGTCGAAGTTTGAACATTGTTGCAAGTTTCTGG
This sequence comes from Lathyrus tuberosus, assembly GCA_022829125.1. Classification (NCBI taxonomy): domain Eukaryota; kingdom Viridiplantae; phylum Streptophyta; class Magnoliopsida; order Fabales; family Fabaceae; genus Lathyrus; species Lathyrus tuberosus. Next base: position 65,267 of record JALAZF010001101.1, read on the forward strand.
CTTGTCTTTTCCTGCAGCCTCCTTCTCAGCCTTCTTTCGACGTTGGTACCTCCTCCATTGTGACTTCGTCATAGGATTCTTGCCCTTATAATTCTCAGAAGGGTAAGTCACCTTTTTTTATTTTTGGAATTCCTTTCTGTATGATATGGAAGATCCTCGCTGCACTTCGAAATCCTTCCATTTCCCTTGTCTTTTGGCTTGTCGGATTGGATTCACCCACCTGTCATCTGGAGCTTTAATTGTAGGTTTGAATGTGTTTGGGTATCTTCCCCCTAATTTCTCCCTGCTTTGGTCCCCTCTTCTGGGGTCGAATCTTTCTCTAGAAGGTCTCCAATTTCCCCTTCTTTTTGCTTTCTCCACTCCCTCTAAGTTTTGTGTAGACTTTTGGCTCCGAAATTGGATATTCAAATATAAAAAATAAATAATTTAACAACTTCACAAAAAAATAGACATGGCGTGACCCGTGTGAAGGCACGTGTCCTTTACTAGTTTAAAGTAAAAAGATTTGTTTGGAAGTATCAAAGATCATAAAAATGAATGTTGGTAATGTTTGTTTTTGTCTTTTATTTTTATAATTTGTTTGTAATGTCTGTTATCAGAGAGCACATTAATGTCTGTTATCAGAGAGCACACTAAATACTCTAATTAGGTTGCAATATTAAGTTCAAATTATTTAATTGAGAATATCATAAGAAAAAATGATAGTAATCACTACGCCAAAATTGAGTTTTCGCAGCGCAACAAAGACAGCGCTTTCTGGCAGAAGCGCTGCTATATGTTTCGCTAAAAACAAAAATAAAAAACGAAAGAAAAAAGCGCTGCTAAATATGGGACATAAGACAGCGCTTTTGGAAAGCGCTGCTAAAGCCCTAAGGCAGGTGAACTTTAGAAAGCATTTTATGAAAAGCGCTGCTAAATGTGGGACATAAGGCAGCGTTTTTAAAAAGCGCTGCTAAAGGGCTTTCATACAACATGCTTTAGCCAGTGCTTTTGGAAAGCGCTGCTAAAGGCCTTTCATTAATCCCACATAAGAAAGCGTTTTTACCCCAAAAGCGCTGCTAAAGGATTAACATAAGAAAGCGCTTTCTAAAAGCGCTGCTAAAGGTCTTTTAAAATATTAAAATTAAAATAGATTCTGATCTCCCTCTATTTTCATTACGTCTGTTTCTATTTCGCCCTAGCGACTACTGTTTCTCTTCTTCCTCCATTTTTCTGCAAACAAACGAAACCACGCCGTCCACCGTCATTCTGCAAACGAAATCCGTCGTGGCTTTACTCCGTTTGTGGCTTCCCTCCGTCGTTTCTGCTTACTCACACCGTCGTCCGCCATTGTTGATTGTTTCTCTGAGGTTTTTACTCGCCTTTTTTTAGTTTTCTCTCCATTAATGAAAATGTCTAATATTCTCCATTGTAGACTGTTTCTCTGCTGTTCTAGTGAGATAAATTTGGTGTATTATTAGTTGTTGATGTTAGGTTTTCATTTTTTGATTTGTAGGAGTTAGTTAGTGATTAATTGAAAAAGTGATTAATTAGAAAAGTGATTAATTAGTAGAAGTTAGTATAGTGATTATTGTGTAAAATGTGATTAATTTGTAGAAGTTAGTTTAATGATTAATTTGTAGAATAGTAGAGGTTAGTTTAATGTGTAAAATTTGTAGAATAGTAATTAATTAAAAAATTCAAGGTAGTTAAGAGTGTTGTAGAAGTTAGATTGTTGAGGTTGTTATAGGGTTATTTGTAAAGTTAAAGTGAACATTTATCGAAAAATTTTAGTGATGTAAGAATTTGGTTGTTATTGAAAATGATAATGAAATTAGTAGTTAAGTGAACTAGTGATAGAATTTATTTTGAGAGATAATTGAAAATGATAAATAGTGATTGAATTGTTACTTGAACTTAAGCGTTCAAGTTGTTTTTTTTTACAATGTTGAGTTGAAACTATACCATGCTATTTGATTTAATGATGATGTTTACTAAATTTGTTTCTTGAAACTTTGACTTGTTATATGTGGTATACACCATCACTTACTAACTTACGTTCATTTGCTATAGGGGTTACTTGCGAAGAATGAATTCGGATAGTTTTCAAGAATCTAATGAAGGGAAATTGCGATCTAAACGCAGCGGAAAACAAAAATTTCCCTTTAGAGATCCTTACGAAAGATCATGATCTGTGATAGAAAGGTTACCTTTTGTGGCGATGAAACCTTTGATTCCAAATCTATGGATGATCACGAGCGTTGTACGATGAACATCGCCTCTACTCAGTCCACACGAACAGCTTCCTTCAGTCACAGTGCTAGCTGATAACGATTGAAGGTTTTGAGTGAGGGAGAGGAAAAATAGAATACGGCCAGGGTTTCAACAACAACTACTTTGAGCTTCTGCACAAGGGTTCTATTTATAGAACTACTTGTGTGGGCTACAAGCTAAAAAGCCCAACTCAATAATTATATTATTATAATAACTATTATTATAATAAATATAATTTTATTATTATTATATTATTATAATAACTATTATTATAATAAATATAATTTTATTATTATTATTATATTTTATAACTATTATAAATATAATAATAACTATTATTATATTACATGGTACCTTACCATATTCCGTATTCCATTCAAGTGCACCGTACCTTACGGTGTTCTTTATTTACTCTATCTCTTCTCTAACTGTCCTTATGTGTGTGACCCTGTAGGATTTCGCGACGTTGGCAATTATATTAAATCATGTATTTAACATAATAAACAGTGAGCGGTATCTAGCAACACATCACTGCTACCCAAGTCACAAAATTGTCATGTGATCTAACAAAACCTTTTGTGATAGTACTTGTGTGTACAATTACCCTTTTGCCCCTATGTCTATATTGAACACAAGGCATATACCGTGTCATCCTTGTCCAGTTCAATATTGGGCCCTTAGACATTTATCCTGTTATGCAGGATGGGCAAATTCCATCTAGGCTACTCATGTCCCTCAGCATGCTTTGTGAAGTACCCATCAACTGTCTTTATGATCATCCAGTTACGGACAATGTTTGATCAGTAATAAAGTACTTGACTCTACATCTAGGGTACATAGTAGTTTCAGGTCGAAGGGTGGTATACACCACTATCACCATGAGAGTAACTTATGACACTTTGCATAACATTCTATGTAGTACTCTCATAGTGGGTCAATCCAGTATAAATATTACTCCTAATATTCATACCTATGTCAAGACTTGATAACTCCTTATCCATGATCCATGAGATGTGATCATCAGTCTATCTACATAATAGTTTTAATGCTTTAAGGCTATCCCATTTTACATTAAAGCTCGACTATGGATGCTTTAAGAATAGTGTCCTTATGTTTAATGGAATCTCATGATTAAGTCATACTTAATGTTTCATTAAACGAACTAGCTATTCTAGGGACTTTATCATTTTGGAAAAACAAACATAATAAAGAAATGCCTTTTATTATTAATAAATAATTCGATACAAGTACCAAAAGTATTAGCCTCCAGGGCTTACACCAACAATCTCCCACTAGCACTAGAGCCAATCAGGCATACCCCTAATACCCATAGATCTAGTATGACCATCATGCTTCAGCTGCGCAAGAGGTTTTGTTAGTGGGTCAGCAATATTGTCAAGTGTAGGTACTCTGCATATCTTCACATCTCCACGATCTATTATCTCTCGAATGAGATGATAACGCCTAAGTATGTGTTTGGATTGTTGGTGAGATCTAGGCTCCTTAGCTTGTGCGATAGCACCATTGTTATCACAATAGAGATCAATAGGGTCCACAATGCTAGGGATTATGCCAAGTTCACTAATGAACTTCTTGATCCAAACAGCTTCCTTCGCTGCATTTGAGGCAGCAATATACTCGGCCTCGGTTGTAGAATCAGCAACTGTTTCTTGCTTTGAACTTTTCCAGCTCACAGCGCCACCATTTAGGCAGAACACATAACCAGATTGCGATCCAAAGTCATCCTTATCAGTCTGGAAGCTAGCATCGGTGTAACCAATTACCGCGAGCTCTTCCTGACCTCCATATATCAAGAATGAGTCCTTAGTCCTTCTCAAGTACTTAAGGATATTCTTGACAGCTACCCAGTGAGCATCACCAGGATCAGATTGGTACCTACTCGTTGCACTTAAAGCATACGAGACATCTGGTCGAGTACATAACATGGCATACATGATAGATCCTATTGCAGATGCATATGGAATCTTATTCATGCGATCCCTTTCTTCCTTTGTTGAAGGGGATTGTGTTTTTGATAGACATAGGCTATGTTGCATAGGTATGAATCCTTTCTTGGAATCATGCATATTAAAGCGTCTCAATACTTTGTCTATGTATGTACTCTGACTTAGACCAAGCAGTTTTTGTGATCTATCTCTATAGATTCTGATTCCTAATATATAGGCTGCTTCACCAAGGTCCTTCATAGAAAAGCATTTCCCTAACCAAGCTTTTACTTGTTGCAAGGTAGGGATATCGTTTCCAATGAGTAATATGTCATCTACATATAATACCAGGAAAATGATTATGCTCCCACTAACCTTCTCGTAGACACAAGGCTCATCTTCATTCTTTATGAATCCATATTGTTTTACAGTTTCATCAAAACGAAGATTCCAGCTTCTGGAAGCTTGCTTTAATCCGTAGATTGATCGCTGTAACTTGCATATCTTTTGGGCTTCTTTGGGTATGTCAAATCCTTCAGGTTGTGTCATGTACACATCCTCAAGAAGATTCCCATTAAGGAAAGCAGTCTTGACATCCATCTGCCATATTTCATAATCATGATATGCAGCGATAGCAAGTAAAATCCGAACAGATTTAAGCATTGCAACTGGTGAAAAGGTTTCATCATAGTCTACACCATGAATTTGTTTATAACCTTTAGCAACCAGTCTTGCCTTATAGGTATGTACCTTACCATCCATGTCAGTCTTCTTTTTGAAGACCCACTTGCATCCTATAGGATTAATTCCAACAGGAGGCTCTACCAAGGTCCAAACCTGGTTTGTGTACATGGAATCCATTTCAGATTTCATGGCTTCTAGCTACTTCTCAGACTCAGGACCAGTTATGGCCTCTTGATAGGTTACAGACTCATCTTGATCCATGAGTAATACTTCACCTTGATCATTTATGAGATATCCATATCTCTCTGGTTGGTGACGTATCCTGCTCGACCTACGCTGGTCTTGTTCTACTTGAGCAGGTTGCTCTTCCACAACTACTTGTGGTTCCTGCTCTAATTACTCCATAGGTGTATCAATGCTTTGTGATTCTTGAATTTCTTCAAGCTCTACTTTCCTCCCACTGATTCCTTTAGAAATAAAGTCCCTTTCCAAGAAAACTCCAGTTCGAGCGACAAACACTTTGCCCTCAGAAGGATTGTAGAAGTAATACCCTCTTGTTTCTTTAGGATACCCCACAAATAAGCATTTTTCAGATTTGGGCTCAAGCTTAGTTGAAATTTGTCGTTTTACATAAACTTCACAACCCCAAATCTTCATGTAAGACATATGTGGTTTCTTACCACTCCATATTTCATATGGTGTCTTTTCAACCTTTTTGGATGGAACACGGTTAAGTGTGGAAGCTGCTGTCAGTAGTGCATGTCCCCAAAAGGATTTGGAAGATCGGCATGACTCATCATAGATCGGACCATGTCTAACAAGGTTCGATTTCTTCTCTCAGATACACCATTCCATTGTGGTGTTCCAGGAGGAGTGAGTTGGGATAGAATCCCACACTCTTTTAGATGGTCATCAAACTCTAGGCTTAAATATTCACCGCCTCGATCTGATCGAAGAGTTTTAATATTCTTACCTAGTTGGTTTTGTACTTCATTCTTAAATTCCTTGAACTTTTCAAAGGATTCAGATTTGTGTTTCATTAAATAGATATAACCATATCTACTGAAATCATCGGTAAATGTGATGAAGTATTGAAAACCTCCTCTGGCTGGTATGTTCAGTGGTCCACATACGTCAGTGTGTATGAGGGCCAAAAGATCATTAGCCCTTTCACCTTTTCCTGTGAATGGGGACTTTGTCATCTTTCCAATTAAACAAGATCTACATGTATCATATGATTCGTAATCAAAAGAGTCCAATAGTCCATCTTTATGGAGTTTGGAGATGCGTTTCTCATTTATATGGCCTAAGCGACAATGCCAAAGGTAACTTGGATTTAACTCGTTAGGTTTCATCCTTTTAGTATTAATGTTATAAATTGGCATTTCAAGATCAAGGACATATAATCCATTGTTCATTTGTGCAGTAGCATAGAATATATCATTCAAATAAATAGAGCAACAATTGTTCTTTATTATAAATGAAAAACCAAACTTGTCCAAACAAGAAACGGAAATAATATTCCTGCTAATTACAGGTACATAATAACATTTCTCTAACTGAATTATTAAACCACTAGGTAAAGTCAAAACATAAGTTCCTACGGCTAAAGCAGCAACCTTTGCTCCATTTCCAACTCGTAGGTCAACTTCACCTTTTGCCAAATCTCTACTCCTTTTTAGTCCCTGTACATTGGTATAAATGTGAGAACCACATCCAGTATCTAATACCCATGATGCAGAAGTAGATAAATTTATTTCTATAACAAAAATACCTGAAGTCAGAGTCACCACTCCATTCTTCTTATCTTCCAGGTACTTTGGGCAGTTTCTCTTCCAATGTCCGGTCTTACCGCAATAGAAGCAAGTGCCCTCCTTTGCTATACCTCCACTAGGCTTCAAAACAAGGGAAGTATGTTTGGTTTTGGCAACTTCCTTGCCTTTCCATTTACCAACCTGCTTGGTGGGCCTTTTGTTCTGTTTCTTTCCATTACTGACCATCAGAATGGATTTCCCTTTTGTCTTCAGGTTTTGCTCAGCAGTTCTTAACATGCTTAGCAATTCAGGAAGAGTTTTGTCCATGTCATTCATGTTGAAATTAAGGACAAATTGACCGAAGCTTTCCGGCAACGATTGCAGGATCAAATCAGTCGCAAGCTCCTTTTTGAGGGCAAATCCCAATCTTTCAAGATTCTCCACATACCCAATCATCTTGAGTACATGGGGACCTACTGGGGTTCCCTCAGAAAGCTTGGCTTGAAAAAGGGCTTTTGAAACTTCAAACCTTTCATGCCTTGCCTGCTCTTGATAGAGCATTTTCAGATGTTCGATCATATCGAACGCTGCCATGTTTTCATGTTGCTTTTGCAATTCAGAATTCATGGTAGCCAGCATGAGGCAAGCAGTTTCATTGGCATCATCGACATGCTTCTTATAAGCATCTCTTTCAGCCTTATGAGCAGAACTAGGAGGTTCCTCATCAGGAACAGGTGTCTCTAAGACATACAGCTTTTTGTCATGTTTGAGGACAATCCTCAGATTTCGGTGCCAATCCAGAAAATTTGTCCCAGACAATTTTTCCTTATCCAGGATTGTTCGCAAAATGTTATTAGATGTGTTTGTTGTCATGGTAATCTACAAAATGGAATGGAAAAATATAAGTATCATAACATATTCAATTAGGCCTTTAATTAAATATGCTCCCACTATTTTACTCAAACCAAATGACCCTCATCATTTGATTCGGAAAATCCCGTTGGAAGATTTTCTAGTGGATCGAGATCCATATTTCACTTTGTTTTAAGTCAACGTTAGGCTGATTACACAAAACTTAGCTATTTAGGTAGGAACTCCTTCCAATTGTATCCAATACAATTCTCGAATATTTCAGTTGGGTGAATAACTCCTTATTCCAATCCATCATATGGACTATTCCCAACTCTTGCTTCTAAACGCATATAATCTTATTATATTTTGTTTAGTTAAGTTTGACCCATTATTTTAGAAATTGGATATTACAATTATCCCATCGCACCTTACTAATATAGAACATGCACCTCGCGTTAGGCGAAACCTACAATATTCGATACTAGTCTTGATGAGTTCTAAAACTTAGAAAGCAAAAACTTAATATTTTTGTTTTGAGGGATTTTTAATTAGTTTGATCTCACCGGCTTATTTATCATATAAATCGTTCCTCACACATGCATACAATATATATCAACATACATACATACAAATGAAATAGTTATGGCCCCTATCGCAATTGTTCTCCCAAGCCAATGAGAGAACTTAAGCTAAACCTAATAACGATCTTCACTTCTCCAAGCAAGATCTCCAAGGCTGTCTTTCTTTGTTTTGTAGTCTTCTCTTTCTTTATAATAATACATTACATAAAGGAAACTCGTTTTACATACGAGGGAGTAAGATGAGAAAAGAAGTTACATGATGAGAATAGGAGAGAGGCACGACACGCAGGTCGTATTTATAAAATTCAAAACAAAGAAAATTAAACTAAGGCCATAACTGATCACCACAAGAAAAATAATAAACAAATTTTATTATTATTAATTTAAATCCTGTTAATTAAATAAATCAAATTAAATTTTCGGCAAAATAATAATAAACACTTTTATTATTACTGCAGACATCATTGACGCAACCCTTGCACCGTCCAATGTCCATGACGCCCGTCACAACTCCAATGACGACCGTCACAAGTTTTGTGCCTATGACGACCGTCACACATCACATGCCGACCGCCACACATTCATAATGCATGACCTAAAGCTTGATGCAACATTTGCGCCGTCATACTGCCTGTGACGACCGTCACAGTTTCCATGACGACCGTTATGCTAACGAAAATGGAAACTATCACGCTAACAGAACGCGTGAAATTTGATCGTAAACCTCTTTGACGGCGCAACTCTTGTACCATCATAAACCTTGATGCATCAATTTCATACCATCAAAACACCATGATCAATAATTCAGTATGATTGATCTGTATGTTATCGCTTCACCATACTAAAGTCGGATTCCGAAGCAGATAACCACAGATCGCTCAATCGAATGATAATCATTACATGATTTGAACTAACGAAATAAAATAGTATATCCAATATACCATATTTGCATCAAAGTTAATCATATCACATATGAATTAGATCGATCATATATGTGTAACTTATGGACGATTGACATATCGCTGCTTCACCATACTATTTTCGGATTCCGAAGCATAGTCAATATCAATCATCCAAACCGTACACAATTTGATGCCAAAAAATTCAATATCTAGATTTGATTTAATTTTTACGTGTTTTAATCTAATTAAAACAAAAATGACAGAAAATAAACAATTACCAGACTCTTGGTTTCGTAAGTGGCTCTGATACCACTGAAGGAAAATTGCGATCTAAACGCAGCGGAAAACAAAAATTTCCCTTTAGAGATCCTTACGAAAGATCATGATATGTGATAGAAAGGTTACCTTTTGTGGCGATGAAACCTTTGATTCCAAATCAATGGATGATCACGAGCGTTGTACGATGAACAACGCCTCTACTCAGTCCACACGAACAGCTTCCTTCAGTCACAGTGCTAGCTGATAACGATTGAAGGTTTTGAGTGAGGGAGAGGAAAAATAGAATACGGTCAGGATTTCAACAACAACTACTTTGAGCTTCTGCACAAGGGTTCTATTTATAGAACTACTTGTGTGGGCTACAAGCTAAAAAACCCAACTCAATAATTATATTATTATAATAACTATTATTATAATAAATATAATTTTATTATTATTATATTATTATAATAACTATTATTATAATAAATATAATTTTATTATTATTATTATATTTTATAACTATTATAAATATAATAATAACTATTATTATATTACATGGTACCTTACCATATTCCGTATTCCATTCAAGTGCACCGTACCTTACGGTGTTCCTTATTTACTCTATCTCTTCTCCAACTGTCCTTATGTGTGTGACCCTGTAGGATTTCGCGACGTTGGCAATTATATTAAATCATGTATTTAACATAATAAACAGTGAGCGGTATCTAGCAACACATCACTGCTACCCAAGTCACAAAATTGTCATGTGATCTGACAAAACCTTTTGTGATAGTACTTGTGTGTACAATTACCCTTTTGCCCCTATGTCTATATTGAACACAAGGCATATACCGTGTCATCCTTGTCCAGTTCAATATTGGGCCCTTAGACATTTATCCTGTTATGCAGGATGGGCAAATTCCATCTAGGCTACTCATGTCCCTCAGCATGCTTTGTGAAGTACCCATCAACTGTCTTTATGATCATCCAGTTACGGACAATGTTTGATCAGTAATAAAGTACTTGACTCCACATCTAGGGTACATAGTTGTTTCAGGTCGAAGGGTGGTATACACCACTATCACCATGAGAGTAACTTATGACACTTTGCATAACATTCTATGTAGTACTCTCATAGTGGGTCAATCCAGTATAAATATTACTCTTAATATTCATACCTATGTCAAGACTTGATAACTCCTTATCCATGATCCATGAGATGTGATCATCAGTCTATCTACATAATAGTCTTAATGCTTTAAGGCTATCCCATTTCACATTAAAGCTCGACTATGGATGCTTTAAGAATAGTGTCCTTATGTTTAATGGAATCTCATGATTAAGTCATACTTAATGTTTCATTAAACGAACTAGCTATTCTAGGGACTTTATCATTTTGGAAAAACAAACATAATAAAGAAATGCCTTTTATTATTAATAAATAATTCGATACAAGTACCAAAAGTATTGGCCTCTAGGGCTTACACCAACATCTTATACTTTGTGGTTCAGTCCAGAAGTTGCTGACTTGTATATAGACAGGTACGTAGTTGTTCTTTTGTTTTTGTTTTGCATACTTAGTAAAATCATGGATAAAAAATGGATATCGTCCAATCGATTTTCGAAAGAGTACGAGAATGGGGTATCAGAATTCATTAAGTTTGCTGTTGAACACGCCAAAGACCCAAGTCGAATCACATGTCCTTGCTTGAGTTATTGTTTTGGGCGTCGGATTGACGCGGTTTAGATGGAGTCACATTTAAAGAGGCATGGAATTTATCGAAGTTATACAAGTTAGACACTTCATGGTGAGAAAAGTAACAAAAATGTTGAACCGGGGGATAATACGACCTATGCTTCAAACGACAATGCCACAGATACATACGATTGTGATCGAGTCGAAGAGATTGCAGAAGCACTTGAAGAAGATCTTCAAGATTGTCCCAAAATGTTTGAGAGGTTAGTAAGTGATGTAGAGAAACCGTTGTATAAGGGTTGCACTAAATTCACAAGATTATCTGCGGTATTAAAGTTGTATAACTTAAAGGCGGGTAATGGATGGTCGGATAAAAGTTTCACAGAGTTATTAGCCCTTATGAAAGATATGCTTCCGGAGGATAATGTTCTTCCCAATCGAACATATGAGGCCAAAAAGATGTTGTGCTCTATTGGCATGAGCTATAATAAGATGCATGTCTGTCCAAACGATTGCGTTTTGTTTTGAAATGAGTATGCATTGTTAAATGAGTGTCCTAAATACGGTGTCTCTCGATATAAGAAAAAGTTATCTCCAGCAAAAGTCTTGTGGTATTTTCCTATAATTCCGAGATTTAGACGCATGTTTCGTAGTGAAACAGATGCAAGAAACTTGACTTGGCATGCAGATGAAAGAATTATAGATGGAAAGTTTCGACATCCGGCAGATTCACCACAGTGGACGAAAATTGATAATGATTATCCTAAATTTGGAGAAGAAGCAAGAAACCTTCGCTTGGCATTATCTACTGATGGAATGAACCCACACGGTCTTCAAATTATCTCACATACCACATGGCCTGTTATTATTATGATTTATAACCTACCTTCACGGCTATGTATGAAGCGTAAGTACATGATGTTATCTATGTTAATTTCTGGGCCTAAACAATTAGGGAATGACATAGATGTATACTTGACACCGTTAATCTAAGATTTAAAGATTTTGTGGGAGAACAATGTGGAGGTTTATGATGGATATGGGAACGGAAGTTTCAACTTGAGGGCGGTGTTGTTTGGCACAATTAATGATTTTCCAGCATACGGAAATCTATCAGGGTATAGCATAAAAGGTCAATGTGCGTGCCCTATTTGTGAAGATAAAATAGATTGGACGCGATTGGAGTTTGGTTAGAAGAATGTATTTCTCGGTCATCGTAGATTCTTAAATTCTAATCATCATTACCGTGGGTGGAGAAAAGTCTTCAATGGAGAGGCAGAACACGGTAGAGCTCCACCTATATTGACAGGTGATCAAGTTTTTGAAAAGGTGAAAGATGTGAGTACTCAGTTTGGCAAACCTTTTGCACATACCCTTGTCAAGAGTGGGTGGAAGAAGAGGTCAATTTTTTTTAATTGCCATATTGGAAGTCTTTGTATGTAAGACATTTTCTTGATGTTATGCATATTGAAAAAATGTATTTGACAGTGTTATTGGTACGTTACTCAATATACCAGGAAAGTCTAAGGATGGCCTTAAAGCAAGAAAGAACTTGATATCGATGGGGATAAGAACTGAATTAGGACCCTTGAAGAAAAGAAAACGAACATATCTACCACCTGCTGCCTATACTCTATCTAGAAAGGAGAAAAAAATATCGTGTAAGTTTCTAAGTGAAGTTAAAGTTCCAGAAGGATACTCTTCAGATATTAGAAGACTTGTGTCTATGAAAGACCTCAAATTAAAGATTTTAAAGACGCATGATTGCCATGTTATAATGGAACATTTTCTACCAATAGGTATACATTCTATTTTGCCGGAAAAAGTAAGACGCACAATAACTAAATTGTGTTTCTTCTTCAGGTCAATTTGTAGTAAGGTGCTCGATCCTGCGATCTTACCAACATTGCAAAAAGAAATAGTCATTACATTGTGTGAGCTTGAAATGTTCTTTCCTCCATCATTTTTTGACATAATGGTACATCTAGTTGTTTATCTTGTAAAGGAGACACAATTGTGTGGACCAGCTTATATGAGATGGATGTACCCTGCTGAACGGTATATGAAAATATTTAAAGGGTATGTGAAAAATCGAAGTCGACCAGAGGGTTTTATTGTTGAACGATACATTGTTGAAGAAGCGATTGAGTTTTGTACTGAATATCTTTCCAACGTTCAATCCATTGGACTTCCCAAATCTCACATCGTTGAAAAAAAAGAAGGAAAAAAGTTAATTGGAAATAAATTTGTGATCGTATCAAGGGCTGAACGGGAGTAAGTGCATTTGTATGTTCTTCACAATGACAATGAGGTTGAACCATATGTTGAAATGCACAAGGATTTTCTTCGAGGTTTAAATCCGAATAGAAATGAAAATTGGATAGTACGAGAGCACAATCGAAGTTTCATACCATGGTTTAAGGATCACATTTATTCAAAGTTTTGTGTAGATCCCGCTTCAATATCAGAAAGGTTGAGATGTTTAGCATATGGTCCAAGTTTGCATGTGTTTTCTTATAGCGCATACGCAATTAATGGATACACATTTTATACCAAAGAACAAGATGACAAAAGTACAATGCAAAATAGTGGTGTCACCTTGGTAGCTGAAGCAATGCACATTTCAAGTGTGAAGGACTTAAATTTCACATATACAAATATGTCATATTTTGGGGTTATCGAGCGCATTTGGGTTTTTGATTATGAGAAGTTTCAAATTCCTATCTTTGGTTGCAAGTGGGTTGAAAATAATAGTGGCATACGAATGGATAAGTCAGGATTTTTGCAAGTAGATCTTAATAGGGTGGGGTACAAAGACGAGCCTTTTATTCTAGCCTCTCAAGCTAGACAAGTGTTTTATGTCACTGACCCGACAAGTACGAAATGGTCTACAGTGTTTTTATCTAACAAAGTAATTGATGATAACAATGGAGATTGAGGTGATATTGTTGGAGTGAATGCATCATATATTATAAGTGATCAAGATAAGACTGTTGGAGCGAGTGAATCATATATTAGAAATGATCATAATGAGGGAATTTGGATCAATCCATCCATTTGTGTTGTTAAGAGACAAGTAGATCATCTTCCTACCCGAAAAAGAAAGAGGCGTTAATAAAGAGGTAATAGTAAAATTATATATTCTGTCATGTACTTTTCATGTTTGAGAATGATTATGGATTTATATGTTTGTCGTGTGTTTGTCATTTCATATTTGATTATGGATCATGGATTTATATGTTTGTCATGTGTTTGTCATTTTCATATTTGATTATGGATTATGGATTATGAATTTATATGTGTTTTTCTTTATTATAGGTAAAATGGCTTCTAATGAGGATAACTCGCAGTATACTTCCAAGAATGATCCAAAAGAATCAGTTCAAGATGTGGAAGTAGATATTTCAAGAGGAATAACAATCATGAAAGGAGTTATTCGTGCTAGAGACAAGGGAATAAAATATGACGTTCATTGGAATGAAACAGGTCAACTAATTGAGTCTAATGGCGCAATGTTGACTAGTTACATTGGTGCACTTGTCCGCTCACTAGTTCCTATTACTTGCGACAATTGGCGAAATCCACAGTTAAAACCCACCAAAGATAAAATATGGAGTGAGATACAGGTATTATATGTGATGTTATTTGTTATGTTTGTCGATTATATTTTTAAACTAATTATACTGACACACTTTATTTGTTATTATAGAGATCTTTTAACATTGGTGACGAGAATCAAACATATTGTCTTCAATTAGCCGGAAAAAGACATAGAGGGTTCCGAGCATTTTTATCCAACAAGTTTCTGAGGGATGCCCAAGGAAAGTTTGTTGAAGCGGAATGCCCGAAGAAATATGCGGACTTAATTACACCCGAAGAATGGGACACTTTTGTCGCCAAACGAAGAACAGAAAAATTCCACGTAATCTTAATTTAATTTATCATGGACATTGTCTTATATTCATGTAGTTATTACATGTGTTCTGATATGACTTATAATTGTTTATGCAGGTTGTGAGTGACATTAATCGTCAAAGAGCTTCGAAACCCGCATATCCATACAAGAAAGGACGTTCGGGATATGCACGCTTAGAACAAAAAATCGTAAGTATATATAATTGGTATGGTCTTTTTGTATTATTACTAATCCTAATTCTTAACTTAATGTGTAGCTTGAAGAGGAGAAAAGTGAAGAAACATCTGTTTCAAAGCATATTTTGTGGAAGGCTGCCCGTGTGGGAAAGGATGGAGTTGTAACCGAAGGTGTTCAACAAGTTTTCGAAAATTGTGTAAGTATACAACATGTTTTGTGGAAGGTTGTTCGTGTTTAGTTATATATAAAGTTCTTGTTTATCTAATATATTTATGCATGGCTCTAATATTGAATTTTAGGAGACTCTATCTCAGTCCTTAACTTCCACGGAAGACCAGGATTGTAGGAGCATACTGAGTCGAGTATTAAATGTTCCTGAATATTCTGGTCGCGTTAGGGGTAAGGGATTTGGAGTCACTCCATCTACCTTCTATAAGCGTTCAAAGACAAAAAATCCTAGCAATAGAGAGGTGATGGAAACGTTGGAAGAATTGAGAGCTCAAGTTTGTGAACTGCAACAGGATAAAGAAAGATATATGTTGGAAAGGCGCGGTTCAGATTTAAAGATGCTAGTGACAAGGTCAGCATCAATTATCAACAAAAAATTCCGGAGGTAATTATATTTATTAAATTAGTAAAGTTTTTTATATTGACATCATTGCACAATAACAATTTAGTATTATTTTTGTTTTGTTTAGGGCATTTCACCTTGTCAACTATATTTATCGGCACCGACATATCGAATGGTTGGCAAGGGAAAAATGCATAACACTCTCGGAGACGTCCTTCACACTAGACCACTCTCTGCTGGATATATGAAGGTTTTGATTGATATTGCTTTAGAGCGGGATGCGATACTACCTATACCTGACGAAGTGTCAGATGCAACATTGGTGGGGGACGCAATAGGGTCGTATGTTGCATGGCCGTCAAACCTCATCGTCATAGATGACTCGGTATGTTAAAAACCATTATTAACCTTTTAGTTTTCAAATGTTTTACTTGTATATAAGTTATGATATGCTTACTTTTACCTACATTTAATTTACATGACATCGTTAGACTCCTTCAAAATCCAAATCAAAAGACAAAGGGATTGTGCGGCAAACCGAGTCGGTTACATCACAAAAAGAGGTACAATGATATATATGCATCGAAAATGTTAATTATGTGATCCGAATTCAAAAGCTTCATGATTATTAAGTTTATGACTTATATGATTTTCAGATTCCTACACAAGAGGTGCAACAAGGGATCAAGAACAAGAAGTCAGTAGTCGCCAAGGCAAAAAAAGCATTTATTTCTCGATTTCAATTGTGCCTTGAAACAATTGTAGGCACAACGGATTTGATAGAAGGTGGTATCCGTGAAATACCTATGGAAGCAGGTATTTTTGGGTTTACCTATTCAGAAACAATTTCTAAAGAAGACTTTGATCAGATATTTACGCATTTTGAATTAGGCGTCGCTGTTATTAATTCATACATCAGGTAATGCATCGATTTTATTTATTTAATTGATCAATTTATTTACTCATTTCAATGAATATTAGAATGTTAATTATAATAACATATTTATTATAATCCGTTTTTATTTCAAGTTCTTGTATGAAAAATTGATGCTCCCGCGTCAATTGACTGAAAGATACTCCTTCTTGGCTCCCAACTGTGTCAATGCAAATTTAATCACTCGAACTCCAGAGGAGATCAAAGATCACCTAGTGCGTGCATTTATGACCAACATTGATACATAGAAGTTGTATCTTTTAGCGTATAATACTGGCCATGGGTAAGATTTTCATCCTAACTTCCTTTATTATAATTTTTTCGCTTTTTTACGTTGTGTATAACATTTCCATCTATACTTTAGTTTTATTTTACAGTGGACACTGGTTGTTGCTTGCAATTAATCCGATAAAAGAAATTGTCTATTATCTGGATTCGTTAGAGGGTGATTGCACAAAATACCCGAAGATGAAGAATATGATTGATACATAAGTGATGCAATTGTTCTAAATATTCGCGTGTGTATTTCTTTATTTATGTGAGATTGTTCTAACTATTCGTTTATAATATGTTAGATCCATAAAAATATTCCGATCACAACGACAAGCTCGGGTACCAAAGTCCAGAGCAAACAACATTATGTGGATAAGAGTGGAGGTATGATTTGATATTATAATAGTAATGCTACTTGATAAGACAATTCATCTATGATACTTATTAATACTTCTTTTTTCTATGTGTAGTGTCCTCGGCAACGTAATGGTATCCATTGTGGTTATTTTGTCTTGAGATTCATGAAAGAAATTATTCTTTTGGAACACATAGAGATTCCAACCATGGTATGAATTTATTTTAAGATTTATTATCGGATATTTCATCTAATTAATTACTTTTAACTAAATCTTGCATATTATGTAAAATGTAGTATTTTGATGAATTCAAGTGTGCCACCTACACGAAAGACAAATTGGAAGAAATAAAGGAGGATTGGTGTCAATACATGGTTGAAATGAGAATTTGATAGTTTTAGAAATTGTGTTAGGTTTATGGAAGATGTTGTATATATAGGTGATGGATATGGTGTATAAGGTTTCGAATTGGTGTTGTATAGTTTGTATTGAGTTATATATATGTAATGTTTATTTTGGTGTTGTATATATAATGGTTTTTACCATTTATGTGTTGAAGTTTAATCGTATAAAGGCCTATTGTTGAATTATAATGCTATAAGGCCTATGTGTTGACATATAATGGTATCAAAGGCCATGTGATGAATGGTTATGAATTATGATAAATTATACAGGTTTGAATTATACAGGTTTAATAATTGATTTTTCAAAAAAAAACTTTTAAAAAGCTCTTTAATAAAAGACAGCGTTTTCTAAAAAAAGCGCTGCCTAAAGGGGTGTAATGGCGTATACATAAGACAGCGCTTTTAAAGTGCTGCTAAAGGTGGGCATACGAAAGCACTTTTCTTTAGAAAAGCGCTGCCTAAAGTGGGACCTTTAGCAGCACTTTATAAAGCGCTGCTAAAGGGGGGCATACGAAAGCACTTTTCTTTGGAAAAGTGTTGCCTAAAGGTGGACCTTTAGCAGCGCTTTTAAAAGCGCTGCTAAATGGGGGCCTACGAAAGCACTTTTCTGTGGAAAAGCGCTGCTATAGGGATCCTTAGGGGGACCTAAAACAACGCCTTTTAAAGGAAAAAAAATGTTGTCTTTACCTTTAGCAGCTCCAGCTTTGGCAGCGCTTTTAAGCGTTGCTAAAGGAAAAAAAAGCGCTGCTAAAGGTCTTCTTTCGCGTAGTGAATTGTTTGATTGAAAAATGGTCAAGCAGACTGAAAAGACCAAACGTTGAAAAGTTGAAAAGTTTGTTACATAGTAGAAATCTATTAGAACAACAAGTTGAAAGGATGGAAGGTTTGTAAACATTATACCAAATGGTTAGTCCAACGAATTTTTTACACAAATAACCATGTTTCCCTATAATATTATCCAATATACCCACCTTTCCAACAAATTTTCCAAACTACCCAAGTTTGAACAAAAAAAAGTTTCCGGTGAAGGGAGGCGCCAACAGGAATGGTCCCCCCTTTAAAACCCAAAGAGGGGGCGCCAATAGGGGTGCATCCTCCTTTAGAATTTATGAGGGGCGCCAATAGAAATGGAGTCACCTCTTAAATTTTAAAGGGGGAGCCTAATGCATTGGAGTCACCTTATTTCGTGAAAAAAATATTTAATTTTTAATATTTCATATATTGTATAATATTATAATATTTATTATTATTTTATTTGAAATTTTTCTTGTATAAATAGATGTCATGACTTGCATATTCTTTCACACTTAAATTGTCATTGTTTCTTACAATTTTAGCAGATTCAATCATGTATTTTAGAAGATATGGGCATGTCATTTTTTCAAGAACCAAACCTCCGATAAGGATGATATTTTGGAACATCCAAAGTTTACAGCAACTCCGAAGGAATTTGAATCATTGGTTAGAAGGAAACATTCCAAATGGTGAAAGAATTAGAAGTATTGAAAGACTTGTTTCCTACTTCTCGATTGCATGTGTCAATATACAGCGTGAGTGGTTGCGAATTAAAGATGACAACAATGTTAAGTCTATGATGTTTGGAACTGATGATATTGTTTTGATTGCTGTTATATCTTAGTTTATGTTGTATTAATCTCTATATTTTTAATGGTTTGTGTTGTTGCTTTAGAAGTATTTCATTTTGTTTTCTTGTAACCAGAAGTTGTTATAAATATTAAATTCGAAGGTTACAACTTTTCTAATGACAAAAGTAAATCTATCTAGAACTTGTTCCAACATTGGGACAACGTTTCCTTGTATGCCCGGAAAGACGACATATTCCACACAATCTTTCCATTTTCTCAGTTGTATCTATTTCGGTTCTAATTCGTGTGCTTTTGAAGCGGCCTTTTTTATTTCTTCTCATATTTTCACTGTGGTAAATTGTGTCCCCATGATAGGTTGGCCAATAGTCCTCACTAGCCACCACTGGAAAGTTATTATTCTAGATACCGAATAAGTTCACGACCTTGTAAACTTTTGATAGTTCCAAGAATGGATCCTGACGAACACTGGAACATGCCACAATGACATGTGAAAAAAGCATACGGAAGGTTTGAAACTTTCCGCAGTCGCACCAATTTTTATGAATTTTCACCCTGTAGTATCCCATTGGTCGACCCTCATCATGATCCTTTGTCTCGTCAACATTGAAGTTGTAATCATGACGGTCAAATGCTCTAACTCGATGTGAGGCCGCTTTAACAGTTTCCTCCTTCATATATTTCATGCAGGTTTCGCTGAATAATTGTCCTGATTCCAAAACAGCGCTCCATTTTTTGCCTCTTGTCGCAAATAGTGACCCTAACCTATAATAGGTTGCTCTTACCAACGCAGTGATGGGGAGATTTCTAGTTCCCTTAAAAACGCCGTTCAGGGATTCCACAAGGTTTGTGGTCATGTGACCCCATCGACAAATTCCCCTGTCCATTTCTCCACTGGAATGCTATCCACCCAGCTTAATACTTCCGCGTTTGACAATCTTATTTCTTCGCGGTAATACATGAATGATGGTTGGTTTAAGGCATACCCCGCGTTCACAAATTTTTTACGGAGGTTTTTGTCTTTGATTTCCCACATAAAATTCTGAGCAATGTGTCTTATGTAGTAAACATGAACAAAAGGTGGATTGTGCCAACCATTAGTAGGATTATTGTAAGCGCTCACAATAGAGGCATATCTGTCAAAAATCAGACATAAGTTTAGTTGTAGGGCGACATGTGTTCTGAGATTTCTGAGGAAGAAACTCCAAGCTTCACCCATCTCACCTTCGACCCGAGCAAAGGCAATAGGAAATATATTATTATTTCCGTCTTGTGCAACTGCCATCAGTAATGTTCCTTTGTATTTTCCATACAACCATGTTCCATCAACTTGAATAACAGGTTTGCAGAATGCAAAACCTTTGATACACAGTTAAAATGCCCAGAGGCGACGAGAGAATATTCTACTTCCATCAACACATGTTGCATCAGGAGTGTTTGCTGGAAGCGACTCCAATATTACAACCGTTCCAGGAACATATTTTTGAAGTGCTAGCAAATACGGTGGAAGTTCATTGTAAGATTTTTCCCAAGTCTCATATACATGTTCAACTGCTTTAATTCTTGCAATCCAAGCTTTCCTGTACAGTGGAGTATAATTGAACCGTGCAAGGACATGAGAGATAATCGTGCTCACCTTCACAGATGGATTTACGCCCACAAGATGCAAAATCTCTTGGCATAATCGTGCTAACTATTTAAAAAAAAATGGGACTTCTATATATGATTTGAGAGATTGGACCGGACAACATCTTTGACTCTATTCACTCTTTGAAATGCAAGAAATTTGATTTCCTTCTCATTGTTAATCGGGTAACATCAGTATTTTGAAATCTGAAACCGAAAATATCAGAGGCATATGTGTCTCCATATTAAAATGAGCATGAACAATATAATTTGTTGTTCTAGACATATTTAAATGTAATGAAATGTAGTTTAGATGATATTTACCCTCTCCAATGTGTACTGATACATATAATAAAGGATGCAGAATAAAATAATAATTTCACTTATAAGGGAGGCGCCATTTGAATTAAAGTCCCTTCATTAAAATATAAGGGAGGCGCCATTTCATGTAAAGTCACCATTTCATAAAATAACACAATGGCGCCATCTCAAGTAAAGTCCCCATTTAAAATAACACTAGGGCGCCATTTCTAGTGAAGTCACCCCATTAATGCGTCAGAATTTGGTATCTTGAATGTATGCAATCTGCCAAGTGTTACAATTCTTCTTCAATTTCATCTACCTCATTAATTTTTCTGCATGGCAATGAATGTATCATTAATTTTTTTTCATCTACCACAATTCAAAATTTTACTATAAATACATGGTAGATTTCATTGTAAAATTCATCTATTCACCAACAAATACATTCTTGTTATAATCACATTGTTATTTCATGTAGAAAAATGTCTCTTTTAACCATGGGAGAAGAGTATAGAGGAACACCAAACAACATCGCTTCTTATGTAAGTATAATGTTCCATTATGTTGTAGCTTACTATTTTAAGTTGAATGTAACCATTTTTATTTTACAATGTTGTAGCTAACTATTTCTTTTTTTCTTAGAATCCTCATGACTTCTGAACTCGTGCGCATAAATATTTCCCACGTGACGAGTTAATTGTACCATATTTGGAGCGCCCAGGATTTGGAGACCTAATAAAAATCAAAAGTTATTCAGTGGATACAAAGTTCATTCTAGTGCTTCAAGAAAGGTGGCGACCCAAGATGCATACATTCCATCTTCGAACAGGTGAATGTATTGTTACTCTCAAAGAGACTTACATGTTATTGAGTTTACCTATTAATGGTAAAGCGGTAAATGATCTCACCAATCTTAACGCTAATGTGGCAGAAGAACTTTTAGGGGTCGCCACGACCCCAAGAGATTTGAGGGGTAAAAAACTATTATTATCATGGCTCAAAAAGATTTATAGAGCAATAAGATTAACCATAGACTCTCCTGGAATATTGAAAATAAGAAAAACTAGAGTTTATATCATGCTCCTAATAGGTTTATTTTTATGTCCGCATGCAAGTGGTAACGCTGTTCATCCTATGTATTTACCTTTATTAAAGGACATAGATAAAATGAAAACATATCGTTGGGGGTCTGCCATGCTACCGTACCTATATAAGTCTTTGTGTAACAATGTAACAACAAATTCGTCTACTTTTACTGGATTTGTTGTTCTTCTTCAAGTTTAGGATTGATCAAGAATGACCAATCTAGCGCCTATCAACCACAATAATTTTGGATTTCCATACGCTACAAGGTAATTTCTGCACCAATTCTTTGAAAACAAATTATTATCTTATTTAATTTATCCTATTATTTACAAATTCTTCCTTTTCGATTTATAGGTGGTCTGCACTTGAGATGAATTATGACAAATGTCCCCATTACAGCATCACCCAGTATCGAAATCTTCTGGATCATTTGGGTTAAGATGATGTACCGTCACTGACCTACCTATTTAAAATAGAGTCACCTTTAATATTAACATATTATTTACATATACTAAATATTATTTTTTCTCCTATAATTTATTTTGAGGCCATATCTTGGTCTAGAAGCCATTCATGAAATTAACGAACACCACTCTAATGTGTGGAGTGCAAATGTACCAATTATCAACTTCACCATAGTGGAAATGCACAACAGTGATCGTGTCAAGCTTCAGTTTGGAATGCTACAAGATATTCCATGTCCACCAAAATGCATCCCCCACAAATACCACACAAGTAAAGTCTCCGACCAATGGAAATACCCCGACTGGACCCACTTTGCCAAAAATGAGTATCGTGAATGGAAGCATCGCCGCCATTTTGTTCTGTCCGACACTATGGTGTCATTCAAGAGAAAACCATCTATCTAATACATGAATTGGTATAGGTCGGTTACCATTGGTTTCATTTCTCATCCAAGATATTTGGTTGACCCACGCCAACAAACCTCGTCATCACGAACCCAACCGCCGACCCAGCCCCCAACCCAACCCTCACTCACAAAACCACAACTTCATGAACATGCCCCTTACCAATCCACCTCATTCCAATAGAGTTATTCTCAGTCCTAATACCAACAAAACCCACCACCAAGCCAAACATACTCCTATGATACTACAAACCAATTTAACATGGAGTATCAAACACCCAATCAATTCTTACCCACCAAAACATTTACACTAATGTCACCTTACGACCAAGCCGACTATCGTCTTGACATAGCCTCATCGAGCCAACCACCCAACCAAATTATGAAGGCATGGGCAACCCCTTCAAACTGGATGACTTTACTGACATCAACTCATCTTCATGGGCCCAAATGATTCAATTTCTTAATAGTGACCCAACACAAGCATCGGCGGCCGTTTCCTATCAAACACCCCTTGTGGACCCGACGCCACCACAAAGACCACCGAGAGACATACGTCCTCGAGGATGCAGTATCGGAGGACACTTATTTCGACCTAGTCGTATAAATTAATGTACAATGTTTCGCCTATGTACTCAATTTATTATTAAATGAAATTGTTTATTATTTAATCATTATTATTTAATATGTTATTTATTAAATATTACTAAAAAAATCATATAAAGGGGGCATTAGGGTATTTGGTGCCCCCTCCTAATTTATAGAGACTGCACCTGAAAAGGCGCCCCCTCATTAGTCTTTAAAGGGGTCGCCACCCCTAATGGCGCCACCCTACAACAAATCTATTATTTAAATTAGGGTATTTCGGAAAATTGGTTGGAAAGATTGGTATTTTGGAAAATATTATAGAGCATTTGACCGTCACGATTACAGCTTCATTGTTGACGAGACAAAGGATCACATTAAGGGTCGGCCAATGGGATATACAGGGTGGAAATTCATAAAAATTGGTGCGACTGCAGAAAGTTTCAAACCTTTTGTATGCCTTGTTCACATGTCATTGCGACATGTTCCAGTGTTCGACATGATCCATTTTTACAACTATCAGAAGCTTACAAGGTCGTCAACTTATTCGGTATCTACAATAATAGCTTTTCGGTGGTAGTTAGTGAGGACTATTGGCCAACCTATCACGGAGACACAATTTACCACAATGAAAACATGAGAAGAAACAAAAAGGGTCGCCCCTGTAACACCCTTTTCTACCCCGCTAATAAACACGGCAAAATACACAAAATATCAGAGTAATAATCACCTCAAAGGGTGCACATTTCTCAATAAACTCAAAATAACACAATTGCCCTATACACCAAGGGACTTCCATCAAAATTAAATCAAAAGCCTTCACATGGCAACGGAATTCAAAACTTCCAATTAAAACGGTTTTCAACAAACGTCATAATAATTCAAATAAAACCACATCATCAAATAACACCAAAATAAAGAAACAACATAGTTCGACTCAAAGGACCCCAACCCGATGTTACACTATCAGAGCAAGACCCTCTAAATCGACCAAAGCAAATAAAATTCAAGTCCTCGAGAACGTCCACGGCTAAACCTGATCACCTACACGTTACCCACATGGAGGCAACATTCAAACAGGCAGGGCGAGTAATCACAATTCAATATAAATCATATAAAGAAAAGACATCAACAGACAACAGTTGTTTTCATCACATACTACAGCTTCTCGCCCTAAACATCACATAAAACATCACATCACCAATATCACTCATATGCAATTATGCAATGCCACCAAGGATGAAATGCAACGTCATAGAATGCATGTGGTACCAAATCGTCATAATAATGGACACTAGGCCATCAACCCTCCACAAGGGAGCACGTCACAAAATACTCCAATCCGCACAATGGGATTGAAGCCACCACTGGACCGAAATCCTAAATCGTCATTGGACCGAAGTCCTAACATCATCAATAGACCGAAGTCTAAATGCTATGAATGCATGATGCACAACGTCATAATCATCATCATCAACAAAAGTTATTAAGTGCATCATCATTCATCAAATATCATGTTAATCCACATCGTCATTTAATCATCAAAACATCATGAATCGTCATCTCATAATCGTCAATATACCCATGGTACTTCACATCATCATTTTATCATCAAACATCGCATACAAACATCTGATTAGCATCAATAACGTCATATTATCATATAATCATCAAAATATCATTTTCATCACATATAACACGTCAACACATAGCAGAAATTCACCACAACATCACAACATCAATATAACACAAGACAGATATTTTTCATGAATTTTAATTCAATAAAAAAAATATTTTCAGTTCCATGTCGCGCTAAGCGCGCCCCACCCGCGCTAAGTGCGCTACTCACTGCCTCAAAGATGCGAAATTTCTTCAGACCGCGCTAAGCGGGCTCTGCGATTTCTGCAGAAAAACCCTGCGATAACAGCACTTCCCCATCTGCGATTCCACACTCCAAAACCCAGATTTTTCCTCAAATCATCACAGATTATGTTATTATAACCTATAGCTATCATATATACATCAATAACAACAATCATCACATAGTAAATCATCACAATCCATCATCTCTAACCTCAATTCCTAGGTTTTCCCACAAAACCCCAATTACCCACAACACCTAATCTTTATATCACAAATATTGTAAAGCGATACTCCCCATACCTTAGAGTTTTGCTTCTTTCGATCTTCTCTCGAAGTTTCGCCGGAAATCTTCTATGCCCTAGCCTCCCTCTCACTTGTTCTTCAGGGCACCTTTTCCTCTTCCTCAAGAAAAATACGAATAATGGGTTCCTTTCACTATTCTCTCTTAAAATACCCCTAAATATGCTCTTCTCATCTTACCCCCACTAATTCTCCTCAAATGTCCACTTCACCCTTAATTTCTCTAATATTATTTAATTTAAATAATAATACATCATATTCCATAACATATGCTATTATTTAATTAAATAATCCAAAACTTCATAAAATCACCGACATCCACACAAATCACCGAAATTCACGAATATAATATTTAAATTAATTAATTAAATATTCTACGAAATTTGGGGCGTTACAGCCCCAAAAGCACGCAAATTAGAACCGAAATGGATACAACTGAGAAAATGGAAAGATTGTGTGGAATATGTCGTCTTCCCGGGCATACAAGGAAACGTTGTCCCTAAGTTGGAACAAGTTCTAGATAAATTTATTTTTGTCATTAGAAAAGTTGTAACCTTCGAATTTAATATTTATAACAATTTCTGGTTACAAAAAAAACAAACTGGAATACTTCTAAAGCAACAACACAAACCATTAAAAATATAGAGATTAATACAACATAAACTAAAATATAACAACAATCAAAACAATATCAATAGTTTCAAACATCATAGACCTAATGTCGTTGTCATCTTTAATTCGCAGCCACTCACGCTGTATATTGCCATCTGCAATCGAGAAGTACGAAACAAGTTTTTCAATACTTTTAATTATTTCACCATCTATAATGTTTCCTTCTAACCAACAATTCAAATTCCTTTGTAATTGCTTTAAACTTTAGATGTTCCAAAATAACATCCTTATCAGAGGCTTGATACTTGAAAAAATGGCATGCTCATACCTTCTAAGATACATGATTGAATCTGCTAAAATTGTAAAAAATAATTATAATTTAAGTGTGAAAGAATATGCAAGTCATTATATCTATTTATACAAGAAAATTTTCAAATAAAATAATAATAAATATTATAATATTATATAATATATAAAATATTAAAAATAAAATATTTTTTCATGAAATAAGATGCCTCTAATGCATTTGACTTCCCCTTTAAAATTTAAAAGGTGACTCAATTCTTATTGCACGGACCAATTTCGATAGATCAAAACACCTCTTTGTCTGACCATTTATTCTGAAATGCTACAAAAAGGTAAACAAATATTTTGACCAGACAAAATTATAGCAATCTTTGAAACAAACAACACAACGCATACTAGTAGCAAGTAGTAACAACCCAGAAACAACTCAGTTTGGCATAATACATTCAGGCGCTGACCAAACTCTGTATCACAAATTAGTGTAAATTTTGTTTTGATGGGACAAACAATAGCGACATAACCATAAAAGAAGCAAGCAAATAAGTATGACATGAGACAATATTATATGTTATATTCGCCAAGTTAAGCATGAGTATAGTAAGTAGGGCGAAAAGGCTATAAACCCTTCCAAGTACAAACAAACATCATATCCAATTTCATTTCATTACAAACACAAACAGAAGAGAAAAGATTGAACTGGCCCAAACCAAACCCTACTAGCTAGTTATCCACAAGAAGGGTGGACCCTACCACACAACCCTCCCATCGAAGGGATAAAGTGGCCAAGCTCCACCCAACTATTTCGTGGAATGGACAATTACACACAACAAAATACTTATCTCATCAAGTTCATACCATATTTAAACCTAACTACATATACAACAACACATGAAATGATAAAAACAAAAAACTACTGCGGCTTATAGAAAAGCCTCCCCAGTGTCCTTTGGGTTCCTTTGATTACACCATCCCGAGGTGGACTAAAGCACAGTGGCAGAACTTCCTCGGACTCACAGGGAAAATTCACACTCACGAAATGTTTCTCTAGTTTCTCTTTTCCCTGCATAATCAACAAATTGAAATATAAAAAAAGTTCAGTAAAATTATTGTAGAGTAATTAGGGCAAAAATATCGAAATAGTTGATTAGAGTATAATGATTAAGTCTAGTATGCAAACCATACCTGGAGGCGTGCGGCAACCACATCACGTATCTTATGGGAAAGGAACAATTCCCATTTCTGATTTGATGCTGTCACAACAAATCTCCAAGCTGCACTAGACTTAGTGAAATTTACAAATGCATATCCTTTATTCAACCCAGTTCTGCAATCATGGATCATCATCATTATTAGTTAGAGGTGTATGAACACTGAAAGTTCTATCAAGAGAAGGAATTTGTTGACGTACCTGAAATCTATTGGTAAGTAGACAAAATCAAAGGAGAAAGTGTTTTCTTCTCCATTCTCTTGATCTTTTGCATTTTCAACCATGCAATGGTTCTCTAAGAACTTCACTATCATGTCTCGACTGATACCGCAAGCCAAAAATAAATAAATGATCAACTGATAATCAATCAATTTAATAATGTCCTAAAGACAAAAGAGTTAAGGTTCAAGTAAGAAAGAAGCATACGTATATTTGCTAGGAATGTTTTTAATCATAACAGTTGTTTCATCTCCATCAGGACGAACGGGAACCACAGGAAAACCACTTCCTTTATTCTTCCGGTCGACGGAAGCTCTAGAGTGTTGTTCATGTTTACTGTGATGATTCTTTCTCAAACTCTCATTCATAAGCTTAGGGCCTTTTTCAGCAGCATCTACTCCCTTCTTCCTCCACTCAAACTTCGGGATTCTCAATGTGTGAGAACGACGGCATTTCATTTCTCCATCACATAAAACCTGTTTGGAATCATTACCCTCTGTAGATGCCGCCTCCACCGCTATTTCCTTTTTCACACCGCTAGATGGCGGAAAAGGAGTTGCGGTGGTGAAGTTTGGGACAATGCGAAAGGAAAAGTATGCGGATGAATGAAAATGATGTTTTGTTGTAGAGGGGTAGTAATAGAAAAGAGGGTAAGAAGGTTGATGTCGAAGAGGAGCGAAAGTGAGGTATGGAGGGTGAAGTGCATGCGCTTGTTTGATGGGGTGAAATTCGGGAGCTTCTGCGTTTAAACCTGAACAAACAAGGGAAGCCATTGGACTATTGGAGAAGGAAATATGTGAGAAAGCGAAGGATAGGGCTACTGAGATGAGTTCTAGTATATATTTATAGAGTTTTACTAACTACTCTCAATTTAACATATTAATTAAAATTTTTAATTATTATTTTATAAAAATAAAAAATTAATGTCTCTTATAATTACATAAGAGAAGAATTAAAAGTTAAAAAAATAAATAATATTCTCTCTGTTTTTTATTATTATTCGTTTTTTATTTTTCAAATGTATTCAGAAATAGAATAATTATAGTATGAAAAAAAAAATTACGTAGAATTTTATAAAATTATTTTTTATTAATAATATTGGAAAGACATATTTACATAATTGAAAGCAGAGAAAATAATAAATATTTAAAAGTATAATTAAAAATTAAAATTAATAACTCATGGATATTATAAAATGACTTATATTATACTTTAAAATATTTTTCTAAAATAAATTATAATAAAAAACGAACTAACCATAAATATTTGAGTATATATAAAAAAGTGTAATTAATATTACAGTAAAAATATAATTTGATTTATAATTTAAAACAATTTTTTTTTGAAAAATGTATAATTTAAAATAGAGTACTTGTATATAAATGAGAGATGAAAATGAAAGAAAAACAAAGAATGGCAGCAACGTGAAAGAAATTTTTTGTATAACTGCTTTTCCGTATTAGTTTTCGAATTCGACTCTATTACGGCTAATTATTAGGTCTGTCTATAGCTCTATTATGATCTATGGTTTAAATATAAGGGATTAATGTCAAATCATACTAGTAATTATTTTAATTAAATAAAAAAATTGATGTTTTTCAATTCTCAATTTAATTAGTCTGACCGATCGATTTATTGTTTGAACTGTATAATTGAATTGGATAAAATTAAAAAATTTAATTGAATAAATTTGGCACTATAACAAATTTTATAAATATTAAACCAATCGAATAGATGATTTAATATAAAAAAATTATTAAAAATTAAAAAAATTTAAGATATTATAATTTCACAAGTTAATAATTTAAATTAAAATTTGAGTCACTTATAAATTTAAATCAAGTAATTGCTGAGAAAAAATAGAGTATATATTCAAATTCTGCAATCTATCAATGTTATAATAATGTAATAGTCTCTATTTACTATTTAACATCATTATCACCAATTTTAAAAGAAAAAAAAATAATTTTCTCTTATCTTTTTTATTTTTTATTTTTTTAATAATGAAAAACGACGTTTTAATTTTTAAAAAAATATTAAACAGCCGATTTTCCAGTTTACACCGATTCTCATCGGTTATATTACATATTCGATCCAACAATTAAACAAGACCGATTACAACTCCGGTTCCATGTTTAATCTATCTGGTCGGTCGGTTCGGTCTGATTTTTAAAACTATGCTATTTACATTAAATATTTATAAAAAAAGCCCTAATTTTTTATTAAAGGTTTCTTGAAGGATTAATTAGAGAATTCTAAGACATAATGTTAAAGATTTCACTTTATAATTTTCAGTTGAAACAAATTGATTTTCTAATTGGTCGAAATAGTTATGGAACGAATGTAGAAAGGTGACTTCGACAGTAGTAAAAACAAGAATGTTATAAGAAACAAAAGTAAAATGAAAATACAATTAAAATAAGGATGAAAGTAATTGGACAAAAATCATAAATTGAATTGAAAGACTTTGCATTGAAATAAAATTTCTGTTTCAAGATTCATACACTCTCTCATAAAACTCTTTTCTCTAACGCTAGTACTTTAATTGTAAGTGAGATTTTGTAATGAAATGAACACGTTGTATCCTAACAATCAAATTCATATTTATACTAATATGAAATAATTGTTCCCTAACGTTCATATCTTTATATTTCACCACGTAGAAGGGTGAATGCACTTCGCTTCTGCATTTCCACCATGTGTCCTTCAAGATGAAACTAAGAAGAAGTTACTTGTTTTTTTAACAGAACAACTGCGTGCCCAAATAACTACCAATTCGACGTGTTTGATGTCGTCGAAAATGTTGATGTTGAAATGTCTCCAACATATTCCTAAAAAATATTAAGTCTCATTTTCCTTTCCTTTAACTTTGACTAATGCTGAGGTTTTTGCCCTTGTCGAAAACCTCGGCGAACAAATTGCTCCCTGTTTACGGTGAAATTTGTTAAACAAATACAAGTTTCTATTAATACTTAAGGGAACAAACTCGACAATCTCCCGGACATATTTTGTGTGAATTTATGACTTGTGAAAAAGCAAGGTGCTATCAAATTTGAAATGATCTTCTTAAAAATGTTTGTTATTTCCTAAGGATAAAAAGGCTTAAAAGTACAATGCGAATAAAATAAGAGAAAAGACTTTAAAATTAAAAAGTACATAAAGAGAAGGCTGAAAATTGAAATGCAAGTAACATAAAATGACAGGAAATGTAAAGGGAATTGAAAGACACGTTAATGCAGAAAAAAGAGCTTTAACGTAGAATTTCTTCAAATGTATAAAATGGTGGAACGCATACGTACATTTTTCCTCACTTGTTTCTCAATACGCATGTACTTTGAGTTTGCATAATTGTGTGTACAATTGTGGATCCTTTGCAAATGAGCATAAGTTCTCTTTAATACTACTCTAAAATAACTGCCTAAAACTATCGACTACTCCTATGGTGATACGTCTTAAGTCACTGCAGCGGTTTCTCCCGACGAGTTCCCTTGTGCTTCTTAATAACAGTTTATGTTAACTAAATTATCGCCTTGTTGCTTCATTTGAATATCCTAACTTCATTGTTGGGTGCCAAGAAATAACAAACCATTTATAGTCCTTTGGCGTCGACCATGTCAAGGCAACACACTCTAGTATTATCCATTGTAGTGATGAACTCCGTATGTAGCACATAAGTCAACGTTGTTTCCATTATAGTGATGAACTCCACATGTGGTTTCTGGGTCGACATAATTGAAGGTGCGAGAAAGACACAAGAAATGGGGGTTTGAATTGTGTATTTACTCTTTTTGTAACTTTTCCCATCTTGTTAATTTGACGCTAAAGAACCTTCAATGTTCGTTGAAAGACTCTGATCTATTAACTAAAGAGTATGAGAACCGTAAAGGTTCTGTTCATAAGATACGATACTCAGAACTTGCAGTGCGGAAGCTTATCAGAGATAGGCTGCAAGGTTCTGACTTTACTTAATATGAGGTTCTGATATTCAATGCAGAAACATAAATAGAGATACTAAGCAAGGAAGTAAATGACACACGATATATTCTGGTTCACCATGCGGGCTAATCCAGTCCACCCTCCTCAGGTGATTTCGCCTTGAGCACAAGGACTTAATCCACTATAACCAAATCATTGATTTCACTTGCACGGGTAACAGCCGGTGACTAACCACTTGCACAGTCGCACTGTGACTAACAACCCAATGAACCGTTCAGGGATCCAACAGGATATAACGTTCATTGACCGAGCAGACCCACTGCTGGGATTTCACAGCTAGCCGTTCAGGGATTCATCACAATGAATATAACGCTACTGACCGTATTTCAGGATTTTCCACAATGACCCTCAGTCATTGTCATCTCAAGCATCTGATCACCACATGATCTACTCAAGGGCCTCAACTCACAGCTGAACCGTTCAGGGATCCCTTCAAGATATCACGTTCACTTGATGAGTCTCAATTCATCTAGTTGAATTGGCAAACTGGAGATTACAAATTATGCTTCTTAATAAGCAAGTTTCTCCTAGGTTTAAGTACAACGAACACACACATGTGTTCAAGCAAGTTTTTAGCAATCAGCTCCTTGCTTTCCTAAGAAACTACAAAGATGTATTTAGATATCATGATTGTTGACATCTTGTAGATCTTCTTCTTATTCGTCTTCTGGTTGAGCAAGCTTTGAGCAACAACTCCTTGCTTCAGATCTTCAATGTAGCTTTGACGAGAAGGTAGGTTGATGACTTGACTGATCTTCAATGTTGTCTTCTTCATCAACAGCTTCTGTTTGATTGTTGTTGTTGTGTTGATTTGTTCTTTGGAGATTCAACAACAATTGCCATGAGTGAAACAATGACAGCTTTGAATATTCTAAGTGTTACAACAAGAACTCATCGTTGTTGCTATCTTCACACAATGACTTGGTCAATTTTGTAGATGAACATTCAGTTTGTAATTCTACAAGTGATCGACACATCAGAAGCAAAAACTATTTCCATTAAATAGCCAGTAGAAATATAGTCGTTAGAGAGTATTGTTGGCTGTTTGGAAAAGAGACGTTGTGATATAATGAGTTATACTGACACATCTTCTTTTTGCAGAGGAGGAAGTGACCAGACATCTTTTCTTGGGCAGTGTGTACATTTAACTCACAACGGTAATATTTAGACTTCGAAACTTCAGTGGCTTCTGATGTTAATTTGATGAAGCATAAGTGGAGTCTTTATAGCAGAATATCTGATGCTTCAAGTCTTTCGTTAATTGAAGAAGTCCATTAGGAATCAGTCTTCAGAACTTCAGCACTTGGTCGTTAAGAGTGTTATCCTTTTCTGCTTTAAGTCTTCCGAATCTTCAGAGCCTGTCTTCAGAGTTTTTAGAACTTCTTGTTTGAAACCTTGATCTTCAGAACTCATCAGTCTTTCGATTCTTTCTGCACTTGGTCTTCAGCGCCTTCAGCCATCAGAACTTCAAGTCATAGGAGTCTTCAGAACTTTGGTTCTTTTTTAGTGTACTTCTTCAGAATCTTAATCACTTTTAGAGAGCATCCACAAGAGCATTGCAACAGCAATCTTGGCATCCTTGGATCTGACTGATCATGACTAGATAAACAAGCGTTCTTGTTTCTCGTGACTTTAGTCACACATAGTAACTTCGCATATGTGTATATTCAATTATAGTACATCTAGCTGGTGTATGTTGGTTCTGATGTCTTTAGTTCTTATGATCTGCATACAACACACGTTAGACCATAAAATGGTTCTTTCACAAATACTTATTGTTATCATCAAAACATAGATTGACTTGTAGAGACAATTCTTGCTCTCACAATCTCCCCCTTTTTGATGATGACAAAAACCAAGTATTTTGATTGAACATTTTATACAAGGTAATCACCAAAAACAAACAAATTCAGAGCATGGAACAACACCTCCCCCTGAATGAGTTATCCTCAAAGCTTTATCTGAGATCATCTAGGATTTTATATAATCCAAAAATATACAGAGTAACAACTTGAGTTGCCAGAACAAAAATAGAAAAGAGTTAATCTTTTATCTTGTCTTTAGGAAAACGAGGAGTCTTTAGCATCTGGACTATTTCAACAGAACTTCCATCTTCAGATCTTTAGAACTCAGTTTCCTTTGTTGTCATATCAGAGCTTGTTATCTTCAGAGTCATCTGAAGCATTTCTACTTTTCAGTAGATTCAATTGAGCACAGAATTAGAGCAGTTCTTCGATTGATAAACATAGCTTCGCTGTATATCAGAAATTGTCTTTTGAGATACTCCCCCTGAGTTTCAGGCTATATGAAGATTTTAGATTTTGCATTTTAGTCTTCTGGGTAGTCTCCCCCTAATTTCCATAAGTCAGATATTGGGATCTTTCAGAATCGAAATTCAGGTTTCTAAATTTAATCACCAGTGTTGATCATGACTTTTCAGAGTTTGACTTTGAACACAGTTTTATTTCAGACCTTGTTATTGTCACAACTCAGTTAAATTATCAAAGCTTGATTTTTTTTATCAGATACCAATTGAAGATTAAAACTCGTGATCAATCAACGCTTGATTCTGAATCTGGTACATCTTGTTTTAGTCGTATGTAAAAAGATGTGCTGACTCTTATACCAGAGTTTGTTGATTCTGATGCTGAAGGAGTTCTTTTGATATTACTTTGAAGAGTATTTCCTTTGTGTGCTGATAGGATACCAATGAAGGTACTTTGACAGTAATCCACAGCTTTGCTTTGATTGAGAGTCGGATACTAATCTTTGTGTACTGAATCTGATTTCCAATTAATGATTTAATCTGATACCAAATCGTGTTTATTTCAAATGGTTCCTGATAGAATGGTTTCTTGCTTGGATCTTTAATTCAGATCTTCAGACAGTTCTTGACTTCTGTTTTGCACAGATCTTCTGAGTGAGCATCTTGAAATGTAGATTTTGCCTTGACTGCTTTCAGAGTTTTCTTACAGATTCTTATTCTTCTTAGATAGCTTTTATTCTATGATCGTAGTTCTTCTTCTTATCCTGTCTTTAGAATGCCTAGTGAACTTGTTTAGAGTTCCTCAGATAACATCAAACAACAAACGTTAGTAGTAACGCATTTTATAAGAGTACTTTGTTTGAGTTCTGCATTCTTTCAGATTTCCTTCTTTCAATAGATTTCCTTCTTTCAATCAAAATCAATAAATATATTTTATTTCTCCCCCTTTTTGACATCATCAAAAAAAAATGTCAGGGCATATAAGCATTTAGGCATGTAGTCATTTATATTCAATTACAGAGTCATTTAAATATCTAGAAGCATTTAGACTCATTTTAGGGAAACACATCTATACTCAGTATGTCTTTAAGGGATGATAGATGGAATCAACTGATTACATAATTGAAAGATTAAAGCATCTGTACATCATTTCCTTTGAAGAAAAAGATAGACGTAACAATATTTCAGTATTTCAGCATTTCGTTTTAGATTTCAGATCATAGGTTGAGATTTAATCTAGACAAGTTCAAGATAACAAATAGATTGCATTAGAGAACGATTAAACATAAAACTCTAGATTGTATTACGGATGGATTTTATCAAGAACATACAACTCTAGACTAGATGAAACTGGTTCCTATAGGTTAGACTAAAAGGAGCTTAGGGAAGATGAGGAAGGACTTCCAGAGTTATCTGAGCTTGAGAGAAGTTTCTTCTGTTTGAGACATTGCAAGCATCTTGTGTTTTACTATTTCTTCTGAGATCCATTCATGGAACTCGTTCCAGACCTTTCATACTTCAATAGAGTTTACACAAGAACTAGAGACATTGATAAGGGTTTGAATCATTGATAATGTGTTGTCCTGATAGGTTTATATGATTTTAATAGCAGGCAACTTGATTATGTTAGCAATTCTTTAGCGTGATTTTTGTAGCAAAAGATTCTCACACTTTCAAGAACTTAAGATTTTCATTTAATAATTTGGAAGTACATAGTGCAAGAATTAAAGTGACAGACAGAAACTTAAATCCTAGTTCTTATAAATTTGAAAAATCCATAGGAGAGCATTCCTCGGTAGTCCCAACATGTTCTAATTTAGTAATCACATCCAGAGTCTCTAGGATATGAGATATGACCCTTCCATAAGGAATACTAAGAGAGGGATTGTCTTTAGACAGAAGAATTTGTTCTTTCAAGTGATTGAACATAATTGATGGAAGGTTATTTTTTCTTCTGTAGGCGAGAAGGAAGATGAATAGCCTATCTGAATAAGTAAGCAATTTTCCTCTGATATCCCTAGGTAGAAGATTCTTCTCCATTATTCTGTGCCATACTTTTGGTGAGGGTTTGAGTGTGGAGACACAATTGGAGGCACCGTTTCCATTGTGAATGTTACAGATGATATCGTTGAAGATGGTCCTTTCCTTGTAGTCTTCAAGGGTGTCACCACTTTCATTACACTTTATCGCCTGAGCAATGATAGAAGGATTGATTACGACATGGATTCCAAAGACGGCTGACATAATGATACACTGGTTGTGTGTATTAGAAAACACGTTGCATTTACCCAGAATTCTTTGACACAATCTAGATAGATGATACCAGGAAGCATGTTAAGATACCCATTCCAATTTTGACATAGGAGTTCAGGGGAGGTTCTTAATAATCCAAGATCTTTTAGAGAGTTGTGATCAAATGAGGATTCTTTAAGGACAACCAACTCAGAGTGATTTACTCTGCTAGCTAGGGTTTGTGAGTTAGACATTTTTAGAACTGATACGCAGGGTGTGAGTGATAGGAAATGCCAATAGGAGCATGAGATATAGAGAGGTATCCCGTGCTTTAAATAGATCAGTTAATGAGTGCATGTGATTTTAAATGATAGGTTTGTATTTTCAATGTATTTGTCGTTCAAATGGTACTGAGTCTAGCCGTTGTTATTTCCCATATTCCATTCGTTTAGAGGGACTGAGATATTCCTTAATAATTTAATAGTA
Organism: Lathyrus tuberosus; assembly: GCA_022829125.1. Taxonomy (NCBI): domain Eukaryota; kingdom Viridiplantae; phylum Streptophyta; class Magnoliopsida; order Fabales; family Fabaceae; genus Lathyrus; species Lathyrus tuberosus. The sequence continues at coordinate 102,386 of JALAZF010001101.1, forward strand.
GAGTAGCTTTTCATTTATTATGCGTATTTCACGAGATTTGAAAGGCTGAAAAATTTCTAGTACGAAATAAAGGAGTAGCCATTTGTACGCAATTTTCTAGATGAAATGAATTAAAGAGTGTCATTTAATTCTGCGACTGAAAAATTCAAGATAGGTTGAGTTTAACAGGAGGGACTCTATGAGAGAGAGAGTTGGGTTCTAGTAGAAATACTAGCTGGAGTTTATCTACAGGTTGTAGGATTTGACTTAGACACTGAGTAATATGATGGGTAGAGTCTTGTGATTGATTTAAGATTTTTACTAATCAGAAGACATGTTCACACATATACACGGGAGGACAAGGAGGTTTTTCTTAAGGGTTTGTTTCAAGAAACTAAGAGTAGATTTGAGTTTTGATTATCAAGAAAAGTAAGTGGAGGTATGACAACGGTTGGATGATACATTGAACTTCCAGGGTTTTAAGTGTAGGAGCATGAAAAGGAGACGTGACTTAATAGAGTAAGTGTGTAGATTCAATTATGCCTAGTCTAGGGAAGATATAGGACAGTTCAAAAGATTTTAGTAAGATCTTAAGTTGTCAGAGATATGTTTTGGTTTCAATAGAGTCGCAATTATTATTGTATTCTTTTGCGTGTAGTTTTTGTTAAAGGGTTTTCTTGTATTTAACAATTTCTTTCATCTATGCTTCACAGATTTTCTATTGGTTGAATATTTCCCTAAAGAAACATGTAAGGATTCCTAAATAATTACCTAGTAAAACATGCTATGACAAATTTGAAAGAATTCTAATTAAGGCATCTCATGAATTTAACAGATTATTAGTAAAAAGAAAAGTGTACCTTAAATTTTTCAGACTTGACTGAGTGCTTTTTGTCTTGACTTTGGTCTTCATTCTAATGAATTTTGAAATCTTCGTATTTTTACGTGAGTGCGTTCTTCTGAGCTTTTGATTAGCTTCTTTCAGACTTGGCTTGCTTTAAGAGAGAGTTGAAGGTTCTGAGATTCTTCAAGATACGACTGCGTTCAGAGGAATGTGAAGGTTTCCTTGGACTATGATTCTGGTTGGAATCATAATTTCTTTCTTTTTCTTGTTCATCCTTGTCCGCCAGTTCTCTAGGTTATAATAACCGAGATTAAGACTTAGCATGATCAGAGTGACCACTTCATCTGAACTTAGCCAATTCCATGCAATCCTTTTTGATAAGGTGACACTCATATGCGTGGGAGCAATACTGAGTGAACAGTAAATTTCATTTGATGACCCCATTCATAAATAACAGATTACATTTGTTTTGAATGTTTCTCACTTCTCATTTCCTTGATTCATAGAACCTGTTTAGTTCCGATACAGTTCCTAAGATATGGATCTGAATCTTAAACGAAAAACTTTGAGAATTGGTTGAGTTCTCCTTTCACAGCCCAAATTCAGTTTGCGTTTGTGAGAGTTTCTTTTCTTTGAAAGACGATTGATTTCACCAGTTCAGTGAGAACCTTTAAGAGGTTATACGAGGAGGAATTATCATATCAGCATCTGACTTGTTCCTCAAGGTTGTTTCAGAACTTGTTCAGAACCAAAACATTATCATGCCTCATGTGTACATCACTAGACACGATTTGCATGAACCTCTTGTTCTCACAACGATGATCAACTTATTTGGGGTTGTTCACACATATCTATGGGTTAACTAATTTCTTCAAACGAACATCATTAACACATCTTTTTATGACATCAGTTGGAGAACCTAGATACCTGAAATGATAGCATCCAATTTCATAGCACAAGTGGTTCTGAGAATACTTGATCTGTCGAAAATCAGATTATCAACATTTGATCTTTACTAGGATGATATCAGGTTGTTGGAGCTTGATCACTGAACCAGTTAAGTGTTCGTTCGGAATCAACTGAATCTTTGGTGTTCAGTTCTCCAATGAATCTTTTGATCATTCCAGGTTCTGACATTGAATCATTTTTAATAATTTGAATTCTTCAGATTCCGAGTTTAACAGAATTCTTTCTGAAATTAAAATTCTTAGAACGGCAATCTTTCTTCTTTACAAGAAAAGATCCAGAATGAGTTTTTTTAACGAGAAAGTCAAGGGTGGACCTAATCCGTTTCTTGAAAACATCTCAAAAACTCATAAAGGATTAATCTTCAGTAAACAAGATTTCTTGCTTTCTGATGATTCATCTTTTAATCATATACGTGGTTTTATCCACAAGTATTTTCCAGAATGAGCATTTAACAGATACTTCCTTTTATCTGATGGATTTATCTTATCAACTGATTCTTCAACTTTAGTGAGGCTTCATCTCGAATCAGTGAAATGCTCATGAAGTAATCAGATTGATTACAATTTTGTACACGGTTAACTGCTGAACTGTTACAGAAATTGTAAGTGGATTTCAATCTCACCAAGAGTACTTCTACGCACCACATCTGGATCTTTTTCTGACACTGTTAAGTGTTTGATGTAAATCAATAACAGAACCGGAGCTCTGATACCAATTGAAGGTGCGAAAAAGACACAAGAAAGGGGGGTTTGAATTGTGTATTTACTTTTTTTGTAACTTTTCGTATCTTGTTAATTTGACGCTCAAGAACCTTCAATGTTCGTTGAAAGACTCTGATCTATTAACTAAAGAGTATGAGAACCGTAAAGGTTCTGTTCATAAGATACGATACTCAGAACTTGCAGTGCGGAAGCTTATCAGAGATAGGCTGCAAGGTTCTGACTTTGCTTAATATGAGGTTCTGATGTTCAATGCAAAAATATAAATAGAGATACTAAGCAAGGAAGTAAAGGACATACGATATATCCTAGTTCACCACGCGGGCTAATCCAGTCCACCCTCCTCAGGTGATTTCGCCTTGAGCACAAGGACTTAATCCACTATAACCAAATCATTGATTACACTTGCACGGGCAACATCTGGTGACTAACCACTTGCACAGCCGCACTGTGACTAACAACCCAATGAACCGTTCAGGGATCCAACAGGATATAACGTTCATTGACCGAGCAGACCCACTGCTGGGATTTCACTGCTAGCCGTTCAGGGATTCATCATAATGAATATAACGCTACTGACCGTATTTCAGGATTTTCCACAATGACCCTCAGCCATTGTCATCTCAAGCATCTGATCACCACATGATCTACTCAAGGGCCTCAACTCGCAGCTGAACCGTTCAGGGATCCCTTCAGGATATAATGTTCACTTGAGGAGTCTCAATTCATCTAGTTGAATTGGCAAACTGGAGATTACAAATTATTCTTCTTAATAAGCAAGTTTCTCCTAGGTTTAAGTACAATGAACACACACATGTGTTCAAGCAAGTTTTGAGCAATCAGCTCCTTGCTTTCCTAAGAAACTACAAAGATGTATTTAGTTATTATGATTATTGACATCTTGTAGATCTTCTTCTTCTCCGTCTTCTGGTTGAGCAAGCTTTGAGCAGCAACTCCTTGCTTCAGATCTTCAATATAGCTTTGACAAGAAGGTAGGTTGATGACTTGACGGATCTTCAATGTTGTCTTCTTCATCAACAACTTCTGTTTGATTGTTGTTGTTGTGTTGATTTGTTCTTTGGAGATTCAACAACAATTGCCATGAGTGAAATAATGACAACTTTGAATATTCTAAGTGTTACAACGAGAACTCATCGTTGTTGCTATCTTCACACAATGACTTGGTCAATTTTATAGATGAATATTCAGTTCGTAATTCTACAAGTGATCGACACATCAGAAGCAAAAACTCTTTCCATTAAACAGCCAGTAGAAATATAGCCGTTAGAGAGTATTGTTGGTTGTTTGGAAAAGAGACGTTGTGATATAATGAGTTATACTGACACATATTCTTTTTACATAGGAGGAAGTGACCAGACATCTTTTCTTGGGCAGTGTGTACATTTAACTCACAACGGTAATATTTAGACTTCGAAACTTCAGTGGCTTCTGATGTTAATTTGATGAAGCATGAGTGGAGTCTTTATAGCAGAATATTTGATGCTTCAAGTCTTCCGTTAATTGAAGAAGTCCATTAGGAATCAGTCTTCAGAACTTCAGCACTTGGTCGTTAAGAGCGTTATCCTTTTCTGCTTTAAGTCTTCCAAATCTTCAGAGCCTATCTTCAGAGTCTTCAGAACTTCTTGTTTGAAACCTTGATCTTCAGAACTCGTCAGTCTTCAGATTCTTTCTGCACTTGGTCTTCAGCACCTTCAGCCATCAGAACTTCAAGTCATAGGAGTCTTCAGAACTTTGGTTCTTTCTGAGTGTACTTCTTCAGAAGCTTCGCTATCTTCAGAATCTTAATCACTTTCAGAGAGCATCCACAAGAGCATTGCAACAGCAATCTTGGCATCCTTGGATCTGACTGATCATGACTAGATAAACAAGCATTCTTGCTTCTTGCGACTTTAGTCACACATAGTAACTTCGCATATGTGTATATTCAATCATAGTACATCTAGCTGGTGTATGTTGGTTCTGATGTCTTTAGTTCTTATGATCTGCACACAACACACGTTAGACCATAAAATGGTTCTTTCATAAATACTTATTGTTATCATCATAACATAGATTGACTTGTAGAGACAATTCTTGCTCTCACAATAATTCCTTTTGTAGTGGTGAACTCCAGCCTTAGCCAACATAACACAGTACTCAATTTTGCTTAGTCCCCAAACTCCTCACAATGTCCTTTAACCTCATCACATTCGACTAGTATCACTCTACGTGACCTCTGACCTTGAGTCATATTGATTTTCATGTAGACTCACTCTATTTTGACTTCCTATATGGAATATTTATGGATATTATCATTAATACTTGTCACTTATAGTCAAGTCAAAAAATCTAATGTAACCCCAAAATGCATGTTTTGATTTCCATCAAACAAGAGAGACGTGGCCTTTTTTATCAAAACTTTTCTTACGCCGTTTCACTTCTGCTGATGTCATCGTCATCATTACCCTTTTACGGCGCATTATCATTTTCCACGAGACTCGCTCAGAATCTCATAATTACTCCTACTTTCTAGGAGGTCGTGCGTTTTCACGTTTGCCTTAACTGCTCCCACTCCCATTAATGTAGCGCTTCGAAAACTCACGAAATGTTTCAATCACTCATACGCGACTGCCAGGTGTCCGATCCAACACATGTATTGACAACTTATAAAAACTCTCTCCCTCTCTCTCTTAGCTCCTTTGTTCTTCTTCTCCATTTCTCCGCTCTCATACTCTCTCCTTCGTGTAAAGCATCAAACCCCTTTCAGCTTCTTCTTTCTAGAAATTTCTCTTTTTTAACCATGTATACCAACTGAACTGTTCCTTCTAAAACTAATACTGGGGACAATCCATTAGCCCTCATCATTCCTCCTAACGAGAGTGAAGAATCAATAGATTTCATTCTTAATCCCTCATTTGAGAATGACAAGATTGTTATTTGGACAAAGGAAATGCTAATCCCTTACTCCATGGCCAACAAGTTGTACACCTTCTCAGGGCCTTATCCCATTAAGAGGTCACAAGCTACAATACTTACTCACCTTTATCCAGGTTACTCGCTTAACATGCCTTTTGGGTTTGAACAATATGCTCTTGGCCTATCTTTTATGGTCAAACCCAACCATGTGTTTCTATCTACTTCATCCAACTCCGACCAAAGAGTATTTGGCGTGGCCTGACAAGGTTCAGTCCAATAAAAAGCAACAATGGGAGTACCTGGGTATTTACAACATGGTAAATCTATCTAGGACTAGCCTTAAATACAATCCGCCCATGCTATTGGCTTCGATCTTATTCTAGGAATGATCGACCAATACCTTCTAGTTTCCCTGTGGCATGCTGACGTCAACCTTGTTCGACGTAGCCTCTATCACAAATCTAAATCCCATAGGCTCGACTTTTTGTCCAAACCTAGCAACCCAACATGAATTCACTATCGACCGCTTCACTTACAAGAACTTCATCCTCGACAACCATGATACGGCAAACGAAGAAGTCTCTGACCAAGAACACATAGATTTCTTGGATTTTTGGCTTTCTTATTATGTTTTATGCTCTAGCTTCTTACAAGTGGCTAATAAGTTTGTTCCTCTGGCCATCCAGCTTCATGAAGGTCAAAAGATCTCCCTGAGCAAACTTCTTATGGCTAATCTATATCAATCACTTAGAGATACCTCCTACAAACTTAAACACCTCCCTGAAAATACTAAGAGTAAATCCTTCTTGGTCTCACGTCACTACATCTCAAGCGTTATTGAAGGACGAATGGAGGGCCATCAAAGGCATCAGGATAGCCCTGATCACACCCCTTGAAAACCCCACACCAAGGACTCTCCTCAAGTACATCGACTTATATCTCGAGACAACAGTCTTCGATGCGTCAATGACTCCTTTTATGGATTTCCTGGTTAGCCCATCTTAGCTTAAAAATAAATTTAATGGCTCCTCCCCTTCAATTGCTACCATGTCGAATGCAATTTGAGTCGCCTTTCTGACCCCTACGCTTTTATCAACCAGAATCGAAGTCGGTACCCCTAGTTATCGCTTTACTGGTTACCAGCCTAACTTAGTAGCCAGACAATTTGGTTTCAGCTAATCTCAACTCTCTTCCATCTATGTTTAGAAATAAGATATTTGTTGGTTGGAACGTAAGTTCGGCCATGAGGATTACAAACTTTGTACCCAGTTTGCCCGCAACCAAGTTTTAGAGTTCCCTACCTTACAATTTCACCAATCATTCTATACAACCTCCGAGTTCCACAACTGGTGTACAGGGTATCTCACCCGCTGTGTAACATCCCAAATTTCGTAAGAATATTTATTTAATTTATTTAAATATTATATTCATGGTTTCTGTGAATTTTTGGTGGTTGGTGTCGATGTCGGTATTTTTGGTGAAGTTTGGTTATTTTAATTAAAAATAGTATATAATATGAATATATTAGTATTATTATTATTTTAAAATAATATTAGAAGAATTAAGGGTAAGATGGACATTTTAGGAGTATTAGTGAGGGTATTATGGAGGAAGCCCATATTTGAGGCCCAAGAGTTAAATTAACCAAAAAGGAGGAATTGAGGAGAATTAGGATTCATTTGTGGAGATCGTGAAAATAAGGAGAAAGGGCAGAGCTCTGAGGAAAAAGGGAGAAGGCGAGGATTTTCGTGAAGGTTTCCAAAGGCTCAAGAGAGAACTCATCGGATCGACAATCTAAGGTATGAGGAGTAATTATCTTTCATTGTTTTCATTATAGGATTCGATTGATTGAAGTGGATTGTGGGGTGTTTGAGGGTTTATGGGGTTTGAGGTAAACTGATGATTTTAAGAGCATTTTTGTGAATCGATCAATAACGTGGAATTGAACCGCTAAAGTAGACCTTGGGGCTGATTTCCCCGTCGTTGTTGTAGTTTTAACCTTGTGGGAAGGATCTATGGAGTTTATATGAAGTTTGAGAGTTTTGAAGGTTTAGGAGAAATTAAGGTTTCCCGTAGTGTCCTGAATTGACCTAATAGATGTAGGTTTTGTGCCGTTGATTTTCGTGATGTATTAGGACTGTTGTAGGGATGATTTTGGGTCATTTGGGGCTGTAATCGCAGGTACCTTTGAGGCTTTGGAGCTACTGATGCGTAGCAGCGATTTGCTGTAATCGCAGGTTCGCTTAGCGAACCATTCCTTCGCAAGGCGAATGCGCGATAATATGAGTGTGGGTACTGGGATGATTCTGGAGTGGAATTGGGGATTCGCTGGAAGTCTCGCAAACCAAATGAGCCAGCGAGTGGCTTCGCACAACGAATAAACCAGCGAGTATGACATATGGTGTTTTTTGGTGTTTTAGTGTGGTGACTGTGGGATTCGCTGACCGCTTCGCAAAGCGAAGGTCACAGCGAACTGGTTCGCCTAGCGAACTCAGTAGCGAACGTCTGTTGTTCGCGATGTTTTGTTTAGGTTGTTGTTCTATTTTAATGCTATGATTTTTATGATGATTTTCCGTGACGTTACTGATGATTATATGATGATGTTTTAGTGATTAATTGACGAATATGTGATGACATGACGTATAGGAGAATTGATGAATGATGATGCACATTTGATGTTTAATTGATGATGATGATTAATGATGTTGTGTATCATACATTCATATGCATACTCTGTGACGACGCTTCTTTCCCATTGTGCGGATATGAGGTAATTATGGCGTGCTCCGGTTCCGATTGCGGGATCGATCCTATTGACGGGGATCTTTGGAGGGTTGATGGCCTAGTGTCCATCTATTATGACGATTGGTACCACATGCACGAGTCTTGTTATGCATTGCATTTCATGTGGCATTGATGAATTTGTGATATGGTGTTTCTTGATGTTTTCCTTGATGATGACCTTGATGATGTCGTTTATGAAGTTAAAGCCATTTTAGGTATATCTTGTTTTATAATGATTATTATGAATTGTAATTACTCACCCTGCCTGTTTGAATGTTGCCTCCATGTGGGTAACGTGTAGGTGATCAGGTTTAGCTGTGGATGCTTCGAGGACCTTAAAGTTTATTTGTTTTTGGTCGATTTAGAGAGTCTTGCTCTGATAGTGTAACATCGGGTTGGGGTCCTTTGAGTCGAACTATGTTTTTTTCCTTATTTTGTTGTCATTTGATGATATGGTTTTATATGTTGAAAACCTTTTTGGATTATTACGATGTTTGTTGAAAATCTTTTAATTGAGAATTTTGAGTTCCGCTGCCATGTGAAGGCTTTTGAGTTATTTTGAGGAAATCCCTTATTGACAAGGCAAGTGTATTATTTTGATTTAAATGAGAAATGTGCACCCTTTGAGGGAACTTTTATGTTTTACTCTGATATTTGAGTCGTTTCTGCTACAACATTTGTGGGGGTAGAAAAGGTTGTTACACGCTGCGTCTCCGAAGAAAATTTCTTGGCAAGAATTTCTAATGCTCTCTCCAGTCTGCTCATAACCCAAGAGCAACAAGGTATGTTTCTTTAAGTCTTCTTTTTAACTTGCTTTCACCTATTTTCTTCTCACTCTTCGATTTTCAGATGAATCTAAAAACCTAGCTGATGATGACATCGAGAAACCTTCTTACGCTCTCTTTTGTTTCCAGAGTAACTCTCATAATTTATTCTCTTCCAGATTTGAAAACGAGGCCCTGACTCCCCTACTTCTAAAACCAAGAAGAAGAATAAGAAGAAGAAGATGTTGAAGAAGAAGAAAACGAAGATTACTAGTGCCCTCACTCAAGTAAAATTGTCAAATTCTATCTTTACTTGTTACCTTTTGTGTACTCATCTCACTTGGTATCTTCTCTCAAACTACTCCTATGTCCACCAAACCTTCAGTCGAGAAAGACAATTCTGAAGACTCTGCGGCACCCCTTATAATCTCAAGGTGCCGAAAGCTTCTCCAAATCCTAGTGTCAGCCACAAAAAGAAGAGGACTCCCTTGAAGTCTACATCCAAAAAAGACAATGTTAAAACTCCTGGTGGTCCTCCTACTACATCCAAATCTCAAAAGATTGCCATAGAGAAAGAGGACGGAGAAAGAAAGAAAAAGCAAGCTCTAAACCTGACACCTTCGTCTAACAAAAAGATTAGAAAACTTCAAGACGCACCAATCGAGGAGGCCAGTGACCCTAAGGTATATGCCAACTTTTTTGGTTGTAACTTGTTCATTATTCCTTTTTCAAACTCTTAACGTCTTTCTTATTTTCTCCTAGGAAAATCATGAAATGAACAATGACACAGAAGTGAATCCCACAAGTATCCTTCAATCTGTTTGTTCCGACTCACTATCACACATACACTGGTCAGATTTTCTTGACTCCAGTATTTCTACCATTCAAACAGCCCATCAGCAAACGAACAAAGTAACAATTACCACTACACAACCACAACCTGATGTGATGATTGATGTCGAATCAAACTCTGCTCATGACATCAATGAAATGGATAACAACATCACACCAGTTCATGATAACATCGTCCCAGATGATTCTCAAGCTGACAAACCAATACGTGACCATGAAGGTTAAGCCACTCCTCACATTGAGATTACCCTCATTCATGAGAATATTCAAACAGGATGTCCAGAGGTTTCATGAAACTTTTGATGATTAATGATCATAATTTTAGTAATCTTTATATATTATACATGCGTTGATTTGTGTTATGTTATTGTATATTACAATAACATATGGGTTATGCGCCGTGTTAAATGGGTCATGCATTTTTAAACTCATTGAATTTATTTACTTACAATAATCTCTGACACATTAATCTTGCATTGTACAGGAAAAATACATGAGTAGTCTAACACAAGCCACGCAAACCGGTGATGATGTGGATGGATCAACAAGAATACAATTTTGGAAAGAAGTTGTCGGGGGTAAAATGCGGGGGCAATGTTATGGAGTTGTACAATTGGCGGACAATATAAGATATGGAGTGAGTTACTTGACATAAGTTTCAATTTTAAACCCCAATAGAGAAGCAGATAGCAAGGCCACTGAGGCATCTAGAGCTGAAGTTGCAGCTGCACATGAATAGGTTGCACGAGCTAATGCATAGACAACTGACTTGGCAAAGCAATTTGAAGAATTTTGGCAACATGTGTTTGATATGTTTCAGTCTCGTCAGGCGGGTTCTTCTAGTGCTTCTTCCAATGATCATCCTGATTATGAACTTTCGGTGCTTTTACTACTCCTTTGACTTTCATTTCTTTCTCTCTTTTAGGTATGGAAATTCAGTTTTATTTAGAAAATCAGCAAGATAAAGTACTCTACCATTACTTAGTCCTACAAAGGAACATTTATTTGAAGGGACCAATCATCATATCCACCTAATACTCTACCCTTAGTTAGTCCTACAAAGGAACATTAACTCTTTGTTTGAGATTGTATGTTTTGTAGTTATTGCATTATAGTAGTTGTATCATCCTTTTCTTCATCATAATTATGTAAGTATGGAATGCACCTAAGAGTGGGAGTGAATTAGGTACTTTAAAATTTTTTGGTTTAGACTTAAGTGTGACTATTTTTCTGGTTTGATGTTAAGTGATGAAAGCGGTAAAGTGCAGAAAAATAAAAGACATAGCGATATATCATGGTTCCTCTCACAATCTGAGAGTACTCAAGTCCCCTTACACAGTAAGAGATTTTACTATCTGTTAGAACTATGTACAAATCTTATCCTAGACTTTTAGACACAAGCTTTTAACCAATCACTAAGGCAACAACACCATATGATCAAACAAGTCGAAATAAGAACAATCCTCTTAAAATAGACTATTTTGCTTCCAACAATCCTAGACAGCAAGGAATACAAAATAAATCTGGAAAATATAAGAAGTTTGAAGTTTGTTGAGTGTATACCAATCCCTAGGATTGATCTTCTCTATCAAGTAAGCAATTCTCAAAATGTTATACAAGTGCTAAAGGAATTTATGAAGTTGAAACTCTTTGAAAATGCAATGAAAGTTATTCAGAAGTTTCAATAAAAGTTTTATGCATTGTATATATAGTGCCTCCACACAATTCTGAAAGTGTATGAATGTATGAAAAGATGCTATAATTGAGAAATGTTTCAAAAATTCGTTAGGGTCAGAATTTAAATGAACCACTGTCACTCCTTCAGTGGTAACCAGTTACCGAAAAGTGCGTAACTGGTTACCCCTGAATTGGTGCTAAAAAAATTCAAAATTTCGCGTGTGTAACCGGATACTAGAAATGGTGTAACCGGTTACACCTGATGTACAAGGCCAAAGAAGTTAAAGTTAAGAACGTGTAACCGGTTACCAGGAAAGGTGTAACCGGTTACACATGCTATGAGGATGAAAAATACTTTGATAAAATAAGTATTGGTCAGGTTTCATGAATATTAAACAAATGAATGCAACATGCTACGACTTTCCATAAAATTCTTGAGAACTTATAGTTAACATAATAAAAGTGCATACTTGTACCTCGTGTAATGATCAATCTTTAAAACATCCAAAGCTAATCTTCATGAATTGAAATTGAGACTTTGATGCATTAACTCTTGAAATGAGTCTTGGTCCATTTTTTTTTACATGAGCAGATTTTTATAACTTGTCTTCATCAAAACTATCATTTGGAAAAGCTTGTTTTCACAAATTATAATCAACTAATAACATGTTTGGATTGACTTTTGGAAGACCCAGAATCAATTCTAGAGGTGTAGAATTGATTCTGGGTGATTTTGAGGTGTTTGTTTTTATCAAAAGTAGAATTGATTCTATCTCCAGAATTGATTCTACTTGAAGCTAGAATTTGTAGCTTCTACCTCCAGAATTGATTCTGGGTGATTTTTACACTGGAATTTATTGTCTAACTCACTTTTACATAAATGTATCCAAACATAAATCAATTCTGCTAAACTCAATTCTGTTAAAATTAATTCTACCAAACTCAATTCTGCTAGAATCAATTCTGTTCACCGTCAATCCAAACACACCCTAAAGATGTTACACTTAAGGGTGCGCCACATAACTAGGCAGGGTTGGGAAAGCAAGGTGAGTCTTTGAACAAATGGTTTTGATTTATTTGTGCCATTGTATTTGCATACACTTTCCTGGAAATTTCTGAATTTGTTTTAGAGTGGTTTGTTGTTGTTTGTGGCACATTCAAATATTCTAAACTAATCTATACTCGATGGACTAATCATAAATAGTGAGTTTTATATTGGATAATTTAATGAAATATGTCTTAGTATTTTAAATTAATCTATAATTTGTCACAAATAATTATTATAAATTAGGCTTTTATAGTGAATGTAAGATATTATAATTTTTTTTGATACTTTTAATTATTAATGTGGTTGACTAAATTCTGGAATGATGGGTGGTTATAAACCATGCTTGAATCACTATGCTAAACCTTTTAATATTAGATTTAAAATAGGGAAACAAGTTCATAGTTTCCTAAATTAGATAACCTCAATGTTGCTAAACCATGCTTGGTTGACTAGATTCTGTTACAATTTGTCTTTTTAGGGAAACAAGGATATATTTCATTCGAAAGATGAAGGCAATTAACTTTCCTAACGTAGATAACCTGGATGTTGTGGATGTACTTCAACCTCCTGTTTTTCTATTTAATCAGTCTGTCCAAATATTATATTATTCCGTGTACACAAGTATGAGCAGTGGTGGAGATTCATTGTATTCTTTCATTTCTTGAAACTGTCTAATAGATTTATGGTTAATGGTAAAATAGAGACTGTAAGTTAGTTTTAATTTCTTCTTGTAAGCTAAATGTAGGTACTCCTTGTAAGTTAGTTTTAATTTCTTCATACATGATCACTTTGTTTATTGTGATGGCATGAGTCTTCTGACAGATTCTGGTACGTCCTAAAAAGAAAAATTAAAACTTGGTTTTAGTTTAAACAGATTCTAGTATGCCTTAAAAAAAAGTTGTTTTTTTTTTAAATTAACGTTGGCTAAAATCACTGCTAATATAAACATGCAATAAAGGTAGTGTCGGTCAATGGGGACGCTAACGTTGGCGTGTCAAATAAATGTTTTTGGGTTATCCAATCACAATCCTCTTTATTAGTTCACGAACAACTCAATTCAGCTCGTTAGGTTCAGCTTGATTGCTTCACAAAATTAAAAGACATTTTTTAAAGTAATTCTTTTTTATATTTGACATTTTAAATTAATTTTTTTTAGAGAAATTATTGAAATCAAATAAAAATTATCATATTGGAATTTAACTGTATTTAAAAAATCTACTAATTCAAAAACTACACAACTTTTAAAATGAATTAATAACTCTCCCTATGGCGCTAATGGTTGACTCTGAAAGCACAATAGATATTGAAATGGCAAGAACATCTTCTTCCATATGGAATACCACTCTATATTTTCCATTGTTAGATTAAAAGTAAATACAGGGTTAAGATTTGGAGTAAATCTTTAAACCTACTTTTAAAGATAATGTAATCCTTCTCATATATAATTGAGTTGACTCATGAACCAAACGAGTCTAACTATGTATAGTTTAAGTTCAACTCACTACAACAGATAAGACCTTAGACAGCGCTTTTTTTTGTCATTAGACAGCGCTTTTAAGCGCTGTCTAAACCTGCGCTGCTATAGGTTTAGACAGCGCTTTGGGTAATACCAAAAGCGCTGTCTAAAGGAGGGTATATTTAATGAAAAGCGCTGTCTATGGTACCTTTAGACAACGCTTTTTGACATTATAAGGTATACCTTAGACAGCGCTTTTGGGAAAAGCGCTTTCTAAGCCTTACCTTTTTTGACATTTTTTTGGTATACCTTAGACAGCGCTTTTGGTATAAGCGCTTTCTAAGGTCCACCTTAGACAGCACTTTTGTCAAAAGCGCTTTCTAATCCCAACCTTAGACAGCGCTTTCACCAAAAGCGCTGTCTAAGGTATACGAAAAATTTTATATAAATTTTTTTAAACCACAATTTTTACCAGGTTTTTTCAACCAGAATTTGACCTGTTTTTCAACCAGCAATTTTTTTCAGAAAAATACCACAATTTGGAGATTCAAATCAATCCAATTTATCCTATTTAAATGTACCAATTTACACCAAAATTATATATCCAAAACAATTGGCAATTCAAACCAATATATATATTTAAAATTACAAACCAAAATTATATATACACCTATTTATAATTACAAATCATTACATTTTTTCTACAAATGCACATATTACTTATACTAGTACTTTTGCATCCAACCAAAGCATTGCTTCAAATCTACATTATAGGTCCTGAAGACACATAGATTGTAATTCAATTAAAAGAATACATAAACAAAGTTACACATATTTAAATTCTCATCAATTAAAGTAAGAGTACAATATTATACCTTGTAAAATTCCGAGCTCCATAATGTATTGACACCAATCCTCTTTAATTTCATCCAATTGAGAAATTGAGTAATGAGCACACTTGCATTCTTCAAAGTACTACATAATAATATAACATAGTTTGATTTAGTTTTAACTATTTCATTAGACATGAGAGATATGTGTTAATATTAAAATAACTCATAAGTTAGAAATACATACATCGGATGGAATCTCTATTCGATCCAACAAAAGAGTGTCTCTCATAAACCTCAACATGAAATAGCCGCAATCTATTTGATTGCGTTGCCGAGGACACTACAAATGAAAAGAAAATATGGATAAATCCTAAGTTTTATCAAGTAGCATCACTAATATAATAAAACATGTGATAATTAATATACCTTCACATAATTCCATGTAATAATGGGGTTGACTCTCCGCTGTGGTAGATGGCTATCTCGTAGTGCTAGGAAAGCTTGTATAGCGCTAATAAAATATAAGTGAATATTTAGAACAATTCACATAAATAAATAAACAAACAAATAAATATACACATTCATATTTAGAACAATCTCACTTACGTGTCAATACACTTCTTTAAATAAATATACACATCTGGAGATACAGACTGAGATAACGCCTCCTGAAAATCAGATGAATATCGAATATTTGTCAAATATTTGTTAATAAAGTTTTGATTTAATTAAAGAAATATTGTTATACTTACACATTTCTCAAATACTTGTAGAACCTCTTCTGCAACAACTCCAGACTTGCCCAATACAACGACGGCAAAAAAAGAATCTACTTTCACTTGTCTCTATAATTCATAAGAATAATTGCTCAGATATTGAAAAATTGAATCCCCAAAATAGATACTAGCTATGTATATGTAAACTAACTAACTAAGTAGCTTTAAACACAAGTCACAGCTCTCACTCCATGATCTACATAATTTATACTAAATTACAACTCTCATTCTATATTAACAATACTATATTAATTAAAAAATATTTGTTAACTAGTCTCATTCTATATTAACAATACTACAAAAAAAGCATCTACTTTCACTTGTCTCTATAATTCATAAGAATAATTGCTCAGATATTGAAAAATTGAATCCCCAAAATAGATACTAGCTATGTATATGTAAACTAACTAACTGAGTAGCTTTAAACACAAGTCACAGCTCTCACTCTATGATCTACATAATTTATACTAAATTACAACTTCAAAACAGTTAAATCAAGAAGAAGAAAAAACACACAACGCTTTTATTTTTTTAAATGAATAGTTTCCTTGTTTTTAACTTATAGCTGCGCTTTTGTATTAAAGCGCTGTCTAAGGTGCGATGTTATAACTTACTTTTGTTGTAGTGACTCATTTAGTTAACGAATTCAGTTTTTCGCTCATTTGGTTCATGATCCTAGTTCAACGATTTAATTGTCAAACCGAGTTCCGAACTATTTTCGAATTGGTTCGGTTCATTGTCAGTCCTACACGTGGCAAAGAGTAGTCTTAAACCTAGCCGAAGCTACATGATGACATGTAAATGTTAGCGTTGTTGTCGACCGACGCTATAGATGACGTGTGAAACTTATTTGTTGAGGGACAATCCAATCACATACAAGCATGTGTTACGTGTTAGCGTCGCACCAGGCCGATGCTATCACTTGTGATAGCGTAGACCAAAGAACCATGTATTAGCATCATTGTATTGTTCATTAAAGTCGGCGCTAACTTTAGCGTCGACTTCACACTATTGTAGCTTCTAGCTTTGGAGAGTCACCCAAAAATTGACACTAGGCCGACGCTAACACAATTTTGTGTCGGTTTTTTATATGTTAGCAAGAGTTTTTAGCCGACTCTAATGCACTGTTTTCTTGCCGTGAGAGTCGAATATATATATATATATATATATATATATATATATATATATATATATATATATATATATATATATATATTAGTATAAAAAATACTTTTTCAATCATACATTTTAAATCAGGTGCTATCCACTTGATTTAAAAAATTGAAAATTAGAACACATGGAGCACATTTTTTAGTGAATATAATTTAAATTGGTTAACCTGATTTTTAAAAAAAATTATAATTAAAAAAGGAGTTGGTTCCCTCTCTTTTGTGCGAAAATAAAAAGTCACAAAGTAGTCTCTCTTCTTTTTTCTTCATATCACAAAAATAGACAAAAATAAAAGTTCCTTCTCTTTCTCTGCAACGCTCACGTACCGGCGGCGAAAAAATCGGTTCTTCTTATTGTACGACGGCGAAACAAATCCTTCCTTCTCACTGTACCGGCGTCGCTCACGTATTTCTCTCTCTCAACAATATATTGTTTCTGAGTTGTATCTCTTTCGCTCACATATTTCTCATTTTAGGGCATCTGTCTCTCAACTTGCAACAATAGACCTGAGTTTTTCAATCAGAAGACATTCAAATTTGTAATATTCCATAACTGTACCTTGGTAAGTCTCTTTCTCAAACCCTAAATTGTTCTTGATTTATTTTTTCTTTTGATTTTTTCTTCTCAAGCCCTAAACTGTTCTACAATCTTGAGAACAATGGTTGATTAATTGCTATATGTTCTTGTTCTTGTTCTTAAATTTGAATAAAATAGTGTGAATAATTATAAGAGAATGTTGTTCTTGTTCTTAAATTCATAAATCCTCAGAACACCCAGCAGAACGATACTCTATACCACTGTACTCCTCATAGCCACTGATTTCAATCCTTCTATGGAGCCACTGTGTGCCTGAAAACACATAGTTTATTATGATGAATAATAATAAAATGGATATTATAAAACACATACTTTGACTTTTCTGTTCATAAGTGCTTGTTGAAAAGTTTGTTCAATTAGGCTTCAAGTCATTTGAGTATTGTTATAAGCAAGTTCGTTCTAGCGGAGTAAGGAAAAAATATTCTAAATGCCTAAATAATGCACTGCATAAACAGTAAGTTTATTTGTTAATGATGAACAATTGAGAGAAAAAGGGAAATCATGATTCTGATAGCAATGAAGAATCGTTTCGAATTGAATTAACAATGTAGCACTTTCGCTATATATACAGATTGAACTAAGGCTTAAGTTGCAACTAACTTAACCGCCTCTTGTAACTAACTTTTACAAACAAGACTAAAATACAGGCTAATGACATAATTAAGTACAGTGGACTTATAACCTGAAGGAGAATGCATCATGGAGATGATTCTACCCCCAATCCAGGGAACATTTTTAAGAAGTCATTCACTACTTTTCAGTTCAATAGGAGTTTTTGAAACTCTGTCTTCTATATCCGGAATTTGAATTTCTTTTTTTGTAGATCAGAAGACAAAAGGATGGTGAAGAAAATAACAATTTTAGTGTAACAGATAGGATGATACTCATGATAAATTTAATAGAATCGAATAGATACAAATTATAACATACTATTATATCAAAGAATAATCAAATATTATAGGAACGGTGTACCTTGTAGAATTGGAGAAGTTGTCGACGGTAAGAGTGATTATGAAAGGATTACTACCCTCATTGTCGTTTAGGGTTTTCAGATTATGTTAATTGTCTAATGGGGCGACACTTAAATAGTTAAACGGCTGAGGGCTGGGACCTCTCATTGGGCTTAACTGAATGATTCAACCAATCACGGTCCATTCAGACACAAAACACAATCAAATAATTCATAAATAATTAGTGTTTAATAACAATTGACCATACAATAACTAATTAATAATTGATTATTTAAATCCATTTGATTAATTAAATAATTAATCTAACAATCTCTCACTTGGATGACAATAATCAATTATTCAAAAAATATTGATTTTAATATTAGAATATCAATAATGGTCAAAACACTAATCAATACAAAAGAAGTAAATTTCAACGTTGCAGAAATTGTATCCGATGGGGAAGACAAATCATACACATTAGTACAGAAATAACATTAGAATTATTGATATAACACCTATTTTATTAAAAAAAGATATGAAATTTATATATAATGCCAATTTTGTAATTAAAATGAAAATTTTAATTTTAATGTTAATCATTAATACCCCATATTTAAAAAACTTAGTGTCTAATGTACGCTATTTTTATTGCAAATAAATGTTTTAAGGTAAGATACATGTTTTTAAGAAAAATAAGTATAAAATAATAAAATGATAATATATATATATATATATATATATATATATATATATATATATATATATATATATATATATATATATATATATATATATATATATATATATTCATACCTGTTTTTAGAAATATTAAATGTGATACCAATAAATAAATAATTAAAATTTTCGCTAAAATTTAGAAACGTACGCTTGTAAAACCTACGCTCCTAAACATATTAGGATTTCACGACCTTTGCATTTTCTCTCAATCACCCTCTCAAAAAACGTTCAGACTAAAAAACTTTCTCAATATCAGTTTTGAATAATCACAAACGGAATCCCTTTCTTTTAGGTTTTAATGTTTAGCTTATCAATTTTACTATCAAATTAGAATCTGTGTTCCCTTCCGCTTACCACACGTCGCCGTGTCAAGATCCTTGTGGTATGTCCTTTGACTTATAATTATTTTTTTAAACCCTCACTCTAGTTTTGTTTAATTTGTGTTCTTTGGAAATAAAATTTCATATCACATTGATTCAAAGTTAGAACTCTGCTATTTGAAATTAACTATGTTATTTGATACTTGATTTCTAGGTATTGTTTGCTGTGATTAGTTCTTAAGCAATGATAACATATTTTAATTTTCATGTTAATGAGTTTTACTAATTTGAAATCTATTTGTCATGTATTGGGATAATTATTTAATTTTGATCTGTTTTTGTTATACAACTTCATTTCAAATTGTCAATTTGAACCAACACACGAGGTATGAAGTTTTAAATAGGGTTATTCAAAATATTTAGGTTTAGCCCTCCTTTTTTAATTGATATATGATATTTAATAATTTCTTTTCTTTATTAGGTAAAGTATAATTGCTTTTTATTCATTTCATTTTTGTAGCAAAAAATTGTATATATAAAAAGTTTACAAAATTCTTAAGCTTTTTCCTCAATAGTTTTATAGGATTCAGAAGCCGCTGCCCCCAAAATATTCTCCATCACTACAATTTAAATAAATAAGAAACTTAAATTATAATTTTTTTGCAGCATTTATATTTTACAAATTTTAAATTTGTTAGAATAGAAATAAATCCCACAAATTTGTTTGAGATATTATATAAAAAATTTAAGTTATTAATGAAAATAAAAAAATTAACATGCAAAATCATTTATTAAAATAAAATTATCAATTCGTACCATAAATGTTATCATTATCACTTTGTTTAATATTTATTTGATGATAAAATCAATCAATTTCATCTTTATTAAAAAATTGCCTTTGTTAAATGAAATTTAATCAAATTTAAATGTCATACAATAAATTTAATTTTTATGCAATTAATCAGATGCTAATATTATTCTATCAATACTATTTAAAATTGATATTCATAAGCTATTTTTAGCTGTCTTTTACTAATAAGCTACCATTTAGATTTTCATTGTTATCTAAATTTTTAATCCTATCTATATATTCAATTTTTACTAATAAATTAATGTTTTTATTTTATTTGTATCTATACTTATTAATTTATGCACTTTTAACTTATTTATTGGGCAGAAAAATTATTTAAATTGTCAAATATAATTTTACATTTATTTTTAATAATTTTATCTAACATTTTCTTTTTAAAATTTAATTAAAACTTCAACTCTTTTATTTATTTATTTTTTTAGTTTTGAATTTCATATTTAAAATTTTGAGCTGATATGATCTTTAATAAAATAAAATTTTATATAATAAATAAAAATTCACAAATAAATCAAATAAACGAATAAAAAGAATTTAAATTAAAATTGTGAGGTTAGATGAATAAAATCTAATTGTCTTTTGTGATAATAAATATAATTTTCACATTTATTTTATATATAGTTGTGGACTCTACATTCAAAGAAAAATATACGAGCGTAAAACATTAGAATTATACACTATTTAATATACCAATGATTAATTTCATATTTTATTTAACGATTTATATTTAACCTTAGTTATTGTCTCATTGAAAAATGAATTAAACAAAAATCAAAACGATAATGATAATAATAAGAATTAAATTAAATGCTTTTAAATTTTCTTATTTTATATTTTTTAAATAAAAATAAAATATTTTTAATTTAATAATTTGAGTACAATATAACAAAAAAAGTCACGTAATTTATGGCACAATCCTTTTTATATTATTTTTAAGTTGTGACATCTATCTCAAGTTTTGGAAACTTAAGATATTGTACTATTTTACACATTAATGAATTTGAATATTACAACTACATCTGGATTATATTAGGTTCATTAAAATAAAATAAAATACATATCATTAATTATTATAGAAAATGCGACAAATATTTTTTAATAATAATTATTAAGCTAAATAATACTTTTATTTTGATATAGATGATCTTAATGATTTGATTATGGGTAACCAATGACTTTTCATGCATATTTTGTCCTTGTGGTGCAGGTAAGTACATAAATATATATATATATATATATATATATATATATATATATATATATATGGGAAATGCTAAAATACACCCAAAATTGATAGACCCTCCATAAAAATACACTACATCTATTTTCTTTCTATTTTTTTCTTCATCTTTTTAATGTGGGTCCCACCCAAAATTGGTGGCCCCACACAAAAATACACTAAGGTGTATGTTGCTAATGCACACCTACATGAGTGTGCATTAGCATATATATATATATATATTCATTTTTTTCATTGATAAATTAATATTTATATTTGTTTCAACAATTTAGATATCTGCATCGCTGGTGTATCTCCAATTCCTCTAGCGAGAAATTTGGTTTCTTTGATCCTTTTAGGACATTTAATAACAAATCTGATGGCCATAGTGATGAAGCTATGCAAGCATTCATACAAAATAAGATGTATAGTCAGCCTAAAAAATGTTTTTTAGGACCACGTTTGAATGTGTAAGTGCATATTACTTATTAGATTGTCAAATTGTTTGCGTGTTATATTTTTGTTTATATGTGCTTCTAACAAAACTTTTGTAAATTCACAGCAATTACTGGCAATTATTTGTAATTTGTCCTGATGATAATATTATTTATTAGTTTTGTTCACTTGGTAACCAACCAAGCAAGTCTTTTAAGGACTCACTTATAAGGTAAAATGTCTTTTTCAAAATTTGTTGAGATTTCTCTACTGGTTAGCTTGATATGTTTACTAAACATGATTGGATTTTTGTTAAATATATATATATTTTGTTAGGGCTATGAGAGGTTATAACATCCTGAGTGGCTATATTATGAATAAAAAGCCTAATTTATATCTATCAAGGTAAGTTATATATATATATATATATATATATATATATATATATATATGTTTTATTTATTTATTTATTTATTTATTTATTTAATTTGTAGGCACACCATCAAGATAATTGTTGGGCTTGTGGTTATTATGTAATGAAAAATATGTTTGACATTATCCAGACGAGCATATTTCAAGGATTACATGAGGTAATAACAAAAGATTCCAATGCTTAATATGTAAATCACATCACTTCATGGTTTAACATATTCTCGTTTAATTTATTTTATTATTTGCATTTGTAGATATATGATGATTCATCATCATATGACAAGGATGTTATTGATAATATCTGACAACTTTGGGCTCAATTCTTTTTGCAAATAGTTGAAGAACAACATCAACTTGAAGAGAAAGAAACAGAGAATTCGATAAAAGATGGCGTTTTATAAGAATTAATATTGAATTATCAATTTATATTGTTTTTTAATATATTTTTTGTTTAAATTAGAATTTACACTCTTTGGTACAATTTGTTAAAATTAAACCAAAAATTGTGAGTTTAATTTTGTTCAGTTGAAACAATAATAAAAGATTTGCAGTTGTCATATGTGACCTCAACTTTGTTTAAGATTAAACATTTGTGTTATGTATTTTTTTGTCATCCATTTCAGAGAATAATATTTATTGATAGTTCATTTAAAATCAAATCACACTCGATGTCATTTATGACACTAACTTTAGTAAGGAACAAGTGTGATACATATGCTATACAAATATTATAAGAAAAGTTGATACACCTAATTTAAAAAAAATAAACAGGTGTGAAAGTTTGGTTTCTAACCATATAACTCCATTAAACTTTTAACACCCAATTTTGGAGAAAATTGATATGATATATATGTTCTACATCTTTTTTAGGTAAAATCAGGTGTCATAAGTTGGTTTCTAATCAAAACTCTCCATTAAACTTTAACACCGGCTTTTAGAAAAAGTAGGTATGATTTATAAGTGTTTACACCTATTTGAAGGAGAAAAAAGGTGTCGAATGTTAGTTTTAACACCAATATGTAGTAGTTATTACACCTGTTTATCATCGGTGTTAAATCAATTTACCATACCTTTTTTAAAACCGGTGTGAAAATCATACTTACAATACCGGGTAGCAACAACACCGAAAAAAATCAGGTATTAAATCTCTAAAAAATAGGTGTTAAATCTGTTATCTACACTAGTGACATATTAAAACTCACAACTTTATATAAAGAATTATGAATTTAGAGTAACATATTTAAGTTAAGAGTACTATGTTATAAAGAATGGCCCAAGCATATGAATATGCTAATGATAAACTCCCACTAACCCAAAATATCATAAGACTTACTCATGTGTATAAGTCTATGGTTAGTGATTATACTAATGAGTTTTAAATTATAGGTCATAGAATATCCACATAGGTCAAAGAATAGTAATTACATATAGGGATACCCTATTACAAGAGTAATTACATTTAATCATAAGTACCTTCATAACATAATATCAT
The DNA here is from genome assembly GCA_022829125.1 of Lathyrus tuberosus. Classification (NCBI taxonomy): domain Eukaryota; kingdom Viridiplantae; phylum Streptophyta; class Magnoliopsida; order Fabales; family Fabaceae; genus Lathyrus; species Lathyrus tuberosus. Next base: position 126,227 of record JALAZF010001101.1, read on the forward strand.
ACTCGATAGGAGTATTGATATTTACTTGTACTTTAGTATGTATGGCCTCAAGAGTGTGGAATGTTGGTAACAGAATTGCACAACATTATTGCATGCTAAAGAATTATTGTGCATTTTCCAACAAGAGTGACCTAAACATAATATTATGATCCTTCCCGAGATTAAGAGAATAATATATATCTCGGTATAATAGAATACTACTTCTTAGGGTTATTGTGTATTTTGAAGTCTTTTTAGAATATGTTATATTTTATAAATTGCGTCAGAATATATGACAATATGAGAATTATAATCTGAAATTTTTCAGATTATGTTATTGTGTACACATGCACTCCCACTGATCTAATATGATAAAGATTTATCAGAACCCACTAATATTAAATACTCTGATTATACAATGGGATACTAATTTTATTTTTAGTGCAAAACTATACAGAGAAGTGGTTCTATTATATATCATCATTAGAGTTTTACAAACTCAACCACATATTTCGCACGTAATAAAATATGTCATTATTTAAATAATTTCACATGAAAAGAGTATGATGATTATATAAAATATTTACCATCATTTGAGTAAGATCAAATCCATATAATTTTAAATAAAATATATGATTTTATACAATATATTAATAATTCACTCAATACTCAAATGCTACAAATATAATTACACACATTTGAGAAACATATTACATTATACGCAGCGGAAAAATATGAGACTTTAATTAAATTTAATATTGGGGATATAACACAAGTAGTCATAAATTTTCATCAATAGTATAAGACTAAAATATCCTCAATATAAGTCTCTATGAAATAACATTATATTAAACAAATAATATTTATTTCTCATTTATATATAATTGACAAGTTAAATTCTCCCACTTGATAGAGAATAATAGTTGAATTATTAATATAAGAGTTTTAAAATATTTAAACAAATAATCAATTATTTTCTCTATCATACACTGATCATGTCAAATAATGTCACACTGATAGGGTGTGTCCATCACTTACATAATACAAAGAGAATTGAAATCCATTTCAATAATAAAATTGAATTATTGGATTTCATAAAATATTACATGTCTTTAAAATAATTTCTTATGTTTTAAATAATAGTTTCAACAATATTAAATAAGAAATATGACAATGTACAAATATTATGTCACAAAAAAATTCTAATACCGATAGGGTACTCGAACCATAATTTACATAATCATAAATCCCAAGTATATTAAATAATAATAAATTATATTAATAATAACATACCGATAGGATATAACTATTATCAATATAAAATTTATTATAATTAAAATAAATTTAATTATTTTACTAAATAAAATTTGGATAATTATACTCACGATAGGTGAGTTAAAATCACACGGATTAAGAATGCTTATATTTTATTCAAAATAGAAAAATTTACATAATTGTATCCACGATAGGTGAGATTACAATTATGCAAATTAATAGTAATTATTAATTTTCCAGAATAAAACTCTCAAGATAATAAGATTTCAAATATACTCATAAGACTCCATTTTTTTTAATGAAGTATACAATTAGAAATCCCTTTATAAAATAAAAAAGAGTTTTAATTTTAGAATATTATGAAAAATAATAATTTATAAATATGCACTTTTTTTTCTTCTGAAAGGAGTAGATAATATTAAACACAAATTTATCCTTAAATGCAATTATATAATAAGTTATAAGAGATTCAATAATACATTCTAACTAATCTCAAATAATGTGCTATTTATCCTTGCAAATAGAGTCAGTGACTTTAAATAACTTTAGACTTTACAATCTCATCTCAAATAATTTATAAATCAACATAAAACCATTTTAACAAAACAACTCTTATTAGAAAAATAATAACACAAATTATACTATATTAATTAATATAATAATTAAGAATAGTATATGAGTCATTAAATAAATGAGAAATATCCACAACATTTATGCCAAAATAATCGGAGTAATAATTAATTATTATTTGACAAAATATTATAATTAAGAATGCGTTCCTAAGCACTTAGCCGGGTAGTAGACTTATTGCGGCATGAAACTGTTTCTTTTCGACCCAAATCGCATGAAATGATTCAACACAGTCGAAAGATACTACTTGATGGTTTGTCACTTTTCAAGCTTTTAGAAGAATTTTATATAAGTTATAATTGTAATGAATATATTAAAGAAAGCAAACTACTAATTAATTCTTTAATTCAAAAGCCAATTTATTTTTCTTTATTAATTATTCATTTGTAATTCTTAAAAAACTTGGAAGCAGTATGTTATCTCCAATTCAATCATGTTACATAATGTCGTATAGTACCGCTCTTCAGCCATGTAATTGTTAATATTAATCGAATACATATCAATAAAAATCATATCACAAGTAACAATTACACAATTTGTTGATTTCATGCACCACATGGTATCGTCTTTTCAAGCAATTTGTATTAATTAGATTTCAAATAGATTATATTATACTATATCACATAATATATTAATAGCCATAACATGAATCTAAAACCTGGGTCTGATATCAATTGATAAATTTAATAGAATCTAATAGATACAAATTATAGCATACTATTATATCAAAGAATAATCAAATATTATAGGAACGGTGTACGTTGTAGAATTGGAGAAGTTGTCGACGGTAAGAGTGATTATGAAAGGATTACTACCCTTATTGTCGTTTAGGGTTTTCAGATTATGTTAATTGTCTAATGGGGCGAAACTTAAATAGCTAAACGGCTGAGGGCAGGGATCTCTCATTGGGCTTAATTGAATGATCCAACCCATCACGGTCTATTCAGGCACAAAACCCAATCAAATAATTCATAAATAATTAGTGTTTAATAACAATTGACGATACGATAACTAATTAATAATTAATTATTTAAATCCATTTGATTAATTAAATAATTAATCTAACAACTCATAAATTGACTAGGTAAAGATTTGAACAAGCGCGTACCCAGTTGTTCCTTGTGTTGTTTCTCACTAGTCAACATCAGCTTCGACACCTCCTCCTCTGAAGGCAAATTTACATGCAGAACGTCCCCATCCACTCCCCATGTATCAAGCTGTTTACAAAACCAAATTGTTTAAATATTAAGACTCTGTTAGTAGCTTTCCAGAATCCAACTGCAGTAGCTCTGTTAGTAGCTCTATTAGTTATTAAATGATGTTAGTAATAATATTAATCTTTGTGTTAGACCTTATAGCTAACAGGATTCACACCCTTTAACATATTTAGCGCTAATAGTTTGTGTGTAGTAATAACAATGAGAACTTTTTTGCTTTCTCCTTAACCGTATCGATGTCTCGTTCGTCTGCGAATTTGCACCTTTCAATGAAATTTGTAGCTTTATCCGGCTTATGGCGAAGACAAAGAAACAAATGAGCTCTCTCCAATTCGGAACGAGAACAACCTCGTCGAATCCCAATCAATGCATAGTAATCAACACTAGTTATTTCACCAGAAGATAACCGTTGTTTCAGTTCTTGAATTTTGGTGGTTAAGGCACAGAGTTTCCCTGGAATCTCTCTGTATCTGACATTATGACGCTTCCATACCGGACCAAGATGGAGTTGTAGAGAAGTTTCAAATGTTCTAAATCGTGTAGAGAATCAGGTAAGCAACAAATTGTTTCGAAGAGTGAAGCTCTGGTTTCAAGGGCTTGAATGAAGGTTGGGTCTAGGGAAAGAGTCACTACAATATTTTTATCCTATAGCAACGCCTAATTTTTAGGAGGTAAAATACCCGTTCTCGTAGAGAGTAATAGACAACAATTTTTATATTTCATTGCGGTAGCATATATATTTATTTAAAATTTTAAACAACGGTTAAAAACCGTTCTCGTATATATCAAGAAGAACGGTCTTTTTTAACCACCATTTAAAGCCGTTCTCATATAAATTTTAATTATTTTAATAATATATTTATATGTAAGTGACTGTTCTCCTTGTTTAATTTAAAAAATATTTTTCAATACACACTTCTGGAATCGAAGGAAACCATTAAACACGCTTAAACAAATTTATCGCAATTCCCTTTCAGTATTTTGCGAGACCGCGAAAATGAATTTTCTTCCCCCCAAAATTGTTCAGTGATTCTCCTGCTTACGAGATTCTTTCCCTAAACTCTAACCCTAACTCTTTCTTTCCAATCAGATGAGCTTCTCCTTCTTCTCTTGTCTACGATTTATCCCTCGAGCTTCCTTCAATTATGAGTTCTCCTTCAACTAACGTACGAGTTTCCTTCAACATTTACAAACTATCCTCTATTTTTCTCTTTTCTCTGGGTACGAATATAACCCTTTCTTCTTTTTCAGGTCTAAAACCCTAACCATTGGAGGCTTTGTCAGTTCAATATTTCTCAAACCTCAAAGGGTTTTCAATCCTTTCATATTAGTAAGTCATTTTTTCTATTCGATTTATTTCTTTTTTCATATTAAATTTGCTAATTTTTTTATTAAGTTTGGATGATGTTTGGAAATGGGTGGGGTTTGGATTTTAAAAAAAAAATTAGATTTTAGGGTTATTATTGTTGCATGCTCTCTTTGTATGTGGTTTGATTTTGTCATTGATTTAATTTTGTCTTTGATTTGATTCTGTTTCTCAAATAAAGTATGGAATGAATACTGAGTCAAATAAGGAATATTTACATAGAGATCATCATTACATTATTTCCGCCATTCTTCACTTGAACAAAAATGGATGTAATAATCACACCAGAATAAACATCTTTTTGCAAGTGCATGTAAAAATGGATGTAATTACACTATTTTCAAAAGGATGTAGCTTCTTTGGGTTATATAAGTTTTGTTTAAAAAGAATGGCATATATGTATCACTTGGAGAGATAACATATCAAATTGTTTAATCTTCTTCAGGATTTTCTCCTGTTTTATTTTTCCTATGAGTCAATGTGTAGTAATATTTTTTATAACTTAACAATAGAAAAGTTGGACCAATCTTGATAGGTAAGTTTGGTGGCAAAGGCGGTATGGTTGGTGGCAATGCTCTCAGTGGTGGTTCTAAGGAGTTGGACGATTAGAGGTAGGTTTTTGCCAATTGGTTCTGAGAATAACAGCCAGGTGGAGGTTATTAGGTAGTTCAGAGGATCATTGCCGTGACTGGAGCAATGGTTTAACCTGCAGGTGTCCATTAGCAGCACCGCATTTATAGCAACTCGTGTGGTTTATCTCGTGGGGGATTCAGCTTGCTTCTTATCTCGTGTGGTTTATGTCGAGTGGTCCATTTTTTGAGTTCTCATTGCGCTGTTTTCGGAGGTAGCAGTAGGTGGTAGTGTCGGTTTTCGTTGGTTCGTCATCACTTAATAGAATTCCTGTGGCTTGATTGGCTGGTGTTGTGGAGCTGGATTTTGCTACCAGCATTGAGCTGTTGTCCCTGTGGTGGTGGAGGTTGGACGGATTGCGTAATGTCCAGCTTTCTATTGTTAGCCTCATTATTTAGGGGGCACTCTGAAGGCTGTTGGAATGTAATCTCTTTGGTAGCAGGCCCTGCAATTGGAAAGTAGCAAGTTTTTGCTGTATTGGTCATGTTCTGTGTTTTTTGGTCGATGATTTACATGTCAGTTTTGGAGTTGTGTTATTGGTCTAATCTGCTGGTGTGCCTGGCTTTGTGTCTCTGGCTTCAACTGCTCTTCAGCTTTTTCCTGCAGCAGTTTTATATTTAGAGTTTATGCTATGGTATCAGATTATTCTCAGCAGTTAAAGGTTTTGAAGGTCTCTAGAGTTTTTTGGTGGTTTTCTGGTTTGGAGCTTCGGTTTGATTTCGGTAGTAGGTGCTGCAGAATCTTTGGCCTCGTGTTTGGGTGTATCGCTTTGGTTTTGCTGTCACAGTTTCCTGGTTTAGTCATATAGTTCGTATCGACTGTCTCCAGTGCTTGGTGAAGATTCTATGGTGTGCAGGTTGTGGTAGGTAGAGGTAGCAAGTCCTCTGCTGGTATAGTTGTGGTAATGAAAGCCTCGGCTTTTTATCATCATTTCGGGTTCGCAATGAGAGGTTCTTTGTCGGAGTTCTGTGTTTTTGTCTGGAGTTTAGAGGGGCCTCGAGGATCCAGTGTCCGTCAATTGGTCTTTATGGTGATAGGTAGATCTGAGCCTTGAGTATAGCAGTAGGTGCTGTCTATTGGCCCGGTGATAGTTAGTTTTGTTGTTATGTCTTGCTATATGCTTTGCTGGTTGATTTTCTATTTTTTCAAAGGTATCGTCGGTTCAAGTTCGGTCGGCTCGTCGGGCTGATCTCAGGTTCAGATCGCGGCAAGGTGCGTTAGCAACCAATAAACAGAGATCATTCTGTAGTGGAGGTGGAGGTGTTCAATCATCTGCAGGTGGAGTGTGATTTAAAATTTAGAGATTATTCTGCAGTGCCTGAGCTGGATGATCAGTTGGCTGTTGATATGATCATATGCTATTAGTTGCTCTTTTTGGTTGGTAGGATCCTGTAACTTCTTTGGCAAAGTTGGGTTTAGCTCTCAGGAGTTTTAATCAGTTATTGGGCTTGGTTTTTAGCGGACCTTGCCTTAGGCGTGGCCTAGCTTGTGGTGTCGTCTTTGTGTTGTGGGAGATTGCCTGGGCGCTAGTTCTAACCATTATTTTCTGTCAAATTTGTCTATTTTACCGGTAATGAGGTGGTCAGCTGTGAGTTGGGGATTTGGCATTTGATCCGCTGTCATGGCCGGTAGTAGTATAGGGGTAGAGTGTGGTGGTGTGTTTGGCAGCTTTGAGGTGTGGCGGTTCTAGATTGCAAGTGTACCAAATCGTTTGTTCGGGTGGCTGGTGGTGGAGGCGATACTCTATGGATCCCGTAGCATAACTGGCTCGTGGTTTTCGTTGTGGTGTTTGATCCTTTTCAAGGCAGTTTAGAGTGAGACTGTTAGAGTCTTTGGTCTTTCTCTGGCTACTGATGGGCTCTTTGCTTTTTCCTGTTTGTGGTAGCCTTGGAGGTGGATCAGCGTCGGGGCATTTGAAGTTTAGCGTGGGCGTATCCAAAGTCTGCGGAGTCGGCTTATTTTTCTGTTTTTGTTTCACTCGGTAGCCGGTGTTTCTTTGGAGGAGTTTATAGCTAGCTTTCATTGGGTGTAAATCTTTTTTGGCTTGCTGTGCTGGTGTTTTAGGCTTTTGCCTTGCTTTTCAGTATGTTATTGTTGTTTTTGTTTGGGGTTAGACTTGAAAGTGGATTGTCCTGGTGTATTAACTGTCTTTGTTATTCTTTAGCACTCCTGGTGCTGGTTTATTTTTAATGCAATTGATCTTGTAACTATTTTGCATGTGCATTTCACACCTATCATTTCTTTAACACTAGTTTTAATTTAATTTCAGCATCTACTCTCTCGCCACCTTTCATCTTTGTGTCCTGCTCCTGTCTCGCCGCCATTGGACATTCATTTTGTAAGTTTAATTTATATTTTCCTTCCTCATATATGAGTAGCTGTATTTTGGAGTCCTCTCTCAATTGTCTAATTTATTCATATTGTATTTATTTGTTATGTTTTTCCTTGTAAGTGAGACACATTGGATTGAATAAATTGATATGAAATGAGAACCTTCGAACCAAGTCATTTTCTATGGTTTTATAAGAAAAAAAATATTATAAAAAACTATTAGTCTTTGGTTTATCATAAAAAAACATGAAAGTTCATAGTACAAGACAAAAAAAACACGAAAAGAACAATAACAATGTAGAAATGAATATATACTTTGATGACCACCAAGAGTTTCAATGGCATAAACAAAGTAACGATGAAGTTCTAGTGTCCATCTTAAACGAGGAACTTTTGATCTAACATATTGTCTCACTACACCTTCTCTTCCACAACTAGCCATTTTCAAATCCAAAAGAGTCCTCAAAAAATCACTTTTTTTTTTGTTCTACTTAGCTTCTTGATAGTAGTAGTAGTATATAAGAGTGTGAAGAAAACAAAATGATGATTGTGAAAGGGTTAAAATATCGAGAGAAAAGGACATGGCAAAGGGAAGCGTCCGCAAATTCCTTAACATGTCACTGAGAATACCTTATGCCTTATGTTAGGTGTTGCCCCTTAATGTGTCCCCCTCCCCTACCCCTATATAACCTTAGTTACAAATGAAAAAAAAATGAAATCTAAAAATAAAAGCACTTAACTTTTTTAGAGATTAAAATCACGGGGTGGTTTTCTGATATTGTAAATCATTGTGCCTATGCAACAATATACCAATACTACTATATAGGTACTTTCAGTATCTTTTGTTACTATCAAACTTTGACCTTTCTATTGACTAGAAACTTTTACTTTCAGTGACAAGAAACAAACTAATTTTTTTTGTTATTGTTTAAGTCATTTTTATTTCGGAACCTATTTTTAAGATTAACCAAATTCCGAACTAGTACTGGTAGCACCTTGATGTTACAGACTTATGCGTAAACACTAGCTATACATGTGTTTTGATTTTTATATAAAGTATCATTTTATTGATTCAAAAAATAAAGGTTTATTTTCAATATAAAATCTTGTAACATATTTTATATTTATGATTTAATATTGATTCTACTATACACTGAACTCTACATATAACATATTTTATTCATGGTCAACATGTGTTTTAGAAAGAAATTTATAATTGAAATTTGCACACACTTCTACTTCGCAACCATTGTAATATTAAATGGTTATCACACTGTGCATCTACACTAATCTAGCAACAATTTCTGTCCATAATCTTTTGACATAATGAATCTTACTGTTAATCTGACTAGTAGAAGTGATTAAATAATATATGAAGAGACATTGGTAGGCTAGTTTGTATACGAAAAAATGATTTTTTTTTAGAAATTGGACACTTTGGTTTAATCTACTGCTTTTCTTTTCTACTTGTGTTGCTTATACGTTTTTTCCATATATGGTAGTCTCCCCGTTAGCCCGATGGACAAGGAATGGACAAAGAAAAACCCTGCGAGTAAAGAGTAGCAAAATGGTCTTGATTCTTTTCTAGATTATGCATACACCAAAGGAAAACCCCGCGGGAAAGAGATTTTGTGTCCTTGTGCTAGTTGTTACAATAGCAACTGGTTTACAAGGAATGAAGTACGAAATCATTTAACCGCATTTGGATTTCAAAAGGGATATGATGTTTGGGTTCGACATGGTGAGAAGAAATCGAAAACCGGTGATCTTAATGATAATCATATGAATCAGGAAGAGGATCAAATTGACGATATCGATGGACTATTGCATGAGAGATTTAGAGATGTTATAGAAGCAGAAAATGAAGTAAATGTAGGCCTCAACGAAGATGCAAAAAAGTTTTTTAATCTAGTCGAAGAAGCCAAACAAGATTTGTATCCCGGTTGCAAAAACTTCTCTAAATTGTCGTTCACCATTCGTCTTTATTTATTGAAATGTCTTTATGGTTGGAGCAACGTATCATTCAATGCTCTATTAGAGTTATTGAGAGAGGCTATGCCTTCATTGAACATCCCTGATACATTCACAAAAACTAAAGGCGTGATAAGGGACTTAGGGTTGGATTATAAGAAAATAGATCCTTGCCCTAATGATTGCATGATATATTGGAAAGATCACGAGAAGGATACTTTTTGCCATGTTTGCGGTGCTCCACGGTGGAATGAAGATGTAAACGGAAATGATCAAGTTGAAAAAAATCATAAGTCTCATAAAGTTCCTTCGAAAGTTTTGAGGCACTTTCCCTTGATTCCTAGACTTCAAAGACTGTTTATGTGTTCAAAGACAGCTAGCTCATTAAAGTGGCATGATGAAGAACGTTCGAAAGATGGGAAGTTGAGGCATCCTGCAGATGGAGAAGCATGGAAAGAATTTGATAAATGTCATTCTGAATTTGCTGATGAACCGCATAATATAAGACTAGGATTGGCCAGCGACGGATGCTCCAACTAATGATCAAGTAAGATTCAATTGTTTTATGTTTTACATTATAGTTTTAGAGCTTTTGGGTAATAATTTTTTTTCCATTTTATTACTCTTATTTTGCAGATCATGAATGATAATATCAATGAAGATTTTCAGTCATTCGATGATGAAGAGATGTAGATTTGGAGATGTAGACTTAGATATTAAAGTTAACTTTTCTAGATTCAAGATTTTATTTTGATTATGAACGATTATTGACATATATGTAATGAATTATGTTAATTTTTAGTAATGAGTTATGTTATTCTACATCTTCAATATACATTCCACATTGAAATGAATAATGTTATTTTATTATGTTTTTTTTTTAAATTGAAAGATCATTTTAAATATGTATAAGAATATTGTTATATAAAAAATTGTGAATGATAATATTTATTATCAGTTTTATAAAATAAAATGATTTCATATTTAAAAAAAAACACCATTTGTTGCAACGGTTATAAAGTGTAGTTGTAGTATAAAAATCGTTGCTATAGCCTTCGAAGAAGAAATTAAGATATGGATCTACTAGAACGGTTTTAAATGAGCAACAGCTACAAACCGTTGCTATATCACATGAAATAGCCGTTCCTAAAACCACTAGAAAGCCAACGGTTTTACTATGAGAACAAGGTACAACCATTTCTATTGATAGTCGTTCTCTGTGGAAAACTAAAAGAACGGTTATGTACGAGGCGTTGTCATTGGGAAAAATAACCGTTGCAAAAGGATAAAGGAACGCCTCAGTTTGGCACGGTCTTAAAACCGTTCTGATAGAGAAAGGCAACGAATTTTTTATTTTTGGCAACGGTTTTTATCCGTTGGTGTAGAGTTAAAATGTTGTAGTGAGTGTGGTTGCAATCAGCAATGAACTAAGCAATTAGACCAGCAGAACGGTTTGCAGGGGCTCTATGCATGTAGCATTCCACAAGGAAGCCTTGCGAGGCAGCACGCTGCCCGTCAATAATTTTTTAGAAATGACGGATGGCTTCTGAATAAAGACCGGCATCAAGTGCAGCAAGTGCTGTTGCACGACGACGAAGGAGAAACTTAATGAGGCTGAGTAGGTGTGTTACTCTTTCAGTTACATTTATAGGAACTCATGGCGGTGAGGTACTCGGTTGGTTCGCCGTATCCCCGGCAATCGGGATGGTTAACAGAGGAAAACTATCGTCAAACCAACAAACACTCTCTCGCCGGAATGCTGCACTGGCAATCCGTTTTCCAGTTTGGAGAAGAACCATTGCATCCTCCATTAATCCTAAATGGCAACAAGCTTCACCTAAAACCATGTATCTGCATTCATAATCAAAATTAATAATTAGACTATTGTAAGTTATGGTTTTATTTACAATGAGAATCACTGAAAAATAAGAGGCGAAGCCTACCTACGAGACGGCGACTCGTCCCAGTAATTGTCGCAATGGAGAAGATGGTGGATGAGCTGTGATGTTCCACTTCTGGTTGAGCTGTGATGTTCCTTGTTGTGTTATGCGTGAGAGGAGAACGAACGAAATTGGGAGATTGATGGATGAGTTTGAGATATTTTCTGATGAATAATAATCCTAGAGTGAGGGTGATGAGAATGATGAAGTTGCAGAATGTTGTATGGTCGAGAGGATTGAAGGTTCTGTGGTGAGATCAATGAATGATGAATTATATGTTTTTGAAGAATGAATGGGTTCTAATTATTGATGAAGGAACTTGCACTGAGGGCTTGAATTTATAGAGTGAGAGTTTGTTAGGATTTAATTCATCTCAGCCCTAGGATTGAGAGGAGTTAGTTAGAGATTGAAGGGTAATGATGGATTCTGTTAAAGACTATTTGGAGGTGTTCCAAAGTTAGTTAGAATTGAGGTTCAGTTAGTTAGGTCTGTTATGTTTTCTTTTAAAATCAATTAAGTGTTAATGCTATAGTGAGTTGTTAGTTAGTGATTGCTAGAACTAGTTTGTTACATACTGATCCGAGTTGAGAATTGGATTAGAAGCTATTGAAAATTAATTTTCTTGTGTTGAAATCAAATATTGCAATATGTCAAGTGAAAGAGAAAATGGCTAGTGAACTGTAACTTCACTTTTATTTTTTTTGGATTGGATTCATGGTTGAGTATGTTAGGAGAGTTAGATTGCATGAAAATGCTATTGCTATATGTGGAATAGGATTGATTAAAGAACTGAATTAGTGATCAAAAAGAGTTAGTATGTAGTTGAAATTGTTATGATTTTCAAGTTAGCTGTGAAATTCTGTCAGTTGTGGAATTTCTCAGTTAATTGAAAAATGAAAATTCTGTTAAGGAAGTTAGTTTAGGATGTGAGTTGTCTAGTTTTAGATTCAATATAACTTTAAGTTACAGTTGTATTAAATTGTTTGAGAAAGAATGGTACATACTTCGTCATTGGCTTAGTACAAAAAATGGGATTCAAAGATTTTCTACAGTGTAGTTTTCTACAATGTGAATATTTTATTTTATGTGCATTTGGTTACTCAAACTCAATGGAATTCAGAAATTTTCATTGAGGAAGAATCCCAACAGAGATTTTTATAGTTATTAATCAAAATAAGACAAAAAAAATGTTGATAGTGTGTTTGAGAGAGACAACACCTTGTTGACATCTCTAAGGATTATACAATTTCTTTGCAAATCATCAACATAAAGAATGCATTATAAAATTTCTTTAGGATACGTTTTTGAGACGGGTGTAGTTGTTTTATAAATTTATGAATGTCAAAATTAATTTGTAAATTTTCCATTAAATGCATTTCTCATTTTAGACTATTTTCACTTTGTCATAATAGCCATTTTGATCTTTAGATATGATGCTGTGATAATTTGTGACGATAGTCTTTCAATTGATCAAATATTTTCAAGTGTTTTTTTTAGATAATAATTTTACAGACCAAAGCTCAACCTAAATAATAGAACACATTCCATAATCAAACTATAAACAATGAAAGGTGCACTTATATATTATGTAACTGCACTTAAATTTCTAATTATTCTTCCTAAAGATTCACCTGAAAAGAAAAGGGAACAATTATGGATTTTGAAATATCCTTTCTTGATCAAAACTAATCAAGAACTTCTCAAGTGTCCTGATTTATGTTTCCATCTTCAGAAGTTGCTTGAGAATGTTTGTCTTTTCTCTTCTTTGATCCAGAACTAGAAGAGTGTTCTTTTTCTTGATTGAAGTTTCTGCAGAAGTTGTTCGAGAATGTCCATCTTTTCTCTTCTTTGACCCTGAACCAGAACCAGGATGGTGTCCTCTTCTTATCTTAGTTGCAGTTTCTGCAGAAGTTGTTTTAGTTTCAGGTCCCTCATTTCTCTTCTTTGAATCCAACGGCAACGACAATGGCAATGTTGAAGAATGATTCATTGATGCTCCTTTTTTGGAAGAAGTTTGAGTGTGCGTTTGAGAAAGTTGTTCATTTTTCTCAAACTTGTAATCAGCCCTAAAACTAGTAGGACTCTCACTAGTTAACTAATTTGAAAACAATTACAGATAGTAAAGTTCTGCAACTTACCTAATTCTTTTGGTATCGAACCTGTAAAATTGTTCATCGACAAATCGATTTCTGTTAAATTCAAAGCCTGAACTAAATTAGGTATCACACCATTCAACCCGTTAAGGTAAATGTATAGCTCCTTTTAAATTGTTAAATGGAATGGTGCTAAAACTCAGTTAGAAGTCTTTGTTAAAATAGTTAGTGAAAAAAAGATGGTGGTTTAATTGATAATATATTGTATTTAGTTGATGTACACTTTAGTTAGTGTTAATTCAGTTTGAGTTAGTTGTTATTTGCAATCCATTATGTTACTTGATGCAGTGTGTCGAAATCAATTGCTGCAGTAAGCTGTGTAGCTATGTAGTAATGGAATCATTTTGCAATGTTATGAGTTTAGTTGTTGTAGTGCTATGTGAGCTAGAATGAGGGTGCTATTGTATTTGAATTATTGGATTGTTGTTGGTTAACTAACTGTCATGAGATTTGATGTTATGAAAAGCATTAGTAAGAGCATTGTCGTTATGTCAAATTAGTATGCTAATTGTTAGGGACATGCTAGCTAATTGGATGAAGTTGGTCTTGTCATGTTAAAATGTGGTATTAGTGAATTAGAATGTTAATGAATTAAAGTCAATAGGTTAGTGTGTCTGTATAATGTGTATGTAGAATGAACTCAATTGACGATTGGTGTTGACTGAAATATGATTTTTATTATGATGGATGTTAGAATGCTACGTTAAGGTTTGTGATACCTTGAAATTAAACCAATTAAAACATGCACCGGCTGCTGCGGTTGACTTGTTGATCTTGAATGCTAAGTGTACTAACTTGTTAGAGATTATGCAACTATTTCATGTTAGTAAGATAGTAACTTGTTGATCTATTGAAATTGGTTGTTGAGAATTGTTAGGGATAATTGGTTATTTTGATTTGAAGTTGTTACTATGATTGGCTTTGAATCTCACTTGCTGTTATTTTGAATGTGTTAATAATCATCTTTATAGTTATATGTATTGGTCAGACGGATGTTTATTAGCTGATTTTTTTTATGTTGTGCCTTTAATCCATGTTGATCTATTATTGATCCAAATTTGGTACTTGACAATAGGTATATAAAACACCTTTGTACTCGGTTAGACAAGAGTAACATGTATGGTTTCAACGATCCAAATTTCATTCAAACACAAAATGATCGAGCTAGTTTTCAGTCTCACATAACTGAAAAGTTGTTTGAGGATGACAAAGATTGTTTTTTTGTACCATGCCTCAACAAGTAAGTGTATTTGATCTTCATAGAATATTTTTTTTACTAAATTAGTTTTTATTAGGTAATCACATATATTATAAAGAATTGAAGTTGACAAATTTAATTTTTGTTTCCCATGGAATGTAGTCATCATTGACAATTGCTCATTATTGAGCCAAAAAAACAAAATGTAGTCTTCCTATGTTCGATGGGGTTGAAGCCAGATAAAAACACCGTTCTTATTGTTGATTCGTAAGTATAATTTATTTACCTTACATGTAATTTATGATTTTTTAGAAGACAAATATAATGAATATATTTTATTACCATAGAGCCATAGATGGATATAATAGGTTGAAACGTTCGAGAAAACAGAGAAAGCCAACATGGAACATTACTCTCAAAGTTAACAATTTCTTGAATAATTTAAAGTTTATTAATAATTTTTGTATATATATACTATTTATTTACTATAACTTATGGTAGTTGTAGTGCCAAAGACAATATTTCAATTATGAGTGTGGCTATTATGTTATGATATATATGTTGAACATTGTATCTGCGGGGATTGTTAATTCATAGAATCAGGTATTTAACAAAAACACTTCAATTATATGCGTTAATTGTCTTCTTTAATGTTAAAATAATACTTTAATATTATTTAATATTTATTCAGATATTTGGAGACTCGACACCATTTTATGAGGATGACGTTACGAATGTTCAAGAACGCTGTGAAAATTTCATTCTAAAATCCATTTGAAGTAATTTGATTACGTGTCGGTGCTATTTGTTTTTGTGCTTCTATTGTAGGCTTCATAGTTTGTTTAGCTTTGCTTAGACAAACTAGTGTTATGGTAGTACCATAGTTTGATTTTGGCAAGAGGTACTAAGTTTCATGGTACTGTTTGTAACATAGTTTCATGAATATTTTATAACTGATCGAATTTATTTAAAACTTTGTTCTATGGTATTTTGTATTAATGGTTGTGTATGAAATATTTTATTAGTATTTAGTTGTGATGAAATTTTGTATTATTTATAATTTTTTGTACAATAATGTGATAGATATAAAAGAAAAATGACAATACGGAAAAAAATGACATTGTACTTTAAAATCGAATGAACTGATTTAAAATAATATTACTAAATCAAATAAACCAATTTAAATTTAACAATTTAAATCAAAGCATATAGATTTAAAAGCTTTCATTACTTTTTGAACTTTTTTTAAATCTGTCAAATTAATTTAAATAAACACTTTTAAATCAGACTAGCCGATTTAATAAAATATTTTAAATCAGATGATACCTGATTTAAAAGCTTTCATTATTTTTTAAACTTTTTTAAATATGTCGAACCAATTTAAATTAACACTTTTAAATCAAACTAGTCGATTTAATAAAATATTTTAAATCGGCCAAAACTTGATTTAAAATCTAAAAACTTTTTAAAACGGCTAGAATTAAATCGGACCACCAACCAATTTAAAAAGTATTTTTTATATTAGTATTTTATTGCACTTGTGTTAAGAAAAGAGAGCTATAATTAGAATATTTAATTTTAATGTACTTTGTAATAACTGACATTACAAGCCTTGTATTTATATGATCTTTGATACTTTCAAACAAAATTTTTTACCTTAAAATAATATTTTAGTTCATGTCAATTGACGAGCAATGATATTTTAGTTCATGTCGATGGGCGAGCACATGAATATTATTTTTTTTTGTTTTCATATTTTTTAATTATTATTTTGTTTTATTTAATTCTTTTAATGATTAAAAACATTATATATTAATTTAATAATAATATATTAATTAAAAAATATTTTTTTAATATTAATACTATATTAATTTTGGTATTTCTGTTTCAAAAAAAGGTACTAAAAAAAAGTCCAATCCAGATGGTTGAAAAGTTTGTAACATAGAAATCTACAAGAACAAGTTCATAGAATGAAAGGTTTGTAACCCTAAAATTTATAGGTTTTTTTTTAGGAAACTAGGGCTAGGTTGCCAATCTCATCATATCAGCATCTCAAATTGCAAGTACTCTGCTACTTTTTAGCTAAAGAACAAGAAAAGCCAGTAACTTTTGATAAAAAGTAAAAAGTTTTCATAGATCCAGGAATTGAGGAGTACACAAACAAAACAATCAAACGCTACTTCCAAGATGTTCCAAACAATATTGCACCATTTCAGACCAATTCCAATAAAGCAACGCACTTGTTTGTCTAACCATTATTCTTATATGCTTCAAAAGGGTAAATAAAATCTTTAGACCAAACAAAATTGTAATCTTTGAAACAAACAACACAATGCATAGCAAGTAGAAGAAATCCAGAAAAAGCTCACTTTGACTTGATGGGTATAATGTACATGCCATACATTCAGGCGCTGACCAATCTATGTATCACAAATTAGTGTAAATTTTGTTTTGATGGGACATACAACAGTGACACATCCAAAAAAGCACAAGCAAACATACATAAGATAATATTATATATACTTATATTCCCCCAAGTTAAGCATAGTAGTACATATAGTATAGTAGGGCAAAAAGGCTATAAACACTACAAAGTACAATCAAACACCATATCCAACTTCATTTCACTATAAACACAAACAGCAGAGAAAAGATTGAATAGATTGAAGTGAACCAAACCCTCCTAGCTGGCTAGTTATCCACAAGAAGGGTGGACCCCACCACACAAACCTCCCATTGAAGGTATAAAGTGGCCAAGCTCCACCCAACTAAATCGTGGAATGGAAAATAATTACACATAACAACATACTTATCTGATAAGTTCATACCCTATTTAACATAACTACATATACAACAACACATGAAATGATTAAAACAAAGAACTACGTGTGCTTATAGAGAAGCCTTCCCAGTGTCCTTTGGTTTCCTTTGATTACACCATCCCGAGGTGGACTAAAGCACAGAGGCAGAACTTCCTCGGACTCGCAGGGAAAATTCACACTAACGAAGTGTTTCTCCAATTTCTCCTTTCCCTACCCAATCAACAAATTGAAATATTAAATAAAAATAATCGATGAAATTACAGTAAAATAAATTAGGGCAGAGATATGAAAATAGTTTGTTACAGAATAATGATTAGGTCTAGTATGCAACAAACCGTACCTGGAGGCGTGCGGCAACCACATCACGTATCTTGTGGGAAAGGAACAATTCCCATTTCTGATTTGATGCCGTCACAACAAATCTCCAAGCTGCACTAGGCTTTGTGAAATTTACAAAGGCATATCCTTTGTTCAGCCCAGTTCTGCAATCATGTAGTTTCATTTTCATTATTATTCAATAGTGTATGAACAATGAAAGTTCTAGAGAAGCAATTTAGTAGTTTACCGGAAATCTATCGGTAAGTAGACAAAATCAAAGGAGAAAGTGTTTTCTTCTCCAATTTCTCGATCTTTAGCGTTTTCAACTTTGCAATGTTTCTCCAATAACTTCACTATCATGTCTCGGCTGTGACAGCAAGCCATACGCACTAAATGTAATTAAATTATCAAACAAATAATAGATTTAATAATGTACGGTAGGAAGAAAGAAGCATACGTGTATTTGCTAGGAATGTTTTTAATCATAACAGTTGTTTCATCTCCATCAGGGCGAACCGGGACCACAGGAAAACGACTTACTTTATTTTTCCGGTCGGTGGAAGCCCTAGAGTGTAGTTGTTCATGAATATTAACATGTTTTCTGTGATGATTCTTTCTCGAACTCTCGTTCTTAAGTTCAGGTTCTTTTTCAGCATCATCTATTCCCTTCTTCCTCCCCTCAAACTTCGGGATGCTCAATCCATGAGAACGTTGGCCTTTCATTTCTCCATCATTACCCTCCGTAGATGCCGCCTCCACCGCTATATCCTTTTTCACCCCGCTAGATGGCGAAAACGTAGGAGTTGCGGTGGTGAGGTTTGGGTGAATGCTAAAGGAAAAGTAAGTTGATGAGTGAAAATGATGTTTTGTGGTAGTGGGGTAGTAATAGAAAAGAGGGTAAGAAGGTTGATATCGAAGAGGAGCGAAAGTGAGGCATGGAGGGTGAAGTGCATGCACTTGGTTGCTGGGGTGAAATTCGGGAGCTTCTGCGTTTAAACCGGAAGATACTAAGGAAGCCATCGGAGAAGGATATATGTGAGAAATCGAAGGATATGTGAATGAGAGATGGAAACGGAAGAAAAAGAAAGACCGAGTAGGAAGGAACGTGAGTGAGAGTGATATATAAACACAAAAACACAATGGCTTTTCTGTTTTAGTTGCCGAAATTGACTCTATTAACATGTCTATCCATGGCTTCAGTATGATCTATGGTTTAATTATGACTGACTTATGTCAAATCATATCAGTAATTATTTTGATTATATATAGAAATTCAAGAGTTTTTTTTAAGATCATTAGTAAATATTGTCTTGCTAAACAAAAAGTTTTTTAAAATCAAATAGATTTATTTAATAAATATGAATAATATTTGTATATTATTATTATTATGGGTCATGCTAACCAGTATCTTAGGGTACTGATTAAGAATTATAAATAAGAAAAATATTATATATTTAGTTCATTGAATACACACAAAATTTTTAAAAAAAAATTAATTATTTATGTTTTCAATATATTGAATACACATATTTCTAGAAAAAACATGTATTTATAGTCTCTTAAAAAATATTTAACTTACCTTTTTAATCTTTTAGTCAGTGCTTCAGGGGCACTGATTAGCATTTCCCTATTATTATTGTTATTATTTCTTTTGTTGAAAATTATAAGACGTTTTAAGTATTTCAAACGAATTAATAAACTTAATTATTATGTTATGGAAAAAATAAATTATGTATTATTTTACAATAATACTCTTCAAAATTACAAAGGAGAGAGAAATTAAAAGAGTTGATAAAATAAATAATAATAAATATTTTAGAATATATTAAAAAAAATATCATTAATATTGCATTGGAAATTTAAGGTAACTTATACTTTGAAACAAATTTTTTTTAAAAAGTGACTTATAACATGGGACAAAGGGAGTACAATATTAGAAATTGTTAATATTTGTAATTTAAATTTATTAATTTGTAAATTTAAGAGTGAAACACATTTTAGTCCTTCACAAAAATATATTTGTAATTTAAGTTCGTGGCACACATAAGTTTCATTAGAAGTCAGTTCGATCACTGTGTTTACTTCAGATTTCGACCTGATAATTCATTTGTTATTTTGTTGCTTTATGTGGATGATATTCTAATAGCAAGCAACAATGTCGAAGATGTAATGAGGGTGAAGGCTGAACTCAATAAGGAGTTCGACATGAAGGATCTAGGAGCTGCGTCCAGGATTCTTGTGATTGACATCCGAAGAGATAGAAAGCAATCGAAATTATGCTTATCTCAAAAGGCATACCTTCGGAATATTCTCGAAAAGTATGGTATGTCGAATTCAAAGCCTGTTGTGACTCTGACAAACCCTCAATTCAAGCTGCGTATAGATTAGTGTCCCAGTACTGATGTCGAAAGAGCTTATATGAATAGCATTTCATATGCTAATATAGTGGGTTCTTTGATGTATGTTATGGTCTGTACTAGACCTGACATAACACATGCAATAATTCTTGTAAGCAGGTAGGTACATGGCGAATTCTGGAAAGGCTCACTGGCAAGCATTGAAGTGGATTTTAGGTATATAAATGGATATCTGAATAGAGTCCTAATTTATTATAGAGCCTTGGGTGAAGATAGTAAAGCAGCAATCAAATGATATGTCGACTCTGATTATGCACGTTGTTTGGATTTCAGAAAATCTATTTCTGGATATGTGTTCACTATGTTTGGGACAACAATCAATTAGAAAGTAACATTTCAGAAGGTTGTTGCCTGAAGCGGAATATATTGCCCTAACTGAACTTGTGAAGGAAGCATTGTAGCTTGAAGGTTTTGCAAAGGAGCTAAAACTTCAAGGTCGAAGTATCACTGTTAAATGTGATAGTCAAAGTGCAATACACATGTCGAAGAATTTAGCCTATCATGAGCGAATCAAGCACATTGATGTGAGGCTGTATTTCGTCAAAGGGGTAATCGAGCGTGGAGAAGTCCAAGTGCTGATGGTTTTGACAGATCATAATGTTGCTGATATGATCACCAAGACGTTACCCAGTTGCAAGTTTTTCCACTGTATGCAGTTGATAAAGCTGCATGACAAAAGCTAGTTTGTTTCTTGATGTTATAGAGTTAGATCCAAGGTGGAGATTTGTGAAATATTGGATCGAACTCTAGTTAGCATGTCGTCGAAGTCTGCTCACATGTTGTTGTCGAAGACCTACATGTTGTCGAAGACCTACATGTTGTAGTCGAAGTGTGTTCTAGTGTGTAGCGGTCGGATTGGACCTTATGTTAAGGATCCAATTGTTTAAGTTAACTTGTAATTGGTAATTGTTAAAAGGCTCATTAGTTTAGTATGTTAGGTTTTATTATAAATAGCATATTAGTCTCTCATCTTGTGGTGTGACAAAACCTAATTAGGATAAGAGAGTTATTTTTATTCTTGAGTACTTGTAATCTGTTTTATAGAAAAAGTAAAGAATAACAATTATAACCAATACTTGTTGTTTTTCCTTGTCAACCCTAACTCTTGCGTGTTTCTTGTCTATAAAGAAACATAGTATATTTTGTTCAAAGACATTCTAATTCACAGCAGAAGAATTTAAAAAATAAAAGAAAAATTAAATTCTAATCATTGAAATAGATTTATGGTAATGACGAAGTTTAGCACACATATACACAATATAAGTCAAGATTATCTATCTAATTCAATCATTTCAATGGTTAATATTTAATCACCTTTTATATATATATATATATATATATATATATATATATATATATATATATATATATATATATATATATATATATATATATATATATATATATATATATATATATATATATATATTTCAATAACATTTATAATTAAATGTTTATCATTTATTTCTCTATTCTTTTTTTAACCCTCATTTTCTAAGTAAAGTGATCCATACAATAGATAGATCCTAGAACTTTACCTTGCATATCATATAAGAATGTCATTTTTATGTGAGAACATGAGAATGAATCTGAATCATTAGATTTCGAAAATAAATGGTGGAGATTATGTGACAGTTTTTTTCTCTCTCTTCTATAATTTATTTTAATAATGGAGGAGAGAAAAATGACATTCTTATAGGATATGAATCATATATATATATATATATATATATATATATATATATATATATATAAAATAAATTTATATAAAAATTATAAGGATAATTATTAATCTTTAGATTAAAAAAATTATTTAATAAACATGTAAGTGTTTCTTTGATTATTTATTAACATTTTATGTTCTTCTAATAGTGTTTTTCTAAAATAAAAATAGTCAATTATATTTCATAATAATATCATTATATCTCATATTTTTCAATCATTGATTTTTTTTTCACGTATCATATTTTTCAATTCATCATATAATAGGATTTTTTTCTCAGATTATCCAGAAATCCTTATTCCATAAATATATAAAGCTTTTCTCACATGTTGGTGTCTACTCCAACAAAAGTCTTACTATTCTAACACATATAAAGATTATTATTGTTTCAAATTGTTTTTGGATGAGTATCGAAAATTGATGAAAGTGGTGGCAACTTTGTAAGACTTGCATTAGATTCAAATGTTTATTTTAAAGATCGTTGTCTACACCAATAATTCCTAGTGATATTCATAACCAACCAAAATTAAAATATAATGATTACTAATTTCATAACAATAAAAAAATAGAATGATTAATACTGATTGGAAAGAAATATTGTAAATTTAATTAAATGAAATTGTAATAAAAAACGTTTATATGCCTCGAAATTCATATTCTATTAGAAGTTATAATAAAAAGACTATATTTTATATTTATGAAATAAAGATTTTTGGATAATTTGCAAAAAAGAAAAAAGTCATAATGGATAAATCTGATAGGTGAAGAAAAAAACTCACTATTTAAAAAATATGAGATATAATTATATTATTATGAAAGATAATTGACTATCTTTATTTGAGAAAAGCACTATTTGAATAAGATGAAAAAGTTAAATAAATAATAAATAATGAAAGAGACATGCATGTTTTTAAATGAATTTTTTTATTTCAATTATTTATTTTTAATCTAAAAATTAATAATTATTTTTATTATTTTCATATAAAAATAAAATTCTCATTACTTATGATTCATATATATATATATATATATATATATATATATATACTAGAAGAAAATGGAGGATTAGCTACCATAATTTTACTACAAAATATTTTTGTAGCTAATTTCTATTTAAAAGACAATCGTATAATTGAATTACAAATAATCATTACTTATATTATTTAACTATAAAAAAATTTAACAAATACCTAAGAATAAACATATTATTTTTCTCCAAATAAAATAACTTATATATCTTTTATTGAAAAAATTATGTATATCAATTATATATATATATATATATATATATATATATATATATATATATATATATATATATATATATATATATATATATATATATATATATATATATATAAAATTAAAATTTAATAATTTTATATAAAACTATATTTTTTATCTACAGCTAGGTCTTCATTCTCTCAAATATTCATCTCGTTATCATCTCCGACAGACTTGTCCGCAACCGTCTTCGATCGCCACCATCTTCTCCGACTCCGATCGACCTCGTTATCTTCTGACTCCGATCGTCTTAATTCCTCCATTTACGATGGATATTGTATTCCTCATTCTCCAATTGAAATAGTCAGTCCCCTCAATCTCCAATCGATCATCTTATTCTCCGTTTTAATCCATCGTTGTTTCTGATTCTGATTTTTTTTTCAGGTTCTAAAAAACGAAATTGTAGGCTTTGTTTCCTGTAAGCATGCAATTTTTTTTTGTTTTTTATGAGTATCATATTGTCTGTAACGTGTTTGAATGAATGACTGAAGGGTGAATTTGGATTTTAGGTTGCAGTGGCACATACAATTGGGCATGTTGCAGCTACTGTGAGTATGTCCAAAGTTGCAGTTTCGTTTACACATATAATTAAAAGTGGAGAACCTGCTTTCAGTGTTTTGGTGTCAAAGTTTTTGCTTGGTGAATCTTTTCCTTTGCAAGTTTATCTTTCACTGTTGTCGATTATTGGAGGTTGTGCACTTGCTGTTGTCACTGAACTTAATTTCAATATGATTAGTAAGACTATATTCACTTATTTACATGGTTGGTTTTCATATGTTGATTTTGTTTTCTTATAGTATATTGAATTGATAATAGAATGCTAAACTATGTATTACTGATACACTTTTGATTGATTGAAGACGCGTCTCGTGTCTGAAACAACGTCGACATATATAGTTACACTCAATTGTTCTATTTTATCATATTATTATTAGTGTAGTGTCCTATGCCCATGTATGTGCTTCGTAGATATTAAATTTGTTTGTGCTTCGAAGATACTAAATTTGTAGTTTTTTATCAATCTTATATATGTTTCAGGGTTTATGGGGGCTATGACATCCAATGTAGCCTTTGTGTTTAGGAATATATTCTCAAAGAAGGGAATGAAAGGAATGTCTGTTAGTGGAATGAACTACTACGCTTGCCTCTCTATATTATCTCTATTGCTTCTCACCCCTTTTGTTATTGTTGTCGAAGGACCAGCGGTGTGGGCTGCTGGCTGGTAAACAGCAGTGTCTCAGATTGGTCCCAATTTTATTTGGTAAGTAAGCACAACAATCTACAAATCTACGCAACAATCAGCGTAGATCATATAAATGCTTATGCTTAAACTATTTGTATAACCAAAGATGATATGAAGTCATACTGTTTTCATAAGCTATCTCAAAGAGTTTATGGAAACATGCTAAATATGACTTATGAACATGTTATAAGTTGTTTCTATAAGCTCTTTCAAATAATCTACTAAATGCTTATTTTAATAGTTAGATTCAAATAAGTCAATTCAAACATGTCCTTAGTGGAGCCGTTTATAGTTTTTTCTTTTTTTTTGCATGTACAGTTGGATTTATACATATATAATATTCTCTAGTGATTGTGAAGTGTTTGAATAATGATGAACTTGTGGGTTGTAATTTTTACATGTGGGTAGCTGCTCAGAGTGTCTTCTACCACTTGTACAATCAAGTATCTTATACGTCTCTTGATTAGATTTCTCCATTAACATTTAGCATACGGAACACAATGAAGAGAATCTCGGTTGTCGTTTCTTCCATCCTTATTTAGCATAGGGAACATAACTGGAGACTATCGAACTCTACTAAATGTATTTGACTAATAATAAAAAATTTAACACACATTTGACTAATTAAGGAATTATAGTATTTTTCTAATTATTCTTCGGTGTAGGGATTGCTTGAAACAAGTTTATTTAGGTATGGGTTATTAACTTATGAATTAATTATATTTTATGAATTACTATTTTAGGCATTGTTTAATTTTTGACGAATTCGTGTTTGATTTTTGCAGGTGGATTTAACACAGCTCATGCTGCTGCTAGGTAAATCTTTGAACCTGTTTTATTTTTTGGCTATTTTATTTTTCTTTATTGTTGAATTGACTTGGAATTTTCAATTTCAGAGCGAATGATTGTGCTGCTATTAAGTTCAGGGGAGTTGGTGCTGACATAAATTTCAATCTGAATGATAATGAGGATGATCTTAAACAGGTTAGTGAATTCTCAAGTAGTTGATGAATTTGAGACTAGATAGATGGTTTGATGTAATTTTTCAACAGGTTACTGAATGATTATGTGGTTACAACAGTTTCGTCTCCTCAACAACACACAAGAAGCCATGATGCCGAAAGAAATAGGAAAATTGCAATCCTGATGTCATTTAGATAAATTCATTATGCATTTTTGTATTCTTGATCATCTGTTAGGTATGTTCTTTTGAGTATGATCAAACTCCGACTTTCTTGTTTCCTTACATCATTGTCTTAACTGTCATGGGTGTGAATAAATCAACCTCTAAGTGTGCCTCTGTTGGTATTCAAGGGATTGCTTGGGCTTTTGGTGGTATGATATTTGCACTTGTCTACTACACTGCTGGAATTTCTGGTCAATTCTTTTTCTTTACATCAATGTTACTTTAGTTTTAGAACAGGTGGACACATAAATCCAGCTGTGACATTTGGTTTATTTTTGGCTAGGAAACTGTCCTTGACAAGAGCAGTGTTTTACATTATAATGCAGTGTCTTGGAGCTATTTGTGGTGCTGGGGTGGTGAAGGGTTTTGAGGATAATGCTCGTTTTGAGTTGTTCAAAGGTGGAGCTAATGTTGTGAATCCTGGTTACACTAAGGGGGGGGTGGTCTTGGAGCTGAGATTGTCGGTACTTTTATTCTTGTTTACACTCTTTTCTCTGCCACTGATGCCAAGAGAAATGCTAGGGATTCTCATGTACCGGTATGATATGATATGGTTGTATATGCTTCATTTTTTTGTGGACTATATATGGAGTAATGTGATGTTTCTGTATTTGTAGATTTTGGCACCTCTTCCAATTGGGTTTGTTGTGTTTCTGGTTCACTTGGCTATTATTCCTATAATTGTTGGTATTATGATGCCTGTGTACATAAGGTATTATAAGACCAAAGGTAGCGGAAGGTGTGATAATAATAGCACTGCTCCTCCTTGTGTAGGGTAAGTAATTGCACTATGCTACATGATTTTCTTTTAACTCCATTATTAAATGGTTTGTGATGTCAAATAGAATTTTTGATTTAACATGTAAAGAACTTGTTTTGCAGGTGGGTGGAAATGATGGCACCAGTGTTTTCTAAAAAATCTTGGCCATGTATATGCATATGATCCAGGTATGGATAAGAATAACTAAGTTATCGTAGTACAAACCATACATATTGTGAAAATTAAGATACTTATATTTGAAAATTTTCATCCTTTTTTGGTTATTCAAGTAAGCTTGTTGATAATAAACAAATAATTCATTTTGGCCTGCCCACTCTTGAGGGATCTAATGGCAATGAGGCGAGTGATTTCATTTGGTTTCTGTGATTTGAATGACACTGCCAGTCTAAACTATTAATTAACAAACGGATTGTGTTTTGGTTTGATTATTGTTTCAGCTTCTGGTACCTCCCGCACCATCTCTGGTAAATCTACCATGCCAACTCGAAGAACATCGCTTCCGCTACCTACAAGAGGCAGGAACACAACAAACTTATACACCAATGTTAGTTATGTGAATTCTCCTGATGTTTTTGTCAATGCACCACAAATTAACAAGATCGCAGAATTCCCAATGGCTTCCTACAAGGACTTATTCTTCCTTGTTGTTTGCAGACCATCATCACCATCAGCCAAACACTTTTCTACCTCAGCAGAGAGTAGTATCATTTTCTGCACTTGACTCATTAGTTGGGTGTGTGAGCTGCAATTTCGGGTCTTTGCTTCTTTTGTTACCCTTGTATGTATCATAACTTTGTTTAATTTGTGTTCATTCTTCCCAATATATATATATATATATATATATATATATATATATATATATATATATATATATATATATAGGGAATATATCATATGAGAATGTCATTTTTATGTGAGACATGAAAATGAATCTGAACCATTAGATTTTAAAATAAATGGTGGAGATTATATTTTTTTTCTCTCTCCTCCATCATTTATTTTAATAACGGAGGAGAGAGAAAAACAAAAACCACATATAATCTCCACAATTTATTTTAAAATCTAATGATTCAGATTCATTCTCATGTTTTCACATAAAAATAGCATTCTCATAGGATATAAACCATATATATATATATATATATATATATATATATATATATATATATATATATATATATATATATATATATATATATATATGTATTTTCTTATTTTTCTGCACTCATTTGTATTCCATTATCATATTAATTTCATAATAATGAATATCTTAATTAAAAATATTGAGGAGATAATTTATAAAAATTTTAACTAGCGTAATTAATTTTATGAATAATTTTAATCTTGCTTGATTAGTTTTAATTAGAATTAATTATAATATATAAAAAGTTAGCTTGAGATTTGCTACGATATTTTTGCGGTGATATTATAG
Organism: Lathyrus tuberosus; assembly: GCA_022829125.1. Lineage (NCBI taxonomy): Eukaryota > Viridiplantae > Streptophyta > Magnoliopsida > Fabales > Fabaceae > Lathyrus > Lathyrus tuberosus. The sequence continues at coordinate 154,123 of JALAZF010001101.1, forward strand.
CTATTTAGTTTGGCAATGTAAGTTTAAGGCTCCGGTTTTGCTACAGTTTAGTTTGGATTTAACTAGGAAAATTTAGATATTAGTTGGAGTTTTGCTATAAATGTTTGGCCTAGATAATTAGTCACTCAATCCATGCTACGACTTATATTGTAGTTAATTCACAACTACTTTTCAACTAAATCTGTTTGATAGGGATTAACATCAAATTAGCTACGGTTTTGACCGTAGCTAATAACAGATTTTCTTATTGTGATATATAGATAGATATATATATTTAAAAGTATTTTTTAAATAAAATTTTACCTTGAAAAATTAATTTATTTAGGATAAAATAGTTAAATAAAATTAAGGCTAAAATACAGTTTTGGTTCTCCTGTTTGGCAAAATTCACGGTTTTGGTCCCTCCATTTTGTTTTTTAACAGTTTTGGTCCTCCACCCCTCACTATTTATGTATTGTTCATGTACGGACATGTATTGTTCATGTATGGATATGTACTGTTCATGTACGGACCAAGTACTGTTCATCATTTTTTTGGGCCAAAATTGGAGTGAGGGACCAAAACTGTTAAAAAACAAAATGGAGGGAAAAAAACCGTAAATTTTGACAAACAGGGGACCAAAACTGTATTTTAGCCTAAAATTAAATTATGTTTTTTCTTATAATTTATAATTAGAAAAATGAATGTTTTTATTATACATTTGTAAGGATCTCTCCCTATTAACTTTAAAAAAATGATCATTTATACGTTAAAAATTGAGAATGAAATTTATTTTAAAATAATTTTTTTATTAAAACGATGATTATTTTGAAACGGATAGAATACAAATTATAAAAAAAAATATTAACTTTATTTTATTTAACGATTTTATTATAAAAATTTCATCTTTTATAAGATAAAATCAAATATCAATTATATTTAATTTAGTTTCTCTCATTTTTTTATAAACAATCATCATTCAAAATTGTTTTTAAATCTTTTCATAAAATATATTTTAAAAGATGACACAAAAATATAAGTTTTTTTAGTTAACATAAATTTTTTTGTAATGTTTAAGTTGCGGAATTCAACTCTATCACGGTTAATTATTAAGCTCAATTAGGCTTCATTATGACTGACTCACGTCAAATCATACTACTACTAGTAAATATTTTTACTAAATATAAAAATTTAAAAGTTCTTTTAAAGGTCGTCACTACAAATTATCCAGCTAAACAAAAAGCTTTTTAAGATCAAATCGATTTATTTAATATTTAATAAATATGAATAATATTTTTATATTATAATAATTATATTTACATAGAAGATTATATGAAACATGAAAAATAAAACAATCGATCAAATTAGGTAGTAATTCAATAAAATTTTAATATATATATTTTTTTATAATAAAAAATATATAAATTAGAAAAAAAATGAAACTATTAATTTAAATATTGATTAATGGAAATTTGTCGATTTTTTTTAAATATGTGAAAAAATTACAGAAACCTACTAAAAAAATTGAGTATATATATTTTAAAATTGTATTTTTTCTTATAAAATAATTATCTTATTTATCAAAAGAATAAAAAAGATTGATTTATTTAATACAAGTTTGAATCATTTTTATTTTTAATCATATTATTTATGACATTGTTGTTTACGTTTTTTCTTTTACATGTATTATTATTTTAATTTTAATTTACTATCCTTCTTAATTTTTTTTCTTTTTTCAACTTCTTATTTTTATGATAGTCTACAAATAAATGCTTGTCCAAAACCATATTCCGTCCAAAAACATATCCTTTTTATTTTATTATATATTTTATTATTTAATTTTGATAATTTATAATATTAAATCAATTGTCAATATTTTGATTTATATTTATTATTTAAATAATTTAAAATGTAAGCATTGAATCTTTTGAAATTGTTTAATTTTATTATTTGTAATGTAATTTGATTTTGGAAAAAATAAATATTTGTATTTAAAAAATTAATTTTACTAAATGAATAATGCTGGTAGGGTGTAGATATTCGAATATGTTTGATACGAATTTGAATTTTAATTCTCCATTTTCGTTGAGGATCGGAGCGGGAAATATACATTACTTAGAAATTCGAGTTTGAATTTATGAAAGATAAAAATCATCCTGATTTGTCACATTGTCATGTATATCTATTAAAATTAAATAGAATGTGAAAGGAAAGAATATATATAAATACAAAGTAACAAAATAACCCTCAAGCTTGAAAAAAATATATATATATTTTAACTAATATTAAAATAAACATTCAATTACTTTGCAAGATAAATTTCTAATAATGACAACCTGTAAAATAATTTTTCAAGATAAAATCTATGATTTTTATAAAAATGTTCTCTTTGTTATTTGGAGAAAATAGAGTGTCAAACTCAAAGTTGTTGTAATATGTTTAATTCTTTTAGACAAATTTGTTATTAAAAAAATGGTCATGCTAACCAATGCTCTAGAACACTGGTTAAGAATTTTAAATAAGAATTATTATATGTTTAGTTCATTGAATACATATAAGATTATTTAAAAAAGTTAATTATTTATGATTTGAGGGCATTGAGTATATATATTTTTAGAAAAAACAAGTATTTTTAGTCTCTTAAAATATACTCAATTTACCTTTTTAATTTCTTAACAAGTACCCTGAGAGCATTCGTTAGCATTTCCTTAAAAAAAGCTACTCCTACTACCATTCTTACTATTTCTTTCCATTTAGTTTTGGAAGGATTGCTTTTTAATTGGGTCCCTGCCAAAAACTTTCTTTCCTTTTTAATATATTATAAATGTTTAAGATATGAGTTTAACACGTATTATATATTTTTTATTTTTGTCTAATCCAATCGTTTCGAGTTGGTTCGAACATCTTCGGATCCAAATTGTACACCCAACTCGCCCATGTTAAATTAATTTAAACTATAAAAATAAAAACAAAAATAAAAATACGGACACATGACTCGAGTGAAACCATCTGTTGAGATACAATGTTTTAGTGGAGAGAAAAGACTTTGCGTTTTTTGTTAATTTGGAGTATGAAATCATTCCTATTTTTGTGATAAATGCAAAGTCATTGGCCATAACAAATCCAATTGTAAAAAGTTCCTATTTATAAGGGAGGATAACCATCTACAAAATACAAAAGCACCAAGTAGAGAAGAGGTTGCTGGTACAAAGAATAAACGGCCATTTAAGAAAGTTTATGTTCCCACCACATCCACTAAACAAGGTGATCCAATAAAAGATGTCACACATGTGGATTCTGCTCATGAAGGTTGCTCTAACAGGCCTTTAACTTCCCATCTTGTTAACATTGGTAATGTGGATCCCAATGACATTATGGATCCCATTTATCCCAACAAGTCTTGATGACTTATTCACCGACTCTCATAAAAATATTAATGATCTCACAGTTCTTAATCATGTTTTCGAAGATGTTGAAATTTCTCATGTTATTGTCAGTCCAATTCTTCAAGCTTTTGATAAAGAGTTTGGTAATGATGACAATACTGATGATTTGGACTTTGTGGATGCCACTCAGCTTCTTGACTGTGCTATGGTAGCTCTTGCCAAAAATATTGATAACAACATTTTCCTTCAAAACTCATGGCTGTTATGACTGAGGTGGACAATATTGAAGTTGATGATCTTGATTTTTAGCAATAGGTGCCCAGATCTAGGAAAAAAAAAGTTGTGAAAGGCTAAGGTTGCTACTTCCAAAAGTCCCTACACCACAAGGTCAAGGGTGGATTTAAATCCTCCCAATGATTTATCTTTTTTGGAATGCTAGAGGTTTGCCTAACTCCCCTACCAAGTTAGTCCTTAAAAGGCTTATTGTTAAGCATAAACTTGATATTGTTTTTCTTGTTGAACCTTGGATGGAGGTTGATGCCTTCTCTTAAAGTTGGCTTGACAATCTTTTACTCAAGTTCATTGTTGTCAACTTTAGAGACCCATTTCCCCCTAACTTGTGGTCTCTTAGCTCTAATAATTACTTTCCTAATGTGGTTAGTGTGGATGATCAACAAGTTTCCTTCTCAATTAATAATGATGGCTTTCAACTCCATTTGTCTTCCATCTATGCTTCAACTTGTTACATAGAAAGAATAAGTCTTTCGCATAATCTCATTATGGTCCATGATATGCACCCTGGGCCCTGGTGTTCTATTGGTGATTTCAACGTGATATTGGGTGCGCATGAGCACAAGGGAAGACATTTCCTTCCTTCAACTCCTACGGAAGACTTTAGATTATGGACTGACTCTAATATCTTTTCTCATCTTCCTACTTTCGACATGGCTTTCACTTAGAACCATGGTCGCAAAGGCATCAACAATACTAAAAAAGGACTGGACAGATGCATCTGCAACTTTGATCTTATTAATGTTTGCTCAGCCATTTCAGTTTCTACAAACAAGTTTGATCACTTTCCTATCCTTTTGCAGGTCCTTGCTTCTTCTACAAGGCTCCCTTATCCTTTTAGATTCTTCAATATGTGGAACCTTCACAAAGATTGTAAAAGTCTCATAAAGAACAGTTAGACTACCATGGTTGTTGGCTGCCCTATGCGCATTCTGAACTCAAAGCTCAAGATCCTCAAGAGCAATCTCAAGGATTGGAATAAGGCTACTTTTGGAACTGTGCATGAAAATCTTAAAATTGCTGAAGCAAATCTTGATGCTGTGCAAAATAATATTGATACTTTTGGCCATTCTGACACTCTTGCTGAATAGGAAAGCCTTGCTATGCTGGATTTGGACCAGGCTCTCAATGTTGAGGAGGCTTTTTGGAAAAAAAATCAAGAATCAAATGGGCTTTAGAGGGAGATAAAAACACTTCTTATTTTCATAAGCTCACAAATATCAACCACTCTATCAAAAGAATTGTGGCTTTAATAATGGAGGATAATATTCTTACTAATCAGCAAGATATAGCTTCTCATGTGGTTAATCATTTCACTAACCTTTTTAATTACTCCTCATTCCTGCAGGATAATGACTTAATTCAAAAGGTTATTCCTCATGTCATCACTGATGATATCAATCATATGTTTGCTTTGATGCCTTCAGCTGAGGAAATCCACAAGGTTATTTTTGCTCTCAGTCGTTCTAGTGCTTCTGGCCCTGATGGATTTGGTGGTTGTTTCTATCAAACTCATTGGGATATCATTAAAGATGATGTTATCAATGTTGTCTTGGAATTCTTCTCCACCAATTGGCTCCTCCCTAATTTCAACTCCAACACTTTAGTGTTTATTCCTAAAGTTGATAATGATGACAGAGTGGATCAATTCAGTCTTATTGCCCTAGCCAATTTTAAGTTCAAAATCATCACCAAAATTCTGGCTGATAGACTTAGTACCATCATGCCTTCTCTCATTTCTAAGGAGCAAAATGAATTTATCCATGGCAGGCTAATTAGAGATTACATTGCCATCACATCTGAAGCTTTCAACATTCTTCCCAACAAATTTATCAACGGTAATCTTTGTCTCAAGATTGACATGGCCAAATCCTTTGACACCTTGAATTGGTGTTTTCTCCTCAAAGTTCTAAGACAATTTGGCTTCTGCAACACCTTTTGTGATTGGATAAACACAATTCTTCATTCTTCTAAGTTATCCATCTCTATCAATGGCTCCCTTCATGGTTACTTTTCTTGCAAAAGAGGTGTCAGACAAGGTGATCTCTTGTCCTCTCTTCTTTTCTGCATTGCTGAGGAAGCCCTCAGCTGAGGCATTTCCTGGTTGGTTGATCAGGGCAAGATTGATTTGATTAAGGGGTGTAGAGCTATGAAGATTCCTTCTCGTTCTCTCTATATTGAAGATGTTGTTATTTTCTACAACGGAAACATTCCAACATTGATTCTCTTTTGGTGCTTTTTCATGATTATGCTAGTATTTTTGCTCAGTTTATAAACCCCTCAAAGTCTTTAATTTATGCTTGCTCTATCTTTAATAACAAATTATAGATTATTTCTCAAAAGCTTGGCTTTAAAATTGGTGGCTCCTCTTTCACCTATCTTGGTGTCCCTATTTTTAGGGGCAAATCAAAGTCTAGACATTTGTCTCCTATAGTTGATATTATCAAGAATAAGCTCACTGCTTGGAAAGCTTCTCTTTTATCTATAGCTGGCAGAGTTTAACTTGTTAAAAGTGCAATTCCTAGCATGATTCTTCATAGCATATTCATTTATTTTTGGCCTATAGGTCTTATTAAGCAAGTTGAATAATGGACTAGAAACTTCATTTGGAGTGGTAACATTTCTAAGATGAAACTTGTGACTGTTTCCTAGCAGAATTTATGCAAGTCGATTAAGGAGGGTGGGCTTAGCATTAGGAGTATTTCTAAGCTCATCGAACCTTCTGATATGAAGTTGGGTTGGGATTACCTTCACTCCCATGAATATTGGACTATTCTTTTAAGGCACGAGGTGCTTAGGCAAAAGAGTACTATAAAGCATCACATATATTCTTCTCCATGGAATAGTTTTAAGAACAAATTTAATCTGCTCATGTTCTACTCTTCTTGGCTTCTTGGTGATGGTTCCAATATAGATTTTTGGTTGTACAATTGGTGTGGCAAACCTTTCATTGAGGATCATTCTAATTCTTCCATCTCCATTGATCTTTCTGCTAAGGTTCATCAATTTATTTTTAATGGTAACTGGATCATTCCTGCTAAATGGTATCAGGCTTTTCCTCAAATCATAACAGCCATCAACATCGGCCACATTCCTTTGGAGCATAAGGTTGATGAGTTGGTTTGGAAGCACTCTTCCTCAGGCTCTTTATCTTTGAAGGAGGTATTTCTTCACATAAATCCTCCAGGGCCTTATATGACTTGGTGCAAATACATTTGGAATCCTTCTTTTCCTCCTTCCAAATATCTTCTTATTCAAAAAAAAAATTCCAAAAAAACAAACATTTCAAAAGATTTACGAAAATGGCATTGTTTCAAAAAAAAAAACCAACATGGTGTCGCCACACCATATGGCGACTCAGTGACAAAAATTGCAAAATAATTACACACGCCATGGTGCATGGCGACTCAGTGACAAAAATTGCAAAATAATTACACACACCATGGTGCATGACGACTCAGTGACAAAAATTGCAAAATAATTACACACGCCATTGTGCATGGCGACTCAGTAGAAAACATGCAAAATTAGGGTTCAGGGGGAGGCGCCATATAGTATGGCGCCTCAGTTCAGGGGTTATTTATTATTTTTTTTAACGTTTTTATTCTTTTTTTTTTAATTTATAATAAATTTTATTTTTTAAAAGGGTATCATGTGCCTATAAATAAGGGTTCAACCTCATTTGTTATTACATAACACTTCTCACCAAAACCCTAATTTCCTAATTTCCCTCACCAATATCCTAATCTCTCCCCATCTCAACACTATGTCTGAGTGGTTAAACTGTCGTCCATCGTCATCATCTTCAGCACCGGAGCAACCGTTTCCAGAATTTCCACTGATGAAAAGAAATGTCCTAGTTGTATTCTCAGCTGTCAAGACTCCGATAAAGATGTTACTCTGGAACACGCAGAAGTTAGAGCATTTGCATAGGGAACTTTACCGCTGGCTAGAAGGAGAATTTGATGCAGGTGAAAAGATCAGGAAGATTGAGAGGTTGGTTGAGCAGTCTGGTCCAAACCGAGTTACCCGAACTTCGAGGAAAGTGGAAAATGATGTTGGTGTCCTCATGATGATGTTGACACCACAGAAAATTCAGTTGATGGTTGTAATATCCTAGATAAGCTGATTCGTTGAGTTGTTTCGTTTGGGTTTGTTCTTGTTATTTTCTGATTTGGTATTAGGTTATGTCGTGGTTATTTGTTGATGTTTAGCTATTAAGTTATGTTATGTTATGTTATGTCGTTGTAATCAATTAGGTATTGCCATAAATGAAATAAAATTTGTTGTTATTATAAATAGACAAGTTTACAGTTGAAACTATGATGTTGTGTTATAGCCCATATTTGGACACTTGGTACGATTGTGACCTGGCTGGCGACACAAACCACACAACCTCACCATTTTGTCTGCTGCATCCATCTCAGTTTGAATATGGGTGTTGTTAGGGCGACCCTTTTTATTTCTTCATATCAAATCATTATGCCACATAATTTCGCCTTCGTATTGTAGCGGGGAAATTTGTGAGTGTAAGCTATTGATTAACTTAACTCAAAAATAAGCAAGAGTCGGCACCGCACTTTTATTTTATCCACAAAGGAAAAGGAAAAAGAGCGAACAAAACCTAAAGAGTTCTAAAAACAAGAACAAACAGAGAACGGGTAAGGGGGTTGGTTACAGAATGGGAAGGTGTTAGCACTCAAAACGTCTATAGTACTCTATAGAAACCCTTTGAAATATCTACCGCTTTTTGGTTTGGAAAGGTTTGCTTGTAAAGAGATTGAGGAGATGGGAGGATAATTATTTTTTTAATATTTTTGTGTTTGGAGAGACTTATCACCTCATGCCTACGTACCCACGATGTGCAATGTAGGATCAAAATCCCGTAGTTCGTGGTACAAAGAACAAAAAGTTTGTTTGTTATGATTGATTTTTAATGTAAAGACAAGTCGTCATTTCTAAGCGAATAATTCCGCTTAAAGAAATGAATCATGGCTAAAGTTATGAAAAAGAGTTTAAAAGAAAAAAGGGTGCATAAAAGCACAAAAGATTTGAATGAGTTTTATATTTTTTATGTTTTCATGAAATGGTCAAAGTATAGTTAAATGGATTGACATTTATTAAATAAAACAAAGCTTTAAAAAAGTCACTTGACAAAAGTCAAGGTTTTATTATGAAAGCGGTTTTAAGTTGAAAACAAGAAGGTTTTGAAAAAGAGAGGAGATTTTGAAAATTTAAGAATGGGGAGGAGAAGAAGTGACTATCCTAGTGCATAAAGTAAAAGCTAGGGAAAAGAAGGATCTAACCAAAATGGAGCCACTTCCAAGCAATATTAAAAGAATTTCATCCTTAAGCAAATTGGCCAATAAAGGCAAGTCTTCAATCAATACTCCAAGCAAAGGGATAAGAAGTCCTAATTCTAGGTCCATAAGTCCAATATTACTTCAAAAGAGGTCTATAAAGAGATCACTCCAAAGCAAAGGATAGTAACCAATAGTCCAAGATGAGGAGAATTAAGTTTTTTATTGTTTAAGCCTTTATTAATGTTTTAAGTCCAAATGGACAAAGAAAAAAAAGGCATAAGCATAAACATGTGCCAGACGGACAAAGGAAAAATTGCGGAAGCATAAACATATGTCCAACGGACAAAGGAAAAATTGCGGAAACATAAACTTGATATGAAATGAAGCATAAAAAAATAAAAGAGATAGGGAGCGAGAAGGAAACATAAACAAAATTATTACAAAATATGTTAGTAAGTTAGTGATTAGTTGTTAGTGTTAGTGATCAATAACAATTGTATAATTGCACTTTGGTCAAGGTTGATGAAACTCATTAGAGGATTGATAAGACCAAAGCCTCCTAACAACAAGTTTCATGAGTTTTGAACCATAAGACAAATAATCAACCATTCTTGATAGTTTTTCGATACGGGATAAATATTGCGCTATATTAAGCAATCGCCGAGTAATTTACGGAGTAATTACCCTACAATGAGGTCGGTCAATAGCTCTTTGTGCTAATGTATGCTAGATGAACGATATATAGATCGTCATCCGAAAGCAATACCGCACGAAAAGAAAAGTGGTAGCGATCTCGTCTCGATCGAAATTCAACAAAAGAATTCCAAGATCTTTAGACTTTCATCGATCAAAAAGAAAAAGAAATAGATGAAGAGAAAGCCAAAGTAAACCACACAAATATGTGATCTAAGGCTAAGAACAAAGGAAAGGGGAAGAAAATGGAAAAGGAACCAAAACAGCCCAAAAAACAAGCAATTTTCACATTCTGGAGGCTGGTTAATCGATTAACCAACTCACAATGCAATTAGGTTAATCGATTAACCAGTGCAAACTTCCAGTTTTTTGCGCAAAAATAAGCTGTTAATCGATTAACCTAAGTGTACATGTTTTGGTTAATCGATTAACACTGTGAAAACATAAGAAAATCAGTTTGAAAATTGCCAAATCCTTGATCACTCATTTCTTCAAACATCTTAGGATCAAGGATTCAATTGTGCACGAATTTTGGAGTAAAACAGCAGCAAAAACCAGCAATCAACACAAATTGCAAGATCCAAAGATCAAGCAAACAAGATCAACAAAGGATCTACATTATGGAAGATGAAGATGAAGCTTCAACAACGGTGAAAAGTGAATTACCAATCCAAATCAGAAAATCCTTCCAAATTACAGCAAGATCTACACTCCAAAACCTTGATCTATGAACAAAAACAAGAAATGATGAAGGTTTAGCTCTAAATTAGTAAGAATCAATGTGAATTCTTACTAACTTATGAAAGAAGAAATTGAACTTTTGGTGAATTTGTGGTTTGGGAGAGAGAAATTGCAAGAGATTTGCAGGCTATCAAAAGCTTGAAGAATGAATGAAATGAAGCCTCTATTTATAGAATTTAGGCTTGGAAAATTTGATGGTTTGGAATTAGGCTTGGGTGATCAAAATTAGGATTGGAATTCAAATTTGGAGGGAAATCACAAAAGAGTGGTGATTAATGACGGTACATGGTGGGAAATGATCAAAGTGATGTAGGAAATTAAAATGAGATGGTCTAGAATATTCCAAATGTGATCAAGGGCTGAGATTGGTGCCAATTGCTGCAGAATTTGAATTTGGCGCATTTTTTCAAAAATTGCACGTGTTAATCGATTAACCACTTCACATTGCAATTAGGTTAATCGATTAACACAGTGAAAAATGGGGAAAAAATGGCTTTTTGATGTGTTGTCTTGGCTCTGGCTCAATTTTCTTGCTTGTCAAAGGAGGCATGGAAATAAATACATGAACCTTGGAGTCCCTTGAATGATAATCAATTAAATCTTGGAAACTCTTGATCAGATGATTTTTGAATTAATTGGAGATCAACTTTGACTTTTCTCAGATAAAAATTCATTCGAGCTGTGGGACTGTTATTTTGGCATTTTTAACCTGTTCTTCCCCTGAAAATGTTAGTGAAAGAAAACAAAATATTTTTGGCTTTTAATTAATGGTTAGTAAACATAAACAAATTAAACAAATCAAACGCACACAAACTCAAAGATCCCTGCAAGGCACAATCCTATCAAAGAGGGAACCAATATGTGATCTTGTTTGTGGTATGCAAAAAAGAAAATGCCATGTGGGATCTTAGGGGTAAAAATTAGGGTATTACAGCTGCCCCTATTTAAGTTTCTTCTATCCAGAGATAAGAAGATTTACATCTTTGCCTCGACGAGATAGAAGAGACTTAAATATATCAATAAACCCAAATTTTTGGCCCTAAGAGACCACAAAATAATATGATTATGCAAATGATATGCAGACACAAGACCACTGTGGGGAAAATATGCCACAGGAGATAAACAAAAAGAAGAAATGGGAAAAAGAAAACTCCACCGGGGAAACACATCACAGGAGACCACCAACTAGCTGGGGAACACACCGCACAACTACTGGGACTCAACTAAGGAAAAGATTCGAACTGGGGATAACTGTATATGGAAATAAACCATAACACAACAAGGATATAACACAACAGGGAAGACTTAGCACAACAAGGTTCCACTGGGGAAAATCAATACCTCAACAACGAACTATCTCGTCTAAACGAAGAGACTTACCATTCATCGGAGTCACAAAACCTCAACAACGAACTGTACCATCAAACCGAAGAGACTTATCATTCATCGGAGTCACAAAACCTCAACAATAAACTGTCCCATCAAACCGAAGAGACTTACCATTCGTCAAGGTCACAAAATCTCAACAACGAACTGTCCCATCAAACCGAAGAGACTTACCATTCATCGGAGTCACAAAACCTCAACAACGAACTATCCCATCAAACCGAAGAGACTTACCATTCATCGGAGTCACACAATATCAACAACGAACTGTCCCATCAAACCGAAGAGACTTACAATTCATTGGAGTTACAAAATCTCAACGACGAACTGTCCCATCAAACCGAAGAGACTTACCATTCATCGAAGTCACAAAATCTCAACAACGAACTGTCCCATCAAACCTAAGAGACTTACCATTCATCGGAGTCACAAAAATCTCAACAACGAACTGTCCCATCAAACCGAAGAGACTTACCATTCATTGGAGCCACAAAATCTCAACAACGAACTGTTCCATCAAACCAAAGAGACTTACCATTCATTGGAGTCACAAAATCTCAACAACGAACTGTCCCATCAAACCGAAGAGACTTACCATTCATCAGAGTCACAAAACCTCAACAACGGACTGTCCCATCAAACCGAAGAGACTTACCATTCATTTGAGTCACAAAAGGTATTAACTGCATCGCCTCAGGCTTCTCAAATAAAGGAATGCCACGAAACAGTATTGAACCTTCCAAAAGGGGAATCATACGCAGATTTCAGCTGAAGGTCGCAGAATCCTCAAAGGTGCAAAATAAATGCACTCTCAATCTAGGTTTCACAGCCTAGAGATCCAAACAAATATTGCAGGAGACCAAAGTTTAATCCAGGAACAAGCTGGAGAGAAACGGTCAAACAAGACTCGTCCCGAGGAGGAAATATCTCAACTGGGGACTAATTCCATCCAGATAATGAACTGGAGAGGAAACTGAATCAAAATATTCCACGAGAAATAAACTCAGTGGGGAATTAACAAAGATAGGCATTTTTCTGCTTACGGGTCGACACTCTAAATGAAAGGATGACACATACGCTCTGTGGGGATAATAACACCCGAGAGCAAAGAAGCACCAACACAAATGCAAAAATGCACAATGCAACAACAATATGCTATGCACAACAAATGAATGTGCATGCAATGCTTATGAGTATGAATATGCTGACAAAGCAGACATAAAGGATAAGCAGAGGGTGGAATAAACATCACAACACCACTAAATACTCGGCTAATCTCAACAAGATGGAGATGTCATTAGCAACTCTGCTAGGCATTTAGCTGAAGAAATCCTGCAAGGGATAAACAAAAGCCATCAAAGGAAAATAAATCCTACTACAAGGCTCAAATCTTGCTAGAGAAAAGAAGATACTCCTTAGGGAAAGACCCAAATATCAATCTTCTAACAACGGTGATCCATAAAGAGGATAATAACATAAACTCTACTTTGAGGATGGCCGAAAAGCTGTTGGGGAATCATACAACCCAAATCTTTCTGAATCTTCCTGGGGATCATAAAAATTCATAGGAACTTCCATTTCAAAAGGGTGAAGAGATCTGTTGCGGAGAAATAAAGAATAAATCCGCTGGGGATTGTAGTCATATAAACATCTACGCAAAAATCCACTGGGAAAACAAGGCAGATCTGCAGTCTTAGAGGATTAACCAATTCTGAGCAAAGCATCCTGGACTTGCTGGGAAAACAGCAAAAGGTCAAACTGTGGGGGATTTTAGATCAATACTCATAATAAATGAGAGAAAACCCAACAGGTGACTAAAAGAGATATCATCAGCGACTTCACTGGGGAATAGCCACAATAGTGATGCATAATCTTCACTAGGAGGATAAATCTCTGAAAAAACAATCCGGAGAGAAGTACATCCTGGACTTGCCGGGGGAAATGAGAAATTAATCTCACTACTTTATAATTGGAAATGATAATATACTGCCTCCGTTGGAGAATCATCAAGGATAAATCCCTGGGTAGAACAACCTGGAGAGAAAAACATCCATAATACAAGATGAAACACGATAAACGGTCACCACGTCAATGCTTCTTAGAAGAAAATAACATTGCTATCTGTTTGGGGATATCCAAAGCAACAACAACACATCTAGAGGGTAAAACTCTGAGTGAATATTCCTCATGTGATTTCGACCGGGGACAGCAAAAATGAATCTTTGCGTGGGGACCACCATTAAGGAGACGTGGACCTCAAAACTACTCAACTGCCTGACCATAACATAATAAGCTGGAGAGGATTCAGATCAAGACCTAGCTGGGGAGAAACCAAACAACACTGGACCTTATGGATTCAACACATCATAACAAACCCATCATCTTGTCAACAACTAATCACATTCATAGGAACAAACTCTGCTGAGGAAATATCAACAAACTCTACTGGGGATCTGTTAATAAATTCCACCAAAGGGCGAGAACGAACCCTGTTGAATAAAACATTGATTCTACCATTCTTGGAATAACCGTTGGCATTCCTTTTTTATATTCATAAATCAAAGGAAAATGTTTTTATAATTTTCAAGCATTTAAATCATTTATTCACATTTTGTTTCAAAAATCATCATAAAAAATAAATGAAATTTTGCAAACAGAAACAAAATTAGAATTGCAAACAAAGGGACAAAGGGCCAAATTTTATTAATAGAATGGAAGTCCGCAAATGGCGTAATTCCATGGATCATTACAAAGTTTGAAAAATGGTAAATACATGGAAAGGGTTACATTGAAATACAATGACCGCTATTCTCCCTAACAACTTTGAATTCCGTTGTGCTCAAAACTTCAGCCGAGAATGATTGAAGCAGAATCCTTGATAGACAATGTTGCTTTCAAATGATAAAGACTGACCAGATGCAGTTACTTGCCAGAATCCCTAACTTTTGCCTAGATTGCCCTTTCGGGTTTTCAATCTACCGGGATGATTATTTCTGTTTTTGTCTCTAATTTTTGCCTGGACCGCCCTTTCGGGTTTTTAGCCCACCGAGACGCTCATTTTTGCCTAAGCCGCCCTTTCGGGTTTTCAACTTAGCGAGCTGTTCTTTTTATTTTCTAGGCGAAGTATTTCTTGACTGCATCGGCATTCACAGGATGAGTGAACTCTTCACCATCCATAGTTGCAAGAAGTAATGCACCGCCAGAGAAGGCTCTCTTAACAACATATGCGCCTTCATAATTAGGAGTCCACTTGCCCCTAGAATCATTGGTAGAAGTCGAGATCCTTTTGAGCACGAGGTCGCCTTCTCTGAACACACGAGGTTGAACCTCCTTATCAAAAGCTTTCTTCATTCTCTGCTGATACAATTGGCCATGACACAAGGCCGTCATTCTTTTCTCTTCAATTAAATTCAACAGGTCATATCTGCTTTGGCACCATTCAGCCTCAGACAATTCAGCTTCCATCAAAACTCTCATAGAAGGGATTTCAACCTCTATCGGGAGTACTGCTTACATGCCATAAACAAGAGAGAAAGGGGTTGCCCCTGTTGAAGTGCGGATGGATGTATGATACCCATGCAAAGCAAAAGGGAGCATCCCATGCCAATCCTTGTAAGTAACAACCATCTTATGAACAATCTTCTTAATATTCTTATTGGCAGCTTCAACAGCCCCATTCATCTTAGGCCTGTAAGGAGAAGAATTATGATGCTCAATCTTAAACTCACCACATAATTCCTTCATCATTTTGTTATTCAAATTTGACCCATTATCAGTGATAATCTTGCTCGGAACACCATACCGACAAATGATTTGGTTCTTGATAAATCAGACCACTACTTGCTTGGTCACATTGGCATATGATGCCACTTCAACCCACTTGGTAAAATAGTCAATAGCCACCAATATGAAACGGTGTCCATTCGACGCTTTAGGCTCAATGATTCCAATCATATCAATGCCTCATATGGAGAAAGGCCATGGAGAAGAGATAACATTGAGAGGAGTTGGTGGTACATGAATTTTGTCAGCATAAACTTGGCACTTATGGCATTTTTTCACGAATTTGCAACAGTCAGATTCCATTGTCAGCCAATAGTAACCTGCTCTCAACATCTTCTTAGCCATTGCATGCCCATTGGCATGGGTACCAAAAGATCCTTCATGAATTTCTTTCATCAACATGTCTGCTTCGTGTCTATCCACGCATCTGAGCAAGACCATGTCATAATTTCTTTTATACAGCACATCATCGTTCAAGAAGAAACTACCATCCAACCTTCTCAAAGTCTTCTTATCTTTCTTGGATGCCCCAAGCGGGTACTCTTGATTTTGAAGAAAGCATTTAATATCATAATACCACGGTTTATGATCAACAACCTCTTTAACCGCAAATACATGAGCTGGCCTATCAAGTCGCATAACATCGATTTTGGGCACATCATTCCACCGATTCACCACAATCATGTAGGATATAGTGGCTAAAGCATTCGCCATTCGATTTGCTGCTCTGGGTACATGGTGAAACTCAACCATGTTGAAGAAAGTTAACAACCTTCTTGCATAATCTCGATAAGGAATCAAATCAGGTTGACGTGTCTCCCATTCTCCTTTAATCTGATTAATCACCATGGCTGAATCTATGTATACATCAAGAATCTTGATTCTTAAATCAATAGTTCTTCCAAGCCCATAATAAACGCTTCATACTCAGCCGCATTATTTGTGCAAGTGAACAACAACCTTGCTGTGAAAGGAATATGAGAACCATGAGGAGTAACAATTATTGCTCCAATACCATTGCCATCTTCATTAACAGCTCCATCAAAAATCAAACCCCAACGAGATCCAGGCTCAGGCCCTTCATCAGGTAATGGTTCTTCACAATCTTTAACCTTTAGATACATCACATCTTCATCAGGAAAATCAAACCTGATAGGTTGATAATCATCAATTGCCTGGTGTGCCAAATGGTCAGCCAAAACACTTCCTTTTATCGCTTTTTGAGTTCGGTACTCGATATCATATTCTGACAACAACATTTACCAACGAGCGATCCTCCCAGTTAAAGCAGGCTTTTCAAAAATAAACTTGATTGGATCCATTTTGGATATCAACCAAGTCGTATGATTCAACATATACTGGCGGAGGCGCTTGGCAGCCCAAGCTAAAGCACAACATGTCTTTTCAAGCATTGAATACCGAGACTCACAATCGGTGAACTTCTTGCTTAAATAATAAATGGCAAATTCTTTTAGACTATATTCATCTTGTTGACCCAGAATACAACCCATAGATTCTTCTAGCACAGTCAAATACATGATCAAAGGTCTTCCTTCCACGGGAGGAGACAAAATCGGAGGTTCAAGCAGATACTCTTTAATTCTTTCAAAAGCATTCTAACAATCCTCTGTCCAGACACAACCCTGATCTTTGCGAAGAAGCTTAAAGATCGGTGCACAAGTGGCAGTCATATTAGATATAAATAGGGAGATATAATTCAAACGTCCCAAGAATCGTCTTACTTGTTTTTCTGTTTTCGGTGCAGGTATTTCCTGAATAGCTTTAACTTTACCAGGATCAACTTCAATGCCTTTTTGGCTGACAATAAAGCCCAACAACTTTCTAGAACGGACACCAAAAGTACATTTATTTGGATTCAAACGGAGCTTAAACTTTCTCAAACGCTGAAATAACTTCAATAAGTACTCAATATGATCTTCTTCAGTCTTCGACTTACAAATCATATCATCCACATAGACCTCAATTTCTTTATGCATCATATCATGGAACAAAGTGGTCATAGCTCTCTGGTACGTTGCACCAGCATTTTTCAAACCGAAGGGCATCACTCTGTAACAGAATGTTCCCTAGGGTGTAATGAATGTTGTTTTTTCCATATCCTCGGGTGCCATCTTTATTTGATTATAACCGGAAAAGCCATCCATAAACGAAAAGATACTGAATTTAGCAGTATTATCTACCAACATATCAATGTGTGGCAATGAAAAACCATCTTTTGGACTTGCTTTATTCAAATCTCTATAGTCGACGCACATTTGGACTTTTCCGTCTTTCTTTGGAACAGGCACAATATTGGCCACCCATTGAGGATACTCAGAAGTCACAAGAAAACCAGCATCAATCTGCTTTTGAACCTCCTCTTTGATCTTCACAGCCATCTCGGGATGAGTTCTTCTCAATTTCTGCTTCACAGGTGGACATTCAGGCTTTAACGGCAATCTATGCTCCACAATATCAGTATCAAGACCAGGCATGTCTTTATAAGACCAAGCAAACACGTCGACATATTCTCTAAGAAGCTCCACAATCCTCTTCTTAACATCTGACTGAAGCAGTGCCCCAATCTTGATTTCTTTTATATCATCATCTGAACCCAAATTAACCAAATCCAATGGCTCTTCATGAGGCTGAATGGATTTTTCCTCGTGCTCAAGCAACCGAGAAATTTCATCTGGAATCTCCTCAATATCCTCCTCTTCAGCTTCAAACACAGGGAACTCAAAGTTGGGAGGGGGCATAGGGTCATTGTTTTCAATGGGTTTAACAATCAATCTGCACAATGATTTATGTTTGATTTTAGAATATGAACAAAAAGTGCAAGTATCATGCAGATAAAAGTGATCATCACATTATTATTATTATTTGGTTTTTTATGTTACCATTTTTCAGAAATAAAGCAAAAAGGGAAAACATAATATGGATAAACAAAATAACATTTTATTGATGATGATAAAATTTGAAATAAAGCCCTCACAAATTCACTTTCACCTTGGGCAGAGTGAAAGGATTTTTGAAAGAAACGAAAACAAATTACTTTGAAATATGAACAACAGTGGGAACATCAACAGCTATCCAATTCTGGCAGACTTGTCCATGTGTCGCGAAATTAGGAAATTTTTCCTCTTCATCATCTTTAATGATGGCAGCAGTAGAGTGATCCTTGTGGATGAATCTGACGCTGTGAAAGGTCTCATTAATACACTTCAAATCTCTTCTGACTATACCAGGCGTAAAGCTTAAACCAGTTTTTCCCAGGTTATCAACCACATCAATGACTCGGCCCCAACCGTCAGACCGACTAGTTTCTAACACATGCAGGGCATCTTTCAAAGAAGACATGGGTAACTCATTCTTCTTAATAGATTTGTCATCAACAGAAAGAGCTTGGAACAGAGTTCCAACAGTTTCATCAGCATCAACATACGAAAATGATGAAAGGTGGCTCACCAGCATCGCTTGCTCACCTCCAACAACTACCAGCTTATCATTCTTAACAAATTTTAACTTCTGATGAAGAGTTGAAGTCACTGCCCCAGCTTCATGAATCCAGGGTCGGCCAAGCAGACAACTATAAGCAGGACGAATATCCATTACTTGAAAAGTAATCTGGAAGAAACACGGTCCTATTTTGATCAGAAGATCAACTTCTCCAATCACAGTCTTTAGAGATCCATCAAAAGCTTTAACAACAACTCCACTATACCTCATAGAAGGACCTTGGTACGAAAGTCTCGACAAAGTAGATTTTTCCAACACATTCAAAGAAGAACCAGTATCAACCAAAACATTAGAAATTGCATCTTCTTGACAGTTCATGGAGATATGTAAAGCCAGATTGTGATTTCTCCCCTCCTCGGGTAACTCTTCATCACAGAAACTCAAATTATTACATGTTGTGAGGTTGAAAAAAATGCCATCAAACTGATTAACAGTCACATCATGCTCAACAAATGCTTGTTCCAAAACCTTCTGCAAAGATTTCCTATGAGCTTCAGAATTCATCAGTAAGGACAACACTGAAATCTTGGACGGGGTGTGCAAGAGTTGATCCACAACACTGTAATCACTCTTCTTGATCAATTTCAAAACTTCATCCTCAAAAGCCTTTGAACCACTGGACTGACCAGAAACATCGATATTATTCTCATCTTGAGTTTGTTTACTAGCAATAACATTCTCCACAATCTTTGGAAGCTCAGGAGCAAAAACTCGACCACTCCGGGTCACCCTACTCACATCAGCGATGCTTACCACAGAAGACAAAGAAGGAATGGGTACTTCCTTACCATCTTCTACCATGGTAGCATTGTACTTATATGGAACAGCCTTGTCAGGTTCTTATGGTACTGGTCCGGGCAACCGAATAACCAAAGGCGTAACAGCGGTCTTCTGACTATCATAAGAGATAACAACTCTTTCAGAAATGTTAAAGCGTGGCTCAATAGCATTCACCTCATTATGATATTCGTCTCTCTTAGCAGTGACTTCAATCAAATTCTCGTTCATCATTCTTTGAATATCCCTCTTCACTATCACACAACCACGAGGATTCACGGAACAGATACAGCAAGATGCATAGTCATTATCAATATCATGGTATTCACTCAAAAGTGCATGCATCTCCACAAGAGATCTTCGGATCCAACGGATATAAATTTTTTTGAATGTACCCGGATAACCATAAACCATATTGACAGATGCCTTACCCAAATCTTCGAAAATGCGAACTCGAGTATTGTCGAGTCCCATATACCATTTCAAAGTTGCGTCAGACAAACTATCTTGAAAGTAGTGAATGAGAAGCTGATCATTATTCTTCTGAGCTGACAGCTTATGAGCATACATAGTCAAATGACTCATCGGACAAGAGTTACCCTTATACTTTTCAAAGTCAGGGGCCTTGAACTTATGCGGGATCTTTACATTTGGAACCAAGCATAATTCATGAGCATTCTTTCCAAACAGTTGTTTACCTCTTAGAGCTTTGATCTATTTCTGCATTTTAGCAAACTGGTCTTGAATCTCTTCCATTCTATCATACGCACTGACATTCTCACTTGGAGCAGTATGGAAATTTTGATCTTCACCTAAAGGAACAGTGTGAACCACAGGCGGTGGCACAGTCATCACAGGTTGAACGGTAGGAACAACTGGAATCTCAGGAGGTGGTGGTGGATAACCTTCAGGAACAAAGTTTTGAGGCATGCCCCAGGGGAAACCAGGAGGCATAGAGTATTGAGGAACACTAGCAGGCGCCACAGAGATGGGCGTAAAGACAATCTCAGAAATGACTGTCCTTTGCACAAGAGTTAAAAGCGGAGGAGGAGGAGGTGGTGGCTGATTCTGAGCATCCACCAGGGCTTCCATTATAGCAGTGAGTCTTTCCAAACCATCCTTTAGAGTTGATACTTATCCACGAAGCTCACGGTTCTTTTGTTGCAATTGATCCATCTTTTTCTTCAGATTAGCTCGAGTATTATACTGGTGCGACAGCTTGGCTGAATGAAGACCAAAGGGAAACAATAAGACACCTGGAAAAGGCAAGAAACAAATGCAAAAGATGATGCTTGATATGCAAGATGCAAATTCAAAGTTTCAAGGAAATATAAGGCATATTGCAAACATTGTTATCTGAAATACCAAAATCTCGTTCATTAATGATGGAAAAGATTACATCTCGGAAGTACAAATTCAAGAATCCTAAAACAAATAGTAAATGAAGAAAACTAGATCCTTAGAAAATCCTATGAGAAGAAGTCTCAGCTCTATCTTCCAGCTTCTTGATGTGGGCCTGCATTTGAGTCTTCTCAATCAGCAACTTATCGACTATCAACTTCCAAGGAGATTCTGAACTCTTCAGAATATCGGAAACTGGCTGAGTGCAAGAGGAAAATAACTCCTTTTGCGCCTTTCTCTTCTTGTTGGCAACTTCATCTTCATTCTTCTTCTTGTAGTGCGCTTGAAGCCTTGCACTTTCTAACTCAATAATCTGATACTTGTTCTTCCAAGCATCTCTCTCTTGTTGCATCTCGGCCAAAGCGATCTGAAGCTTCTCTTTGTCTTCCATAAAGTAGAGAATAGGCTTCTTATCAGTTAGAGATAAAGGCTCCTGATGCTTATAAGGCATCTTTAAAGTAATAGCTCTATTTTTAACCCACTGGAGGTAAGGTTCCGAAGAGACATAATTCGGATTTCCCAAACTTTCCTTTCCTTTTCTATGAATGTTGCACCAAGCTTCCACAATTTCTTTCTTGAGAGTAACCTGAGATTCTTCATCCTTGAAAAAGAGACCGGCCAAATGAATGTTCTTCGGTACCTCTCGCAAAGGATATCCCAACTGACGACGAGCCAACACCGGATTGTAGCCGATTCCCCCCTTTGTACCAAGAAGAGGCACGTTGGGAAAATCGCCACAACTATCAATAATCATTGCTCCATAAGGAACATGGTTACACCAATCAATATCAGAATGAGTGAGAGACATGATCTTCCACGACCAATATAAACCATCCTTGAGATTCCAGAAAGTTGCAGACTTCGGCAAGTGAGAAATAAACCACTTGTAAAGCAAAGGTGTATAGCAGATAATCATCCCTTCACCATGGAAATTCCTGAGGTGAATAGAATGGTAAGCATCGGCAAGCAAAGTGGGAATTGGATTCCCAATCAAGAAGATCTGAATAGCATTGATGTCGACAAAGTTCTCAACATTCGGGAAGAGGAACAGTCCATAAATAAGCAAGGTAAGAATAGCCTCAAAAGCAACTGTGTTCTTCACACTAGCAAAGTGATGAGCTCTATCCATCAAGAACTTAGCGGGTAACCCAAGAATCTTTCCTTTGGTATCTATGCGAGCCTTAATCTCAGAAACCTTCAAGTGAGTAGCCTTCGTAATAACATCATGCTCGGGAGCAGAGTCCAAACCAGAGAAAATCCGACCATAAATAGGCAAACCAAGCAGGAGAGAATACTCCTCTAGCGTAGGTACCAACTGATAATCAGGAAAGGTGAAACAATGAAGCTAAGGGTCATAAAACTGAACCAAAGTAGCAAGCAATCCTTCAGCCATATCAACCTTCAAGAGAGATAAAAGCCTTCCATATCTGGACTCAAACTTCTTGGTATCAACAACCAAAGATCCTAGCTCTCTCAAACCCTCTAACTTACGACTCTTGAAAGTGTACTTCTTAGTACTTCTCCTTCCAAAATCCATAACAAAAGTATCTGCAATGTTTACAATAACACCTTTAAGTTCCTTGAAACCTTCCAAAAGAATGCTCATGAATGCATGAGTGCATGTATGCAACAACCACAAACAAGATCACACAAAGCACACGGGTCAAGGTTCAAGCCACGAGCACGAAGCCAAGGGTAAGAACCAATCCCACAAAGGTATGTACTAAGGTTTTGTCTTCATTGTACCTGTAGAAAACAGCGGTTCTAACAAAGTGCCCAGGGTCCACAATCCACTATCAGACACACCAGCACACCGATTTGCTCGGAGGTTGGTAGTTATCCTCAAGAGAATCTAACCTGAGTGTAGCATCGTGTGACAGCTAAGTCAGATTTGCATCTTCATAGCTTCCGCGCTACGATCCTAAAAAGGCTAGGATGGGTGAAGGGTTACTACGGTCCTCAGTGTTATAGGCTTCTATGGAAAAAGTAATGCCTTCTCGATCGCTCGATCGACATCTGAAATTCCAAAGAGGCAACCACCGAGCGGATAGATTTTTAAGTTCTTCTTTTTCAGGATTCGACTCCTTCAAAGTTCCCTTGACTATACTATCCCCTATCTCAAAGTGCACTCTAGTCCGGGTATAAGACCTATCTCACACACAGAGGAACTCCCAAACAGAACAAACAAGTAACAAGCAAATCAAACAAAAAGCAGTAAATAAATCAAAGTAGGCTAAACCCCTCAAGAGAGATGACAATTCCCCAGCAGAGTCGCCACTTTTCTGTAGCGGGGAAATTTGTGAGTGTAAGCTATTGATTAACTTAACTCAAAAATAAGCAAGAGTCGCCACCGCACTTTTATTTTATCCACAAAGGGAAAGGAAAAAGAGCGAACAAAACCTAAAGAGTTCTAAAAACAAGAACAAACAGAGAATGGGTAAGGGGGTTGGTTACGCAATGGGAAGGTGTTAGCACCCAAAACGTCTATAGTACTCTATAGGAACCCTTTGAAATATCTACCGCTTTTTGGTTTGGAAAGGTTTGCTTGTAAATAGATTGAGGAGATGAGAGGAGAATTATTTTTTTAATATTTTTGTGTTTGGAGAGACTTATCGCCTCATGCCTACATACCCACGATATGCAATATAGGATCAAAACACCGTAGTTTGTGGTACAAAGAACAAAAAGTTTGTTTGTTATGATTGATTTTTAATGTAAAGACAAGTCGTCATTTCTAAGCGAATAATTCCGCTTAAAGAAATGAATCATGTCTAAACTTATGAAAAAGAGTTTTAAAAAAAAGGTGCATAAAAGCACAACAGATTTGAAAGAGTTTTATATTTTTTATGTTTTCATGAAATGGTCAAAGTATAGTTAAATGGATTGACATTTATTAAAGAAAACAAAGCTTTAAAAAAGTCACTTGACAAAAGTCAAGGTTTTATTATGAAAGCGGTTTTAAGTTGAAAACAAGAAGGTTTTGAAAAAGAGAGAGGAGATTTTGAAAATTTAAGAATGGGGAGGAGAACAAGTGATTATCCTAGTGCATAAAGTAAAAGCTAGAGAAAAGAAGGATCTAACCAAAATGGAGCCACTTCCAAGCAATATTAAAAGAATTCCATCCTTAAGCAAATTGGCCAATAAAGGCAAGTCTTCAATCAATACTCCAAGCAAAGGGATAAGAAGTCCTAATTCTAGGTCCATAAGTCCAATATTACTTCAAAAGAGGTCCATAAAGAGATCACTCCAAAGCATAGGATAGTAACCAATAGTCCAAGATGAGGAGAATTAAGTTTTTTATGGTTTAAGCCTTTATTAATGTTTTAAGTCCAAATGGACAAAGAAAAAAAAGGCATAAGCATAAACATGTGTCCAACAGACAAAGGAAAAATTGCGGAAGCATAAACATATGTCCAACGGACAAAGGAAAAATTGCGGAAACATAAACTTGATATGAAATGAAGCATAAAAAAATAAAAGAGATAGGGAGCGAGAAGGAAACATAAACAAAATTATTACAAAATATGTTAGTAAGTTAGTGATTAGTTGTTAGTGGTAGTGATCAATAACAATTGAATAATTCCACTTTAGTCAAGGTTGATGAAACTCATTAGAGGATTGATAAGACCAAAGCCTCCTAACAACAAGTTTCATGAGTTTTGAACTATAAGACAAATAATCAACCATTCTTGATAGTTTTCTGATACGGGACAAATATTGCGCTATGTTAAGCAATCGCCGAGTAATTTACGGAGTAATTACCCTACAATGAGGCCGGTCAATAGCTCTTTATGCTAATGTATGCTAGATGAACGATATATAGATCGTCATCCGAAAGCAATACTGCACGAAAAGAAAAGTGGTAGCAATCTCGTCTCGATCGAAATTCAATAAAAGAATTCCAAGATCTTTAGACTTTCATCGATCAAAAAGAAAAAAAAATAGATGAAGAGAAAGCCAAATTAAACCACACAAATATGTGATCTAAGGCTAAGAACAAAGGAAAGGGGAAAAAAATGGAAAAGGAACCAAAACAGCCCCAAAAACAAGCAATTTTCACATTCTGGAGGCTGGTTAATCGATTAACCAACTCACAGTGCAATTAGGTTAATCGATTAACCAGTGCAAACTTCCAGTTTTTTGCGCAAAAACAAGCTGTTAATCGATTAACCTAAATGTACATGTTTTGGTTAATCAATTAACACTGTGAAAACAGCAGAAAATCAGTTTGAAAATTGCCAAATCCTTGATCACTCATTTCTTCAAACATCTTAGGATCAAGGATTCAATTGTGCACGAATTTTGGAGTAAAACAGCAGCAAAAACCAGCAATCAACACAAATTGCAAGATCCAAAGATCAAGCAAACAAGATCAACAAAGGATCTACATTATGGAAGATGAAGATGAAGCTTCAACAATGGTAAAAAGTGAATTACCAATTCAAATCAGAAAATCCTTCCAAATTGCAGCAAGATCTACACTCCAAAACCTTGATCTATGAACAAAAACAAGAAATGATGAAGGTTTAGCTCTAAATTAGTGAGAATCAATGTGAATTCTTACTAACTTATGAAAGAAGAAATTGAGCTTTTGGTGAATTTGTGGTTTGGGGAGAGAAATTGCAAGGGATTTGTTGGCTATCAAAAGCTTGAAGAATGAATGAAATGAAGCCTCTATTTATAGAATTTAGGCTTGGGAAATTTGGTGGTTTGGAATTAGGCTTGGGTGATCAAAATTAGGATTGGAATTCAAATTTGGAGGAAAATCACAAAAGAGTGGTGATTAGTGATGGTACATGGTGGGAAATGATCAAAGTGATGTAGGGAATTAAAATGAGATGGTCTAGAATATTCCAAATGTGATCAAGGGCCGAGATTGGTGCCAATTGCTGCAGAATTTGAATTTGGCACATTTTTTCAAAAATTGCACGTGTTAATCGATTAACCACTTCACAGTGCAATTAGGTTAATCGATTAACACAGTGAAAATGGGAAAAATGGCTTTTTGATGTGTTGTCTTGGCTCTGGCTCAATTTTCTTGCTTGTCAAAGAAGGCATGGAAATAAACACATGAGCCTTGGAGTCCCTTGAATGATAATCAATTAAATCCTGAAAACTCTTGATCAGATAATTTTTGAATTAATTGCAGATCAACTTTGACTTTTCTCAGATAAAAATTCATTCGAGCTGTGGGACTGTTATTTTGGCATTTTTAATCTGTTCTTCCCCTGAAAATGTTAGTGAAAGAAAACAAAATATTTTTGGTATTTAATTAATGGTTAGTAAACATAAACAAATTAAACAAATCAAACGCACACAAACTCAAAGATCCCTGCAAGGCACAATCCTATCAAAGAGGGAACCAATATGTGATCTTGTTTGTGGTATGCAAAAATGCAAATGCCATGTGGGATCTTAGGGGTAAAAATTAGGGTATTACACGTATGGAGGCCAGTAGTCCTCCTTTGCTACCACTTGAAAGCTAGTGTCGTAGACATTGCATAGAGTAATGAGTTGGTGAAGAACAAAGAGATAGTTGTTTGGGTCCAGCCGGGCCATGGAACAGGCTGCTATAACATGGGAGCAAGGCATGCGAAATGCCTAAAACTTTCCACAGTCACACCAACTCCTATCCAGTTCCACTCAGTAACATCCCCTAGGCTTTCCTTCGTTGTGAACAATAGACTATGCAACACTGAAGTGACCTTTAGTACGGTCAAAGACCGTGACCACATTTGTGTTGACCTTTGCAGCTTCTTCCTTCATCAATGTCATTGAACTATCACTAAACAGCTGCCCAGATTGTAAGACTGAACCCCACTTTGTACGTCTGGTATCAAAGAATGCAGCAAGCCTAAAATATGTTGACCGCACAAGAGCAGTTATCGGAAGGTTTCAGATGCCTTTGAATACATAGTTCATAGATTCAACGAGGTATCTTGTCATGGTGGATGAGTTGTGATATTTCTCTTCTGGTTGAGCTGTGATGTTCCTTGTTGTGTTATGCGTGAGAGGAGAACGAACGAAATTAAGAGATTGATGGATGAGTTTGAGATATTTTCTGATGAATAATAATCCTAGAGTGATGGTGATGAGAATGATGAAGTTGCAGAATGTTGTATGGTCGAGAGGATTGAAGGTTCTGTGGTGAGATTAATGAATGATGAATTATATGTTTTTGAAGAATGAATGGGTTCTGATTATTGATGAAGGAACTTGCAGTGAGGGCTTGAATTTATAGAGTGAGAGTTTGTTAAGATTTGATTCATCTTAGCCCTAGGATTGAGAGGAGTTAGTTAGAGATTAAACGGTAATGATGGATTTCGTTAAGACCATTTGGAGGTGTTTCAGAGTTAGTTAGGATTGAGGTTCAGTTAGTTAGGTCTGTTATGTTTTCTTTTAAAATCAATGGTATAGTGAGTTGTTAGTTAGTGATTGCTAGAACTAGTTTGTTACATACTGATCCGAGTTGAGAATTGCATTAGAAGCTATTGAAACTTAATTTGCTTGTGTTGAAATCAAATGTTACAATCTGTCAAGTGAAAGAGAAAATGGCTAGTGAACTGTAACTTCACTTTTATTTTTTTTGGATTGGATTCATGGTTGAGTATGTTAGGAGAGTTAGATTGCATGAAAATGCTATTGCTATTTGTGGAATTGTATGATTTTCAAGTTAGCTGTGAAATTCTGTCAGTTGTGGAATTTCGCAGTTAATTGAAAAATGAAAATTCTGTTATGGAAGTTAGTTTGGGATGTGAGTTGTCTAGTTTTAGATTCAATATAACTTTAAGTTACGGTTGTATTAAATTGTTTGAGAAAGAATGGTACATGTTTCGTCATTGGCTTAGTACAAAAAATGGGATTCAGAAATTTTCTATAGTTTAGTTTTCTACAGTGTGAATATTTTATTTTATGTGCATTTGGTTACTCAAACTCAATGAGATTCAGAGATTTTCATTGAGGAAGAATCCCAACAGAGATTTTTATAGTTATTAATCAAAATAAGACAAAAAAAATGTTGATAGTGTGTTTGAGAGAGACAACACCTTGTTGGCATCTCTAAGGATTATACAATTTCTTTGCAAATCATCAACATAAAGAATGCATTATACAATTTCTTTAGGATACATTTTTGAGACGGGTGTAGTTGTTTTATAAATTTATGAATGTCAAAATTAATTTGTAAATTTTCCATTAAATGCATTTCTCATTTTAGACTATTTTCACTTTGTCATAATAGCCATTTTGATCTTTAGATATGATGCTCTGATAATTTGTGACGATAGTCTTTCAATTGATCAAATATTTTCAAGTGTTTTTTTTTTAGATAATAATTTTATAGACCAAAGCTCAACCTAAATAATAGAACACATTCCATAATCAAACTATAAACAATGAAAGGTGCACTTATGTATTATGTAACTGCACTTAAATTTCTAATTATTCTTCCTAAAGAGTCAACTGAAAAGAAAAGGGAACAATTACGGATTTTGAAATATCATTTCTTGATCAAAACTAATCAAGAACTTCTCAAGTGTCCTGATTTATGTTTCCATCTTCAGAAGTTGCTTGAGAATGTTTGTCTTTTCTCTTCTTTGATCTAGAACTAGAAGAGTATTCTTTTTCTTGATTGAAGTTTCTGCAGAAGTTGTTCGAGAATGTCCATCTTTTCTCTTCTTTGACCCTGAACCAGAACCAGGATGGTGTCCTCTTCTTATCTTAGTTGCAGTTTCTGCAGAAGTTGTTTTAGTTTCAGGTCTCTCTTTTCTCTTCTTTGAATCCAACGGCAACGACAATGGCAATGTTGAAGAATGATTCATTGATGCTCTTTTCTTGGAAGAAGTTTGAGAAAGTTGTTCATTTTTCTCAAACTTGTAATCACCCTAAAACTAGTAGGACTCTCACTAGTTAACTAATTTGAAAACAATTACAGATAGTAAAGTTCTGCAACTTACCTAATTATTTTGGTATCGAACCTGTAAAAGTGTTCATCTGACAAATCGATTTCTGTTAAATTCAAAACCTAAACTGAATTAGGTATCACACCAATCAACCCATTAAGGTAAATGTATAGCTCCTTTTAAATTGTTAAATGGAATGGTGCTGAAACTCAGTTAGAAGTCTTTGTTGAAATAGTTAGTGAAAAAAATATGGTGGTTTAATTGTTAATATATTGTATTTAGTTGATGTACACTTTAGTTAGTGTTAATTTAGTTTGAGGTTAGCTGTTATTTGCAATCTATTATGTTACTTGATGCAGTGTGTCGAAATCAATTGCTACAGTAAGTTGTGTAGCTATGTAGTAATGGAATCATTTTGCAATGTTATGAGTTTAGTTGTTGTAGTGCTATGCGAGCTAGAATGAGGGTGCTATTGTATTTGAATTATTGGACTGTTGTTGGTTAACTAACTGTCATGAGATTTGCTGTTATGAAAAGCATTAGTAATTTCATTGTCGTTATGTCAAATTAGTATGCTAATTGATAGGGACATGCTAGCTAATTGGATGAAGTTGGTCTTGTCATGTTAAAATGTGGTATTAGTGAATTAGAATGTTAATGAATTAAAGTCAATAGGTTAGTGTGTCTGTAGAATGAACTCAATTGACGATTGGTGTTGACTGAAATATGATTTTTATTATGATGGATGTTAGAATGCTACGTTTTTGTGATACCTTGAAACCAATTGAAACATGCACTGGCTGCTGCGGTTGACTTGTTGATCTTGAATGCTAAGTGTACTAACTTGTTAGAGATTATGCAACTATTTCATGTTAGTAAGATAGTAACTTGTTGGTCTATTGCAATTGGTTATTGGGAATTGTTAGGGATAATTGGTTATTTTGAATTGAAGTTGTTACTGTGATTGGCTTTGAATCTCACTTGCTGTTATTTTGAATGTGTTAATAGTCATCTTTATAGTTATATGTATTGGTCAGACGGATGTTTATTAGCTTATTTTTTTTATGTTGTGCCTTTAATCCATGTTGATCTATTATTGATCCAAATTTGGTACTTGACAATAGGTATATAAAACACCTTTGTACTCGGTTGGACAAGAGTAACATGTATGGTTTCATCGATCCAAATTTCATTCAAACACAAAACGATCGAGCTAGTTTTCAGTCTCACATAACTGAAAAGCTGTTTGAGGATGACAAATACTGTTTTTTTGTACCATACCTCAACAAGTAAATGTATTTGATCTTCATATAATATATTTTTTACTAAATTAGTTTTTATTAGAGAATTTCTTAACACACCACCCTTGTTTCTTAGGCACCATCTAAATTTCCAGTTTTGCCCCCTGATTCCGGATGTGCACATTCGGATGCACCATTTTTTTTAAAAACGCTGATGCGTTCCGGAAGTGCACATCTGGAAACATTCCTGATCTGCAGATCCGAAAAACAGCAGAACTTTTTTTTTTTTTTTAAAATCGGTTTTTTTGCTTGGTCGCATATGTTAATAAATCGTCGCAACTTAATATACGTTTGACAACATCCAGTGCATACATGTAATATAAATATGATACATAAAAAAAAAACTACTACGTATGGCGAATGGTCTCTCCTGGCTCCCCTACTCCTCTGCCCCTACCCCCCAACCTGGATCGATGTCTGCGGTACTGAAGTGCCCCCATCAATCGCAATCATCCTATCCACGACAAGTTTGGCACCAGAGCCCTCAGGGAGGTGACCGGCCTCAATGGCCTGCTGCCCTATCTGTACTATCTGACGACAGCGTGGTAGGACATCCTGAGTATGGTCCAGCTAAGACTGTCGCTCCTCTAATATCTCCTGATGAGCAGGTCTGGGTGGCGATCCCTCAGCAGTGGGCACCATGCATGGGTGTGAGACGGTGTAGAACCGCACGATGTACCCGACAGCAACACTCCAGTCTGTCTCCGCTCTGGTCGCCCGAGCCTTCTCCGGTACAAGTGGAACTGGTAATCATCATATAGCTCATCTATCTGTCTGAGGGTCAAGCCAAGAGGAGCATACTCACGAGGCATCCTGGGGATCATCTGCGTGTAACCGAACTGACGCAAGATGCGCTCCGGAAGGTATCGGGCAGTAACGGTCGAACTGCATGCCAACCATCCTAAGAACAAACTAACCTCATCGAACGGACGCGTCACACGGTGACCCGCATAGGGACAATACAAAACGTCCTCAGCAGCCATCCGATCTAGATACACTCTGAAGGGGTCCAGCGCCTGGTTCCCTCTGAGCAGGACAAATGCAGCAGCACGTGGCATATCCTCAGTGTACCCCTGGACACTCCCCCAACCAGTAATGTAGGGAAAGTGCTGTAAAATCCACGCCTGAAATGGAAAACATAACATGGGTGTCAAACATTATAATGAATACAGAAAGAAAAGAAATGAAAAAATCACTTAGAATATTAGGTTGTTACCACGTATAGCATACAGCTGCTAGCCACAGTCTTGGCTGCCCAGCGGCGACCATCAGAGAGCCTGGAATAGGTGAATGCCATCGCAACCTCCCCCCAGTTGTACCCATGGATCTCTGTCTGATCCGAAAGGTACCT
Organism: Lathyrus tuberosus; assembly: GCA_022829125.1. Classification (NCBI taxonomy): domain Eukaryota; kingdom Viridiplantae; phylum Streptophyta; class Magnoliopsida; order Fabales; family Fabaceae; genus Lathyrus; species Lathyrus tuberosus. The sequence goes on from JALAZF010001101.1 coordinate 185,935, forward strand.
GAGGTAGACGATATCAACATAATGGCGCTGATGTCCACAAACACCTGTGTGCCCAGCAAAAACAAGTAGTAGTATCTCAGGGCACGCGTCCTGTGGATCGTCACCTCAGCTGGATCACCATCTGCCCGTCCTGCCTCTGCAAGCGCCTCAAAAAATCTATCCATCAGAAATGAGAACCGGTCGTGTGCGCCCCTCAACTGGTGCACCTCCGCATGTGCCTTCTCCGGGCTAGCCCCAAGCTCTGTAACCAGCAACTCCAGGTCGTCCGCCTTCGTCATCCTACCGTGACGGAGAAGGGTACCCGTGATCGGTAGATGTAAGAGGCACGAGATGTCGTCCAGCGTGATCGTGATCTCGCCGTACGGTAGATGGAATGAGGATATCTCAGGGTGCCATCTCTCAACAAATGCCATCAGGATACCGTACTGGATCTGGGAATACCCAATCCTAGACAGGCCTCCAAGACCAGACTCCGCAAGTGCAGACGTGAACCACTCAGCCTCTGGCAGCATCTCAATCGTGTCCATAACCTTGCTCCCGTGGTTATAGAACTTCTGTGAATCCTTCTCCTGAAAATTTCCAAATAAAACAATGTTACAAATGAACATATTTTCAACGAATACAATTCTATAAATAAACCGAGAAAGGTTACCTGTCCTAGCCATACATATCTGGCAGTATGCTCATGGTACCCCCCGAGTAGGAACATATCAGATGGTCCCTTGGGGTAACTGCCCAGCTCATCGAAATCGTCGTCAGCGTCAACACCCTCATGTGCTGGGTGATCATCCTCTGGAACTGGAACAGGAACAGGAACAGCGGAACGAGGAGGAGCAGCTGATGGAGCTGGAGTCTCCCGACGACGCCTGCGTGCTGGCTGGGAGCCTGATGAACTAGCAGTAGAACCTCAACGCCTCTAAGATGTAGAATCGGCGGCTGACGGGGGAGTGGCCTGAACCTGTGATGTGGAAGTGGCCTGAACCTGTGATGTGGATGGCTGTGGTGTAGGATGTGGTGTGGGATGTCCCTCAGCTGTAGGGGCTACCCCAACTCCCTCTGCGCCGGAAGCCTCGGTTGTAGACTGCATCTGCTCACGTCGGACAGACGCGTGCTGAGTTGTCCGTCTATGTATGGTACGATCGTCTCTACCAGCCATCTAATCTGCAAAGCATAATAAATTAAATTTTGTTTAAAAATAATTAAACAAAAACAAACAAACAAACAAAATAAAAAAAATAAAAAAATAGTCTTCCAGATGTGCACATCCGGAAGGACACATAATTTTTAACGTTGGGTATTTCCGGATGTGAACATCCGGAAACACTCAGAAAACTAAACGTTACAATCTTTCCGGATCTGCACATCCGGTACGTATTTTGAAGTTTAAAAATGGCAGTCATGGCCACTGTAACATACGAAAGGGCATTTTAATGCCCTAATCGTCCGTTTGAAGCAGTAAAAATGACCTACAGTGTCTCTAACCTATGTTATTCATACAACCTAATAATTTCTACACCTAAATGTCTACTCTAAATCGATTACTCAGAAATAACTTCGAAACTCTAAAATTTGAAAACTTACCGATTAAAATGAGATACGGAGGATTTGGAGTGTGTTGATGGTTGTAGAAGTTGCTCTGCGCCGAACTCGAGTGGAAAAAATCGAGATTTGTGGTGATTGAAAATTTGAGAGTTTGAGAGATTTTGGAAATGGAAAAAGTGAAGAATGAGAGGGAGGAAGAACGTCTGGCGCGAATTAATAAGAAATCCTTCCAGAAGTGCACATCAGAATTGTTTCCGGATATGCATATCCGGAACACTTCAGCGTCATCCGGAATCAGGGGGCAAAAAAATAATTTCACATGGTGCCTAAGAAACTTGGGTGGTGCATTAAGAAACTCTTTTATTATGATATATATGTTGAACATTGTATGCGGGAATTGTTAATTCATAGAATCAGGTATTTAACAAAAAAACTTCAATTATATGTGTTCATTGTCTTCTTTAATGTTAATACAATATTTTAATATTATTTAATATTTATTTAGATATGGAGACTCGACACTATTTTATGAGGATGACGTTACGGATGTTCAAGAATGTTGTGCAAATTTCATTCTAGAATCCATTTGAAGTAATTTGATTACGTGTCGGTGTTATTTATTTTTGTGCTTCTATTGTAGGCTTCATAGTTTGTTTTGTTTTGCTTAGACAAGCTAGTGTTATGGTAGTACCATAGTTTGATTTTGACAAGAGGTATTAAGTTTCATGGTACAGTTTGTAACATAGTTTCATGAATATTTTATAACAGATCGAATTTATTTAAAACTTTATTCTATGGTATTTTGTATTAATGGTTGTATATGAAATATTTTTATTAGTATTTGCTTGTGATGAAATTTTGTATTATTTATAATTTTTTGTATAATATTGTGGTAGATATAAAAGAAAAATGACAAGGAAAAAAAATGACAATGTACTTTTAAATCGAATGAACTGATTTAAAATAACATTACTAAATCAAATGAACCAATTTAAATTTGAGAATTTAAATCAGAGCATATAGATTTAAAAACTTCCATTATTTTTTGAACTTTTTTAAAATCTCTCAAACTGATTTAAATAAACACTTTTAAATTAGACTAGCCGATTTAATAAAATATTTTAAATCGGATGATACCTGATTTAAAAGCTTTCATTACTTTTTAAACTTTTTTAAAATGTGTCGAACCGATTTAAATTAACATTTTTAAATCAAACTAGTCGATTTAATAAAATATTTTAAATCAGCAGAAACTTGATTTAAAATCTAAAAACTTTCCAAATCAACCGGAATTAAATCGGACCACTTACCTATTTAAAAAATATTTTTTATACTAGTATTTTATTGCACTTGTGTTAAGAAAAGAGAGCTACAATTAGAATATTCAATTTTAATGTACTTTTTAATAACGGACATTACAAACCTTATATTTATATGATCTTTGATACTTTCAAACAAAACTTTTTACCTTAAAATGATATTTTAGTTCATGTTTGTTGGCGTGCACATGAATATTAATTTTTTTTGTTTTCATATTTTTTAATTATTATTTTATTTTATTTAATTTTTTTAATGATTAAAAACATTATATATTAATTTAATAATAATATATTAATTAAAAAATATTTTTTCAATATGAATACTATATTAATTTTGGTATTTATGTTTCAAAAAGAAGATACTAAAAAAAAGTCCAATCCAGATGGTTGAAAAGTTTGTAACATAGAAATCTATAAGAACAAGTTGATAGAATGAAAGGTTTGTAACCCTAAAATTTATAGGTTTTTTTTTAAGGAAACTAGGGCTAGGTTGCCAATCTCATCTCAGCATCTCAAATTGCAAGTACTCTGCTACTTCTTAGCTAAAGGAACAAGAAAAGCCAGTAACTTTTGATAAAAAGTAAAAAGTTTTCATAGATCCAGGAATTGAGTTGTACACAAAACAAAACAATCAAACGCAACTTCCCAGATGTTCCAAACAATATTGCACCATTTCAGACTAATTCCAATAGAGCAACACACTTGTTTGTCTAACCATTATTCTGAAATGCTTCAAAAGGGTAAATAAATCTTTTGACCAAACAAAACTGTAATATTTGAAACAAACAACACAGTGCATAGCAAGTAGTAGAAACCCAGAAAAAACTCACTTTGACTTGATGGTATAATGTACATGCCATACATTCAGGCGCTGACCAAACCATGTATCACAAATTAGTGTAAATTTTGTTTTGATGGGACATACAACAGCGACAATCCAAAAAAGCACAAGCAAACATGACATAAGATAATATTATATATACTTATATTCCCCTAAGTTGAGCATTACTAGTAGTAGTACATATAGTGTATTACAAGTACAATCAAACACCATATCCAACTTCATTTCACTATAAACACAAACAGCAGAGAAAAGATTGAATAGATTGAAGTGAACCAAACCCTCCTAGCTGGCTAGTTATCCACAAGAAGGGTGGACCCCACCACACAACCCTCCCATTGAAGGTATAAAGTGGCCAAGCTCCACCCAACTAAATCGTGGAATGGAAAATAATTACACATAACACACACTTATCTGATCAAGTTCATACCCTATTTAAACATAACTACATATACAACAACACATGAAATGATTAAAACAAAGAACTACGTGTGCTTATAGAGAAGCCTTCCTAGTGTCCTTTGGTTTCCTTTGATTACACCATCCCGAGGTGGACTAAAGCACAGAGGCAGAACTTCCTCGGACTCGCAGGGAAAATTCACACTAACGAAGTGTTTCTCCAATTTCTCCTTTCCCTACCCAATCAACAAATTGAAATATTAAATTAAAAAAATCGATGGAATTACAGTAAAATAATTAGGGCAGAGATATAAAAATACTCTCTCCGTCTCATAAAAAATGTCCTATTTGAACAATGTCCTATTTGAACAATGCGCGGTTCTTAAGAAAATGATTAGATGTGTTGGTTATAGTAAAAAAGTTAATATCATTTACTAAAATATCCTTATTAAATGTAGTTGATAAAGTAGTTGAATAAAATAAAATTTAATGAATAGGGATATAATAATAAAAAAATAATAATAATTACAACATTGGTAATGTAAATGGACAATTATTTTGAGACAAATAAAAAGTGCAAATGAGACACTTTTTATGAGACGGATAGAGTAGTTTGTTACAGAATAATGATTAGGTCTAGTATGCAACAAACCGTACCTGGAGGCGTGCGGCAACCACATCACGTATCTTGTGGGAAAGGAACAATTCCCATTTCTGATTTGATGCCGTCACAACAAATCTCCAAGCTGCACTAGGCTTTGTGAAATTTACAAAGGCATATCCTTTGTTCAGCCCAGTTCTGCAATCATGTAGTTTCATTTTCATTATTAGTCAGTAGTGTATGAACAATGAAAGTTCTAGAGAAGCAATTTAGTAGTTTACCGGAAATCTATCGGTAAGTAGACAAAATCAAAGGAGAACGTGTTTTCTTCTCCATTTTCTCGATCTTTAGCGTTTTCAACCTTGCAATGATTCTCTAATAACTTCACTATCATGTCTCGACTGTGACAGCAAGCCATACGAACTAAATGTAAATAAATTATCAATCAAATAATAGATTTAATAATGTACTGAAGGAAGAAAGAAGCATACGTGTATTTGCTAGGAATGTTTTTAATCATAACAGTTGTTTCATCTCCATCAGGGCGAAATGGGACCACAGGAAAACGACTTACTTTATTTTTCCGGTCGGTGGAAGCCCTAGAGTGTAGTTGTTCATGAATATTAACATGCTCTCTGTGATGATTCTTTCTTGAACTCTTGTTCTTAAGTTCAGGTTCTTTTTCAGCAACATCTATTTCCTTATTTCTCCACTCAAATTTCGGGATGCTCAATCCATGATCATTACCCTCCGTAGATGCCGCCTCCACCGCTATATCATTTTTCACCCCGCTAGATGGCGGAAACGTAGGAGTTGCGGTGGTGAGGTTTGGCTGAATGCGAAAGGAAAAGTATGCCGATGAATGAAAATGATGTATTGTTGCAGTGGGGTAGTAATAGAAAAGAGGGTAAGAAGGTTGATGGCGAAGAGGAAGAGGAGTAAAAGTGAGGTATGGGGGGTGAAGTGTATGCACTTGATTGCTGGGGTGAAATTCGGGAGCTTCTGTGTTTAAACCTGAAGATACTAAGGAAGCCATTGGAGAAGGAGATACGTGAGAGAGCGAAAGATATGGCTTTTCCTAACTATGTGAATGAGAGATGAAAACGAAAGAAAAAGACAGACTGAGTAGGAAGGAACGTGAGTGAGAGTGATATATAAACACAAAAACACAATGGCTTTTCTGTTTTAGTTGCCGAAATTGACTCTATTAACATGTCTATCCATGGCTTCAGTATGATCTATGGTTTAATTATGACTGACTTATGTCAAATCATATCAGTAATTATTTTGATTATATATAGAAATTCAAGAGTTTTTTTTAAGATCATTAGTAAATATTGTCTTGCTAAACAAAAAGTTTTTTACAATCAAATAGATTTATTTAATAAATATGAATAATATTGGTCTCAGGGCACTGGTTAAGATATAAATAAGAAAAATATTATATATTTAGTTCATTGAATACACGCAAGATTTTTTAAAAAAATTAATTATTTATGTTTTTAATACATTAAATACACATATTTTTAGAAAAAACATGTATTTATAGTCTATTAAAAAATGTTTAACTTATCTTTTTAATCTCTTAATCAGTGCTCAAGGAGAACTCATTAGCATTTCTCTATTATTATCATTATTATTTCTTTCGTTAAAAATTATAAGACGTTTTAAGTATTTCACACGAATTAATAAACTTAATTATTATTTTATGGAAAAAATAAATTATGTATTATTTTACAATAATGTTTCTCAAAATTACAAAGGAGAGAGAAATTAAAATAGTTGATAAAATAAATAATAATTTATATTTTAGAATATATTGAAAAAAATATCATTAATATTGCATTAGAAATTTAAGGTAACTTATAATTTCAAACAAATTTTTTTGGAAAAGTGACTTATAATATGGGACAAAGTGAGTACAATATTAAAAATTGTCAATATTTGTAATTTAAATTTATTAATTTGTAAATTTAAGAGTGAAGACACATTTTAGTCCTTCACATAAATATATTTGTAATTTAAGTTCATGGCACGCATAAGTTTCATTAGAAGTCAGTTCGATCAATGTGTTTACTTCAGATTTCGACCTGATAATTCATTTGTTATTTTGTTGTTTTATGTGGATAATATTCTAATAGCAAGCAACAATGTCGAAGATGTAATGAGGGTGAAGGCCGAACTCAATAAGGAGTTCGACATGAAGGATCTGGGAGCTGCGTCCAGGATTCTTGTGATTGACATCCGAAGAGATATAAAGCAATCGAAATTATGTTTATCTCAAGAGGCATACCTACGGAAGATTCTCGAAAGTATGGTATGTCGAATTCAAAGCCTGTTGTGACTCCGACAAACCCTCAATTCAAGCTGAGTATAGATTAGTGTCCCAGTATTGATGTCGAAAGAGCTTATATGAATAGCATTTCATATGCTAATATAGTGGGTTCTTTGAAGTAATGTATGGTCTGTACTAGACCTGACATAGCACATGCAGTAATTCTTGTAAGCAGGTACATGGCGAATTCTAGAAAGGCTCACTGGCAAGCATTAAAGTGGATTATAAGGTACATAAATGGATCTTTGAATAGAGTCCTAATTTATGGTGGAGCCTTGGGTGAAGATAGTAAAGCAACAATCGACTTATATGTCGACTTTGATTATGCACGTTGTATGGATTTCAGAAAATTTATTTCTGGATATGTGTTCACTATGTTTGGGACAACAATCAATTGGAAAGTATCACTTCAGAAGGTTGTTGTCTTATCAACCACTGAAGCGGAATATATTGCCCTAACTGAACTTGTGAAGGAAGCATTGTGGCTTGAAGGTTTTGCAAATGAACTAAACTTCAAGGTCGAAGTATCACTGTTAAATGCAATAGTCAAAGTGCAATACACTTGTCGAAGAATTTAGCCTATCATGAGCGAATCAAGCACATTGATGTGAGGCTGCATTTCGTCAGAGGGGTAATCGAGCGTGGAGAAGTCCAAGTGCTGAAGGTTTTAACAGATCATAATGTTGCTGATATGATCACCAAGACGTTACTCAGTTGCAAGTTTTTTCACTATATGCAGTTGATAAAGCTGCATGAAAAAAGCTAGTTTGTTTCTTAATGTTATAGAGTTAGATCCAAGGTGGAGATTTGTGAGATATTTGATCGAACTCTAGTTAGCATGTCGTCGAAGTCTGCTCACATGTTGTTGTCGAAGACCTACATGTTGTAGTCGAAGTGTGTTCTAGTGTGTAGCGGTCAGATTGGACCTTATGTTAAGGATCCAATTGTTTAAGTTAACTTGTAATTGGTAATTGTTAAAAGGCTCATTAGTTTAGTATGTTAGGTTTTATTATAAATAGCATATTAGTCTCTCATCTTGTGGTGTGACAAAATCTAATTAGGATAAGAGAGTTATTTGTTATTCTTGAGTACTTATAATCTGTTTTATAGAAAAAGTAAATAATAACAATTATAACTAATACTTGTTGTTTTTCCTTGTCAACCCTAACTCTTGCGTGTTTCTTGTCTATAAAAAAACATAATATATTTTGTTCAAAGACATTCTAATTCACAGCAGAAGAATTTAAAAAATAAAAGAAAAATTAAATACTAATCATTGAATTAGATTTATGGTAATGGCGAAGTTTAGTACACGTATACACAATATAAGTCAAGATTATCTATCTAATTCAATCATTTCAATGGTTAATATTTAATCATCTTATATATATATATATATATATATATATATATATATATATAATAAAAAAAGTTATATAAAAATTATAAGGATAATTATTAATCTTTAGATTAAAAAAATTATTTAATAAACATGTAAGTGTTTCTTTGATTATTTATTAGTAATTTAACATTTTATGTTCTTCTAATAGTGTTTTTCTAAAATAAAAATAGTCAATTATATTTCATAATAATATCATTATATAAAGCTTTTCTCACATGTTGGTGTCTACTCCAACAAAAGTCTTACTATTCTAACACATATAAAGATTATTATTGTTTCAAATTGTTCTGGATGAGTATGGAAAATTGATGAAAGTGGTGGCAACTTTGTAAGATTTGCATTAGATTCAAATGTTTATTTTAAAGATCGTTGTCTACACCAATAATTCCTAATGATATTCATAACCAACAAAAATTAAAATATAATGATTACTAATTTCATAACAATAAAAAAAATAGAATGATTAATACTGATTGGAAAGAAATATTGTAAACTGAATTAAATTGAAATTGTAATAAAAAAACGTTTATATGCCTCGAAATTCATATTCAATTAGAAGTTATAATAAAAAGACAATATTTTATATTTATGAAATAAAGATTTTTGGATAATTTGCAAAAAAGAAAAAAGTCATAATGGATAAATCTGATAGGTGAAGAAAAAAACTCACTATTTAAAAAATATGAGATATAATTATATTATTATGAAATATAATTGACTATCTTTATTTGAGAAAAGCACTATTTGAATAAGATGAAAGAGTTAAATAAATAATAAATAATGAAAGATCCATGCATGTTTTTAAATGAATTTTTTAATTTCAATTATTTGTTTTTAATCTAAAAATTAATAATTATTCTTATTATTTTCATATAAAAATAAATTCTCATTACATATGATTCATATATATATATATATATATATATATATATATAAGTATTTTTTAAATAAAATTTTACCTTGAAAAAATATTTTATTTAGGATAAAATAGTTAAATTAAATTAAATTATGTTTTTTCTTATAATTTATTATCAGAAAAATAAATGTTTTTTATTATACATTTGTATGGATCTCTCATATTAACTTTAAAAAAAAATCATTTATATGTGAAAAATTGCGAATAATATTTATTTTAAAATAATTTTTTTTATTAAATGATGATTATTTTGAAACGGATAGAATATAAATTATAAAAAAATATTAACTTTATTTTATTTAACGACTTTATTATAAAAATTTCATCTTTTATAAGATAAAATCAAATATCAATTATATTTAATTTAGTTTCTCTCTTTTTTTTATAAACAATCATCATTCAAAATTATTTTTAAATTTTTTCATAAAATATACTCCCTCCGTCTCAAAATATAAGAGAAAAGCTCAAAAACACACTTATTAAAAAAAAGTAAAAAACATAATAGTTTGACTAAGATGTTGTTGAAAAAATTTGTTTTGAAAGATATAAAAATAATTCTAATTGGTTGTAATTTATAGAAAAAATGAGAGAGAAAACAAATTAAATACAACTTAAATTTAATTTTAACTTGAAAATAATGAAAATTAATTTTTTTTCTTATATTTTGAGAAAAAAAAAATATATTTTTTTCTCTTGAATATTTTAAAAGATGACACAAAAATATAATATTTTTTAGTTAACATAAAATTTTTTGTAATAAGAATTGCTTTTCTGTTTAAGTTGCGGAATTCAACTCTATCACGGCTAATTATTAAGCTCAATTAGGCTTCATTATGACTGACTCACGTCAAATCATACTACTTCTGGTAAATATTTTAACTAAATATAAAAATTTAAGACTTCTTTTAGAAGTCGTCACTACAAATTATCCAGCTAAACAAAAAGCTTTTTATGATCAAATCGATTTATTTAATATTTAATAAATATGAATAATATTTTTATATTATAATAATTATATTTACATAGAAGATTATATGAAACATGAAAAATAAAACAATCGATCAAATTAGGTAGTAATTTAATAAAATTTTAATATATTTTTTTATAACAAAAATTATATAAATTGGAAAAAAAATGTATTAATTTAAATATTGATTAATGGAAATTTATCAATTTTTTTTAAAATGTGAAAAAATGACGAAACCTATTAAAAAATTGAGTATATATATTTTAAAATTGTATTTTTTTCTTATAAAAGAATTGTCTTATTTATCAAAAAAAAAAAAAAGATTTATTTAATACAAATTTGAATCATTTTTTTTAATCATATTATTCGTGACATTGTTGTTTACGTTTCTTCTTTTACATGTATTATTATTTTAATTTTAATTCACCATCCTTCTTAATTTTTTTTTTTTCAACTTTTTATTTTTATGATAGTCTGCAAATAAATGCGTGTCCAAAATCATATTCCATCCAAAAACATATCCTTTTTATTTTATTATATATTTTATTATTTAATTTTGATAATTTATAATATTAAATAAATTGTCAATATTTTGATTTATATTTACTATTTAAATGTATGTATTGAGTCATTTGAAATTGTTTAATTTTATTATTTGTAATGTAATTTGATTTTGGAAAAAATAAATAATTGTATTTAAAAAATTGATTTTACGAAATGAATAATGCTGGTAGGGTGTAGATATTCGAATCTGTTTGATACGAGTTTGAATTTTAATTCTCCATCTGTTGAGGATCGGAGCGGAGAATATACATTATTTAGAAATTCGAGTTTGAATTTATGAAAGATAAAAGTCATCCTGATTTGTCCCGTTGTCATGTATGTCTAGTAAAATTAAATAGAATGTGAAAGGAAAAAATATATATAAATACAAAGTGACAAAATAACCCTCAAGCTTGAAAAAATATATATAATATATTTTAACTAATATTAAAATAAACATTCAATTACTTTGCAAGATAAATTTCTAATAATGATAAACTGTAAAATAATTTTTCAAGATAAAATCTATGAGTTTAAAAAAATTGTTTTCTTTGTTATTTGGAGAAAAAAGAGTGTCAAACTCAAAGTTGTTATAATATGTTTAATTCTTTTAGACAATTTTGTTATTAAAAAAATGGTCATGCTAACCAATGTCCTGGAACACTGGTTAAGAATTTTAAATAAGAAAAATATTATATGTTTAGGTCATTGAATACACACAAGATTATTTTAAAAAGTTAATTATTTATGATTTGAGGGCATTGAATATATACTCTCTCCATTCTCTTTTATAAGTAAAATTTGACTTTTTAGATTCATTCAATATATGATGCATTTGGACTATATATAGGTTAGATGCATTAATTACTTAATGAATCTAAAATGTTAAAATTTGCTTATAAATAGGAATGGAGGGAGTATATTTTTAGAAAAAACAAGTATTTTTAGTCTCTTAAAAGATGTTCAATTTACCTTTTTAATTTTTTAACCAGTACCCTGAGAACACTCATTAGCATTTCCCTAAAAAAAAAGCTACTCCCACTACCATTCTTACTCTTTCTTTCCATTTAGTTTTGGAAGGATTACTTTTTAATTGGGTCCCAGCCAAAAACTTTCTTTCCTTTTTAATATATTATAAATGTTTAAGATATGAATTTAACGCGTATTATATACTTTTTATTTTTGTCTAATCCAATCTTTTCGAGTTGGTTCGAACATCTTCGGATTCAAATTGTACACCCATGTTAAATTAATTTAAACTGTATAAATAAAAACAAAAATAAAAATACGAATCCATGACTCGATCAAAACCATATGTTGAGATACAATGTTTTAGTGGAGAGAAAAGACTTTGCGTTTTTTGTTAATTTGGAGTATGAAATCATTCATATTTTTGTGATAAATGCAGAGGCATTGGCCATAACAAATCCAATTGTAAAAAGTTCCTATTTATAGGGGAGGATAACCATCTACAAAACACAAAAGCACCAAGTAGAGAAGAGGTTGCTGGTACAAAGAATAAACGGCTATTTAAGAAAGTTTATGTTCCCACCACATCCACTAAAAAAGGTGATCCAATAAAAGATGTCACACATGTGGATTTTGCTCATGAAGGTTGCTCTAACAGGCCTTTAACTTCCTATCTTGTTAACATTGGTAATGTGGATCCCAAAGACATTATGGATCCCATTGATCCCAACAAGTCTTGATGACTTATTCACCGACTCTCATGAAAATATTAATGATCTCACAGTTCTTAATCATGTTTCCCAAGATGTTGAAATTTCTCATGTTATTGCCAATCCAATTCTTCAACCTTTTGATAAACAGTTTGTTAATGATGACAATACTGATGATTTGGACTTTGTGGATGCCACTCAGCTTCTTGACTGTGCTATGGTAGCTCTTGCCAAAAATATTGATAACAACATTTTCCTTCAAAACTCATGGCTGTTATGACTGAGGTGGACAATATTGAAGTTGATGATCTTGATTTTTAGCAATAGGTGCCAAGATCTAGGAAAAAAAGCTGTGAAAAGCTAAGGTTGCTACTTCCAAAAGTCCCTACACCACAAGGTCAAGGGTGGATTTAAATCCTTCCAATGATTTATCTTTTTTGGAAAGCTAGAGGTTTGGCTAACTCCCCTACAAAGTTAGTCCTTAAAAGGCTTATTCTTAAGCATAAACCTGATTTTGTTTTTCTTGTTGAACCTTGGATGGAGGTTGATGCCTTCTCTAAAAGTTGGCTTGACAATCTTTCACTCAAGTTCTTTGCTGTCAACTTTAGAGACCCCTTTCCCCCTAACTTGTGGTCTCTTTGCTCTAATAATTACTCTCCTAATGTGGTTAGTGTGGATGATCAACAAGTTTCCTTCTCAATTAATAATGATGGTTTTCAACTCCATTTATCTTCCATCTATGCTTCAACTTGTTACATAGAAAGAATAAGTCTTTGGCATAATCTCAAGATGGTCTATGATATGCACCCTAGGCCCTGGTGTTCTATTGGTGATTTCAACGTGATATTGGGTGCGCATGAGCACAAGGGAAGACATTGCCTTCCTTCAACTCCTACGGAAGACTTTAGATTATGGACTGACTCTAATATCTTTTCTCATCTTCCAACTTTCGGCATGGCTTTCACTTGGAACCATGGTCGCAAAGGCATCAACAATACTAAAAAAAGACTGGACAGATGCATCTGCAACTTTGATCTTATTAATGTTTGCTCAGCCATTTCAGTTTCTACAAGCAAGTTTGATCACTTTCCTATCCTTTTGCAGGTCCTTGCTTCTTCTACAAGGCTCCCTTACCTTTTAGATTCTTCAATATGTGGAACCTTCACAAAGATTGTAAAAGTCTCATAAAGAATAGTTGGACTACCATGGTTGTTGGCTGCCCTATGCACATTCTGAACTCAAAGCTCAAGATCCTCAAGAGCAATCTCAAAGATTGGAATAACGCTACTTTTGGAACTGTGCATGAAAATCTTAAAATTGCTGAAGCAAATCTTGATGTTGTGCAAAATAATATTGATACTTTTGGCCATTCTAACACACTTGCTGAATAGGAAAGACTTGTTATGTTGGATTTGGACCACACTCTCAATGTTGAGGAGGCTTTTTAGAAGAAAAAATAATCAAGAATCAAATGGGCTTTTGAGGGAGATAAAAACACTTCTTATTTTCATAAGCTCACAAAGATCAACCACTTTATCAAAAGAATTGTGGCTTTAAGAATGGAGGATAATATTCTTACTAATCAGCAAGATATAGCTTCTCATGTTGTTAATCATTTTACTAACCTTTTTAATTATTCCTCATTCCTGCGGGATAATGACTTAATTCAAATGGTTACTCCTCATGTCATCACTGATGATATCAATCATATGCTTGCTTTGATGCCTTTAGCTGAGGAAATCCACAAGGTTGTTTTTGCTCTCAGTCGTTCTAGTGCTTCTGGCCCTGATGGATTTGGTGGTTGTTTCTATTAAACTCATTGGGATATCATTAAAGATGATGTTATCAATGTTGTCTTGGAATTCTTCTCCACCAATTGGCTCCTCCCTAATTTCAACTCCAACACTTTAGTGTTTATTCCTAAAGTTGATAATTATGACAGAGTGGATCTATTCAGTCTTATTGCCCTAGCCAATTTTAAGTTCAAAATCATCACAAAAATTCTGGCTGATAGACTTAGTACCATCATGCCTTCTCTTATTTATAAGGAGCAAAAAGGATTTATCCATGGCAGGATCATTAGAGATTGCATTGCCATTACATTTGAAGCTTTCAACATTCTTCCCAACAAATCTATCAATGGTAATCTTTGTCTCAAGATTGACGTGGCCAAAGCCTTTGACACCTTAGATTAGTGTTTTCTCCTCAAAGTTCTAAGACAATTTGGCTTCTGCAACACCTTTTGTGATTGGATAAACACAATTCTTCATTCTGCTTAGTTATCCATCTCTATCAATGGCTCCCTTCATGGTTACTTTTCTTGCAAAAGAGGTGTTAGACAAGGTGATCTCTTATCCTCTCTTCTTTTTTGCATTGCTGAGGAAGTCCTCAGCTGAGGCATTTCCTGGTTGGTTGATCAGGGCAAGATTGATTTGATTAAGGGGTGTAGAGCTATGAAGATTCCTTCTCGTTTTCTCTATGTTGAAGAAGTTGTTATTTTCTACAACGGGAAACATTCCAACGTTGATTCTCTTTTGGAGCTTTTTCATGATTATGCTAGTATTTTTTCCCAGTTTATAAACCCCTCCAAGTCTTTAATTTATGCTTGCTCTATCTCTAACAACAAATTATAAATTATTTCTCAAAAGCTTGGCTTTAAAATTGGTGGGTCCTCTTTCACCTATCTTGGTGTCCCTATTTTTAGGGGTAAACCAAAGTCTAGACATTTGCCTCTTATAGCTGATATTATCAAGAATAAGCTCACTGCTTGGAAAGCTTTTCTTTTTTCTATAGCTGGCAGAGTTTAACTTGTTAAAAGTGTAATTCCTAGCATGTTTCTTCATAACATATTCATTTAATTTTGGCCTATAGGTCTTATTAAGAAAGTTGAATAATGGACTAGAAACTTCATTTGGAGTGGTGACATTTCTAAGATGAAACTTGTGACTGTTTCCTAGCAGAATTTATGCAAGTCGATTAAGGAGGGTGGGCTTAGCATTAGGAGCCTTTCTAAGCACATCGAAACTTCTGATATGAAGTTGGGTTGGGATTGCCTTCACTCTCAGGAAGATTGGACTATTCTTTTAAGGCACGAGGTGCTTAGGCAAAAGAGTATTATAAAGCATCACATATATTCTTCTCTTTGGAATAGTTTTAAGAACAAATTTAATCTGCTCATGGACTACTCTTCTTGGCTTCTTGGTGATGGTTCCAATATAGATTTTTGGTTGGACAATTGGTGTGGTAAACCTTTCATTGAGGATCATTCTAATCCTTCCATCTCCATTGATCTTTCTGCTAAGGTTCATCAATTTATTTTTAATGGTAACTGGATCATTCCTACTAAATGGTATCAGGCTTTTCCTCAAATCATAACAGCCATCAACATCGGCCATATTACTTTGGAGCATAAGGTTGATGAGCTGGTTTAGAAGCACTCTTGCTCGGGCTCTTTATCTTTGAATTTGAAGGAGGTCTTTCTTCACATAAATCCTCCAGGGCCTTATATGACTTGGAGCAAATACATTTGGAATCCTTCTTTTCCTTCTTCCAAATATCTTCTTATTTGGAGACTTATGCATAATAGGCTCCCTTGTGATGAGAATCTTAAGATCAAAGGTTGTAATGGTCCTTCCATGTGCAGCATTTGCAAAATTCATGAAGACTCTCCCATTCATATTTTCTTCTTTTGTCAGTTTACCAATGATTTATGGTCTTGGTTCTCTGGGCTCATAAATATGGCTTTCCATCCTCTTTCTCCTAATGGGCTTTGATCGAGTATTGATCCCTCTTGTAGTCTGCACTGTTTGCTTGTCATTAAACCTTCCATAATCAACATTATCAATGTTATATGGTATCATAGAAACCAATCTTGCTTCAATAATATCTTGCTTAATCTTAATGTGGCCAAAAGATGGATTTTGTCTAATTCTAACATTGTTGAGAATCACACCAGTCTTGCTTTCAACCCTTCCATCAGGCACTTTGTTCTTCTTAAAGCCTTCCACATAAGTGTTCATCCTCCTTGGGATACTCTCATTAAGGAGATTTTTTGGAACCCCCATCTTGAGTCTTGGAATAAATGCAACACAGATGGTGTGCCCATTGGTTTTGTCCTGGTTTGTCTGCTTGTATTGGTATCTTTAGAGACAATTGTGGTTTTTTTCTCAGAGAATTTTCGGCGAATCTTGGTATTAGAAATGCTTTTCATGCTGAGATGTTAGGAGTCATGTTTGTTATTGAAACTGTAGTTGAGAAAGGTTGGGACAATTTACGGATCGAAACTGACTCAAAGCTTGTCTTTCTTGCTTATGATTCTCCTTCAAGGGTTCCTTGGATGTTAAGAAATAGATGGTACAATTTTCTGGTGCGTGTTAGAATTTTAAATTTCACTATTTCTCATTCTCTTAGAGAAGGAAATGTTGTGGCAGATAAGCTTGTTAATCTTGGTCTCTTTCGAAATTGAATTGGTTTCATTCTATTCTCAATTGTTGTTTACATATCTATAATCATGATAGATTGGGAATTTTTTTAGAGTAACTTGTTTATTCAAAAAAAAAATTCCAAAAAAACAAACAGTTCAAAAGATTTACGAAAATGACATTGTTTCAAAAAAAATCAACATGGTGTCGCCACACCATATGGTGACTCAGTGAAAAAAATTGCAAAATAATTACACACGCCATGGTGCATGGTGACTCAGTAGAAAACATGCAAAATTAGGGTTCAGGGGGAGGCGCCATATGGTATGGCGGCTCAGTTCAGGGGTTATTTATGTATTTATTTTTTTAACGTTTTTATTCTTTTTGTTTTTAATTTATAATAAATTTTATTTTTTAAAAGGGTATCATGTGCCTATAAATAAGGGTTCAGCCTCATTTGTTATTACACAACACTTCTCACTTAAACCCTAATTTCCTCCCTTCCCTTACCAATATCCAAATCTCTCCCCTTCTCAACACTATGTCTGAGTGGTTAAATCGCCGTCCATCGTCATCATCATCAGCACCGGAGGAACCGTTTACAGAATTTTCACTGATGAAAAGAAATGCCCTAGTTGTATTCTCAGCTGTCAAGCCTCCGATGAAGATGTTACTTTGGAACACGCAGACGTTAGAGCATTTGCATAGGGAACTTTACCACTGGCTAGAAGGAGAATTTGATGCAGGTGAAAAGATCAGGAAGATTGAGAGCCTGGTTGAGCAGTCTGGTCCAAACGAAGTTACTCGGACTTGGAGGAAAGTGGAAAATGATGCTGGTGTCCTCATGATGATGTTGACACCACAGAAAATTCAGTTGATGGTTGTAATATCCTAGATAAGCTGATTCATTGAGTTGTTTCGTTTGGGTTTATTCTTGTTATTTTCTGATTTGGTATTAGGTTATGTCGTGGTTATTTGTTGATGTTTAGATATTAAGTTATGTTATGTTATGTTATGTTGTTGTAATCAATTAGGTATGCCATTAATGAAATAAAATTTGTTGTTGTTATAAATAGACAAGTTTACAGTTGAAACTATGACTAGAGCCCACATTTGGACACTTGGTACGATTGTGGCCTGGCTGGCGGCACAAACCACACAACCTCACCATTTTGTCTGCTTCATCCATCTTCCTTCGAATACGGGTGCTGTTAGGGCGACCCTTTTTATTTCTTTGTATCAAATCATTATGCCACACAATTTCGCCTTCGTATGGAGGCCAGTAGTCCTCCTTTGCTACCACTTGAAAGCTATTGTCGTAGGCATTGCATAGAGTAATGACTTGGTGAAGAACAGAGAGATAATTGGTTGGGTCCAGCCGGGCCTTGGAACAGGCTGCTATAACATGGGAGCAAGGCATACGAAATGCCTGAAACTTTCCACAGTCACACCAACTCCTATCCAGTTCCACTCGGTAACATCCCCTAGGCCTTCCTTCGTTGTGATCAATAGACTCTGCAACACTGAAGTGACCTTTAGTACGGTCAAAGACCGTGACCACATGTGTGTTGGCCTTTGCAGCTTCTTCCTTCATGAATGTCATTGAACTATCACTAAACAGCTGCCCAGATTATAAGACTGAACCCCACTTTATACGTCTGGTATCAAAGAGTGCAGCAATCCTAAAATATGTTGACCTCACAAGAGCGGTTATCGGCAGGTTTCGAATGCCTTTGAATATAGAGTTCATAGATTCAACGAGGTTTGTTGTCATATGGCCCCATCGCTGCCCATTACCGTACGCCCTTGTCCAATTCTCCCGTTGAATATTATTAATTCATCTCAATGCATCTGCGTTTGTAAGTCTGATCTCGTCCCGGTAGTATCTGAAGGTAAGCTCTGTTAGTGCATAGCCCGCGTTAGTAACCATCTTCTTTAGCCCTTTGTCCTTGAACTCCCGTATGAAATTTTGACCGATATGTCTAATGCAATAAACATGGCTTGAGGGAGGATCCTGCCAACCGTTATCAAGATTGTTGTAAGCACTCTCGATTGAGGGGTTTCTATCAAAGATCAAACATAAGTTAGGTTGGGGAGCAACATATTATCAGAGATTTTTTAGGAAAAAAAACTCCAACCTCCAGCAGTCTCCCCTTCAACTAGAGCTAAGGCGATAGGGAAAATGTTGTTGTTGCCATTCTGTGCCACAACCATCAGTAGCGTGCCCTTATATTTTCCGTACAACCATGTTTCATCATTTTAAATTATAGGTTTACAGTACTCAAATCCTTTGATGCATGGTTCAAACGCCCAGAAGAGTCTGTGGAAAATGCCATTTCCACTTACATAATTCTCGTCTGGCGTATACGCTAGCAACGTCTCCAAGATGACAACAGTTCCTGGAGCATAGTGTTTAAGTGCCACCAGGTATCTTGGAAGTTCTTTGTAAGAGTCCTCCCAATTTCCAAAAACCGCTTCAACCGCCTTAGTCCTAGTAATCCACGTCTTCCTGTACGAAGGCGTGTAGTTGTATCTTTGAACCATATGCGTTATTATTGTACTCACCTTCAAAGAAGGGTTGTCGCTAATGATTGATAGAATTTTGTTGCAGATCAACTGAGAGCTCAACTTGCGATGATCCTGACTTGGATTCGTGATTACGCAAGTGTGTTCTGGACCCATTGACCCTATCTTCCAGGAATCGCTTCGCTTCCGGAAAGATGTTGTTAATCTAAACGTGCACACCTCGTTACGGTAGTAGATCTTGTATAGAGTCGCATTTGTTCGATCGACTCTATAATCTGCAGATAAGTTCGTGTGGTATTGTTTTATTGCCCAGACACAATCTTCTTTCGTACGAAAATTATCTCCAACTTTTAATACTCCCTCCGTCTGCATGTATGGGTCGTAAAAAATATTCGTTGATGGTTCGTCCTCGCCTAAGTTAAGTGTTGTCATGTGTTGAGGTGGGCAATAAACATGACTGCCTGGTAATTGGTTTTCCTCCTCGTTGTTTACCATTTCATCGACAATGTCCTCCGCTTCTTCTTCTTCCTCGTCAACGACATCGACCTTAGCTTGTTCGTTGTCGGAATCGTTAAAAACCTGAGAAACTTCAAGTTGTTGAGACAGTTGTTGATGTTGTAACGTAATATATAACTCAATATCATTGAATCCAGAATACTCATGACTGAGAAACATATTACGCACATCATCATCGTCCCGAATCTTTATCTGAAAAAATTGGCATTGGTTGTGCCCGTCAAAAAACATAGGATTTTTGTATACGATTTGCCCAACTGGACCGCACTACACTTTCTTTTCTAACCTGACTTTCAAATGTAAAAAAATTGTATCTTCTATAAATTAAAAACCTAGTCACTTCCATATCCCTAAAATTGAAACCTGTGATGGGACATTCAAATATCTCACCATTGAGATGTGCATTTATCATGTATTGTGGTCTTTGAGCCATAACAAAAAACGTTACTAAATTGTGTTTGGAAGAAATGGTTTACAAACTTTAGTGTTTGGGAGAAAATGTTAACTCAAGGATATGAGGATAAGATGTATGTTTCATGTGTATTAATAGGCGCATAGTAGATACAAGTTATG